>JBCNJP010000007.1:5500945-5674961 GCA_039602395.1 Deinandra increscens subsp. villosa
TGACACGGTTGGGGTCTCGTCAGGTACTTCCTATGAAGAAAGTTCTACCTTTAGCTTCTTTAGCCTTCCTGGTTTTCGACCTTGGGACAATCTTTCCTTAGATGTGATGCAAGTCCATATGCGCGTAAATATTTGCCACTGCTTCGGACGTCCAATAATTCTCGTCATGGTGGTCGGGTGCTAGTCACTACAATTCAGAACTGATGCAGCTTCTCTGTGTACAACTTCCTTGTTGTAGACTTGCCTTCCTGACGCATAGCTAGATGAGTCCGATCAGGTGTCAGATAATTAGCATTCTTGAGCGTCGTTGAGTTGGATGGCATTGATACGGTCCTGTGGGAGATTCTTCATAATTGCAATGGTGACTTCAAACGTCCAGGCAATTACTGCTTTCCGAGACAGTAGGCGGGGGTTGCTTAGTCATAGCAGCTTGTTGTTTTATGCGTAGGTGCGAGGAGAGTGGCTTTATTTCGCGAGTCCATTACGAAATCAAGCCTTGTGCTTGAGGTGCTGGTCCATCAACTTAGGCATGATCCTTCTCTTAGAAATGCTTCCTTTAAACGTCTTGACCTCTAAGTTATGAGGTCGGTTGTTGATACGGGTGCGGCAGTTGATGCTTCTCTAAATTTCGCGAATGCTGAGAGTATCCTTTCCGTTCTCTTGGCGGGGAGTTAAGCGTTCAATCCCGATGGCGGGCATTGGCCAGTTGCTGCCGCTTAGCAGCGGTCTCAGCAAGAGTAAGAAAGAAAGAGAAAAGAGAGAAAGAGAGAGAGGGAGAGAGAAAGATCGCTACTCAATGCGGTATGAAGGCAGGCTTCCCAAGCGTGACGAAATGAGACATGTCCGGAGTCGTCCACGTACAGCAGGAATAGCTCCAGTAGACGCAACAATTTTTGGTAGTTGTATAACTAGCCATTCCTTGGCTCGTATGCGTCCTTTCGTTTGTTGATGCCATCGTCGGAGACTGGCGGTTACTGATGAGACGTTCGTGTCTCGGTGTGTTCGTACTCATCCTCGTGTGTCAGACAGAATAATAGGGGTAGACAAGGTTGTGACAAATTTCCAGTGTTATAGGGCAGTTTGTAAGCAAGTAAGCACGTATACAAGCAGGGTGAATGCAACATGAAATGCACACGCAAATGAGTCTAGTAGAGCAAGGTTATAGTCTAGGTCCTACTGATGCAACCTAGTTCGCTATAACCACGGCTCTGATACCAATCTGTCACACCCTGAACTTTCGGGAACGGAGGCGTGTGACGTCATGGAGTCATAGTCATGGATATATTGAACGACCTCTATATGATTTAAACAAAAGGAAACGTCTTGATTTATACAAAATGTCTTACAAGATGCAGCGGAAAGTAGTGATAGTAAAACAATGATTGTAAAGTACAAAAGTTGAGTTTAAATAGTGTGACGATTCCAAGTTGATGAAATGAGATGAAAACTCCAAAATGCGCTAAGTGTTGACTATGACACCAAACAACATGCAGGTCCTAATGATGAATGTCATTCCAAGCAAGCAGCAGTTAAATACCTGAGAATTCATGAGCTTAAAAAGTCAACATAAAGTTGGTGAGTTCACAGGTTTAATGATTCTACAAATGGTTTGTAAACAGTTTAAGGCATACAAAAACATGTAGTAAAAGAATCGTGTAAGTCAAGTTTTACACTGTTTAATGAAAAGCTAGTGCATGTCAGGTTTTGCACAGTTTGTTTGAAAGGCTTGTGCACATCAGGTTTGCACGGTTTAATGAATGGCTTGTGCATATCAATGTTTGCACGGCTTAATGAATGGCTTGTGCACATCACGGTTTGCACGGTACATTACTCGGCTTACAGATATTGTTGTTATGATCTCACATGAACCTTAAATTCGAACACTAACTTTTCCCACTCATGGCATTCTATCCCTGAATACCGAATGAACAGAATAACTGACGTGTACCCCTTGACAATGTACGGAGTCAGGATTGGAGCTACCAATCTGGGCAGGGGTGTCAACCCAAATAGATCTATTCACTAGTTATCGTTTCGTACCAGAACTAATCGAATTTAATTAATAGTGGGGTTTTGTTGTACAAACGTTTATAACGAAATGTACCCTTGTTTGGGATACGGAAAAGAACATGTAATCATACGTCTGTACAGTCAACCATAATGTCAAGTAAAAGTTTGTTTGTTTGTTTGTTTTCAGAAATGATCCCCCAAGATATTTAAAGACAGTTTAAAAGAAAGGGGCATTGTATACAAGTCAAAAAGAATGTATAAAGCTTAATGTTTCATGAATTCTCCCCCATAGTTAAAAACAGTAAAGGAAAAGGGGCCGTGAAACTCACCTGATCGAGGCGAAATAAGGACAAGTATGCAAATCCGGAAACGAGGTATGCAATTAACGTCCTAATAATAATAATAATAATAAGACAATGTATATATATAAGGCATTTGGTCATTGAGTAACAATAAAGTCACCCAAACGATACCGGTCAAGTCTTGATATAATATCCCGTTTGAATTTGTTTGGAAAGTCCGTTTGATAATATTTATTGATCAAATAAATATACGAAATCAATACTTATATTTATGTCAACATAAATATAAAGGAAAGTTAAATAAATCAATTTAACTTAAAAGAAATCGACCAAGTTTTAAACAATGAAATAAATAATAAAGTCTATTATTATTTATAGGGTTATATGTCATGACTTAAGCCTTTTATAATTATTTGGCAAAATAATTATATAAATATTTTCAAGTGAAAATGTGTGACAAGGTTTATTGAAGTAGTATAAGTTGGTTAAAAATAAATACAAGTCTTTGTATTTATACTTATACATTCATAAAAGATTTTATAGATTCATTTGACTAAAGTCATAATCATGTTAAGTTAAGATGACCATCTTTTGATAAGTTGAAATTATAAGTGTTAAAATAATTATATGTTCAATATAATTATTTGACGTTTAGAACGTCGAAAGCGTTTTACGTTACCACTTAAAAAGCGAACGTTTTTATTTAGAAATCATCAATGGTTATTTTCCAAGTCAAAACGTTTGGTGTCGAAATGTTTAAATATTTTATAACTAAAATATTTATTTAAAGTTGTAGAAAACGTAGTTACCGGTTATGTTTAATAAATAGATTTTTATCGTACTTGGACTTTATATATTTTTAGGAAAATGTCAAGAATGATCTTTTAAGTTAGTTTCAAGTCTTAAAATGTATTTTGGTCGGTTTTGAAATAAGTCACTAGAATTGAGTTTTTCTCGTTGCGTATAAATCCGTTTTGATCCCGGTTTTCTCCCTACGCAACGTTTCTCTATTCCGGTCACTTTGGTTTATTTAAGACATCAAAAATATGTGTCGAAAACGTGTCGGGATCAGATCTGATCTGTGACAATTTTTAGCCTATTTTTATAAATAAAAGTCCCATTTTATCTTATAAAAATCATCAACTTGAAACTAGACTTATAGGAGTTGATCAAAGTTTATAAAAATACCTTTTTATAGTTAAACATTCATATGATAAAGTCCAAATAATTAGATATAAATGAGATGTCAAAAATGCATTTTTACTTGACTTAGTAAAAATATAAAATCTATTTTAGAGGCTTTGGTGAAATAAATTCACCAACACAATAAGGTCTTGAGTTTTGGTGACTAGTTTTATAAAATAAACATATTTTATAACAAGTTGACTTGATATTATTTGATAGAATCCAAGTCTTTTAAGGTTCAAAAAAAAAATACAATTATTCCATGTCTTTAGGAATATTTGATTTATTAATTTATAAACAAGTCTTTGTTTATCAAAATTAATTTCATGGTTCTAGTTGGTCATCTAACTTGTTAAATGATTATGTTTTATATCTCCATGACTTATCAAGATTTCTACTAACACATAAGTGTTAGGATTAAGTCATGGGTTTGTTTATCACAAGTTAATGTTGTTAGATCATTTATTTAAGTCATGAGTTAGTTATAAATATAACAAATAAATAAATAATCAACTAGCATTAGCTAGGACCTTTATGTTCACCAAGGGAACAAATCTTACTAATACATGAAGTATTAGGACAAATCAACTAACACATTAGTGTTAGGACCAAGATAATTAAATAACAAGTAAATAAATTGCAAGAAATTAAATACAAGTAAATAAATTAAATAACAAGTAATTAAATGCAAGATAAATATAAATGATCTAGGTTTTGATACACAATACTCCCAATTTGGTTTCTTTAGTGTACAACCTCACATCTTGGCTTTCTTTAAGTCTTAAGACACCAAAATGTGTTAGATCAAGTCACTTGTATAATTAACCCAAGTGTTGGTTGTTTTAGAGGATTAGAGAAAGAAAGTTTTAAGTTTTTTTATATCAAGACTTGAGGTTGTTTTGGGTGTTTGACTAAGTATAGAAATGTAAGGGAAAGGATTTAGAAATACTCACAAAAAGAGTAAGGAGAAGGGTTGTGGTTAGCGGCGGTTGAGTGGCGGCTTAGTGGTGGTGTAGTGGTGGTGGCCGACGGCCGGAAAAAGGGGAGGAGGTGATGGTTCGGTGACCGAAACCAAGGGAGGAAGAGAGGGAGTTTTGGGGGGAGGTAGAAGTGTTTGGGTTGGTGCAAGGGAAATGGGGTGTCTTGGCCTCCTATTTATACTAATTCTTGTGTGTAATAACCTTTAGGTAATAAAATGACAACTAAGCCTAGATTAATTAGGCTTGTGGGTTTTATAAAAATATCTAGATTTTTATAAAGTGTAGGTGATTAAAAGAGATGGTGACTTTTTATAAAAATTCCATGGAGTTGAGAATTATTAAAAGTCTAGCTTTTATAAAAAGTTTACATGAAACCACTAATTTTTATAAAGTTTTAGTTTTATAAAAATTACAAGGGTGGTGGGCTTTTATAGAAAAATTTGGTTGGGTTTAATCTATAAACATTGGGCTTAAAAGAGTGGGCCGAAAATATTTAAAAAAAATATAAGTTTGGGCCGGTTGGCCCTTGGGCCGAAAGTGGGCCGAGAGGGTGGGCCGGAGACGGGCCGGATCGGGCCGGGTAACCGGGCTGGGCAATAGGTTCTCGGTTCGGTTACTGGGCCGGTTAATGGGCCGGTGATCGGGTCGGGTTACGGGTTGGCGGGTTATGTCAAAACGCTCGTTGGGTTACACCGAGTCATCGGTAAAATTTTCGGGTCGAACGGATAAGTTTTGAGACTGTTGGGCCTGACTGGGCCCAACGGGGTTACGGGTTCGAGGTTCGGTTGACGTTCGGGTTTTTCTGAGTGTAATGGGTTGAGGAGTTCAAGTCTTGACAAAACTTTTAGTTTCATAAAAGTTTGCTTAAATTTTTGATGTATCGAAAAGTCAGTTCGGACACCGGGTGAAGAATATATAAAAGTTACATTTTATATAGTTTTCTTGTTGTTAAAATTCCACTAAGTCATTAGTGGATTTTCTTGATTTTTGAATTGAATGAAAATCGTTGATACAAACTCGGGAATTAATCAGACAGTTATATATATATTCTAGTTAACAGGCAGTGATCAGATAATTAACAGATAAAGCACGTATTAGCGTTAACGATAAAAGTCAAAGGTAATGGGTTTGACCTGGAAATTTTTACGGGTTGTCACAGAAACTCAACAAGAATGGAACAATACTGGGATATTTATCTGTTGACCAACCACTACACGTAATTAGATTTCGAATGGCAAGGAATCCCGAAGGAGAGTTGTATCAATGTAAACTTATGTCGTTAACTTTATAATTCTTAATTATTATTTGTATCAAACTCAATTTGCTATATATATGAAATACATTATTTTGTTATAAGTGTATTTTTATTTTTTATTATTAGGTTCATTGTCATTTAATGTGAAAAATAGTGATTCTATTAAAAAATATTTTTTAAAATTCTTTTTAAATCCATGACGCGCAAAAATGCGTGTCATCTCCCTTTATGACGGGGGCTTCTTTGACGCGCATTTTATGACACGCATTGCGCATCATAAAATGCGTGTCATTGTTCGCGTGTCAAGAACTTTTTGACACGCATTTTGCGTGTTAAGAAGCTTCTTGACCCCGACTTCCTTGACGCGCATTTGCGTGTCAAGAAGACCCTTTCTTGGCACGCATTACACGTCAAGAAAGGCCCTTTTTGTAGTAGTGTGAGTTGTAACATATTACGTAAGTAAATTAACATATGTAACATCATTGTTTAGATATGCATTTAATTATGAGCTACACATGTTACGTAACTAAATTTACATACAAAATATTAGACATTACGTAAAATTACATAGGTAATGAGATGTAACATGTTACATAGGTGAAATAGTACATTTCACATGTAAAAACATAAATGTACATATGTAACACAAATTACATATGTAAAAACTAATGTTTACATATGTAAAAACTAATATTACATTAAAAAAGTAAATTTACATATATATGTTACACAAGTTTACATATGTAAATTTAAATATATAATGAAACGTAACATGAAACAAACATAAAATTACGTATGTAGCATAAGTTTATATATGTAAATTCAAATATTACATATGTAAATAAGATTCTGAGTGGTAAAGTTACATATGTAATATCATTAAAAACACCTATTTTTTAGAATAGTAGGATTGGGCATAATTACGGTTACATATGTATATTAGACGGTAAGTTTTCTTTTGCTAACGGATATAACCAAACAATTAATTATCCATTCAACCACCCACAAAAATGACCAAACATTAATTATCCATGGTGGAATCAAATAACCAGTGTATTATAACAACTCTTAAAAATATTGATTTTTCTTTCAATTATATATGTATATATTTTTCATTAATATACATATGATAAACATTAATGAGTAAAAAAAAGGTATAAGAAACATGGGTTACATACATTTATTTCAGTGAAAATTAGAATAAATTAGAAACTAATAAACAATAAAGCAGCAAAATAAACTTAACTGAAATTAGAAAGCAACAAAGCAACAAATGCATCAAATCTTTCGGTTCCATTAAAGCAAAAATTAAATTACCACTGGATAAAAAATAGTTCACCAACGATGGAAAAAAACTCACCAACATAGAAGCCCGTCAGAGCTCGCGAGTGAATGGCGACGTCTTTTCTGACGAGGTACAATGTAGATGGTGGTAGTCTTGTTCAGATCTTTCCTCCACTACCGTCTTCGCCATTCTCTTCTTTGACGTGATTTGTGGTGAACGTCGATGTTGAATGAGGGCGAAGATGGTGGATGGAGATGGTGGTCGACTTGGTCAGATTCGACGGTGATTGCAGTGGTTTTTCGGGTTAGGGTGTCTTCGATATCAGTGGCGGTGGTGGCGGGTGACTTGTTTTCTTTGATCTGAGAGGGGATCGATATTGGAAATGGTGATTGTTGAAAGAAATGGTAGGATCAAAGATGAAATGTGGGGGGAGAAGATGAATGATAGAATTTGAGGATTATGAAATGGGAAGAAGAAAGGGGTAACGTTTGAATATGGAGGTATGGGGGAAAGAGAAAACTGAAAAATTGATATGACAAATAAGACAGTTCTTGATATTGGGTATTACTTAAATACCAAAAATGCCCTTTAAAAAGTTTAGATAAGTTATTAGTTGTTTTAAAATACAGGAAAAAGTGTTGGATTAATGTATACCCTTGGATCAGGGAGATCAATGGTCCTCCTAGAGTTTTTAAAGTTTTCCCATCTTATAGGGGTTTTCACTTTACCCCCTCTCTCTCTCTCTCTATATATATATATATATATATATATATATATATATATATATATATATATATATAGAGAGAGAGAGAGAGAGAGAGTTAGGTTCAAATGAGAACTTTTTATTTTGAGAACTTTTGAGAACTAAATCTCAACCACAAATTTTAGAGGGGACCACTACAATTCATGGGAGGGGGATACATGTAAATAAACTTGTGGCTCAAATTAGTTCTTTTTAGTTCTCAAATCAAATTGGTTCTCAAATGATCCTCTCCCTATATATATATATATATATATATATATATATATATATATATATATATAATTCATGGGGGTTTTCCATATATATAAACTAGTGGCTTAAAATGGTTCTCAAAAGTTCTCAAACCCAATTGGTTCTCAAATGATCATCTCCTTATATATATTTTTTTTTGAACAGCAAGGTGTTTTATACTTTTATTAATGCACAGCACTAGTGAGGCACTAGTGACCAAATACAGTGAGTTTACAAATAATGTAGAGCATATGCTTTGAAGTCAGACCATTCTACATTACATATATTTGCCCTATTACGAATTCACCGGAATGTTTCCGTTTTGATCTCATCAATAATTTTTCGGGTGGGAGATTTCTATCTTCAAATTCTTTTGCATTGCGGGCTTTCCATAGCTCCCAAATGGCTGCAGCAGCAATGGACAGTAGACACTCCATTTTTTTTGCTTCTAGTTTCTGTGCCTTGACATGAGTAAAGATCTGTGCTATCGATCCCATATCTCCTTATATATATATATATATATATATATATATATATATATATATATGGGATGGAACCATATATAATCATTCTAAAACAAATACCCCAATAACCCTATACTAGCCACCAAATTTTTGACAAATAACACTGATGTTACTTTATCGGGAAGGGTATTATGGGTATTTTATTCAAAAAAACTACCCCCTTATTTTTTTTAAATGGCTATATCTTTTTCTCCGAAGTCGGTTTATTTAAAAAAAAATACATTGGACTCGTGACATTTTTATCTTTAATATGGATGTGGTACCAACTTTTTTTGAAAAAAAATTTCAAACATTCTTAATTAACACAAGTGCATTTTGGGGGCAGCACTGATGCTAATGATGGACATTTGAAAAAAGTTTCAAAATAAGTCGAGACCACATCCAATTTCAAGATAAAAAAAATACGACGAGTCTAATGGTTTTTTTTATATAACGACTTCGGAAAAAAAGTTATAGTCATTTTAAAAACGAGGGATAGTTTTCTTTTTGGTAGAATACCACTTATACCATTTTCTTAAAAAAAATAAGAGAAAAGACGTCAGTGCCATGTGGCACTCATATGAAGCATCAGTGCATTGATCTAATGGCTAGAATAGGGTTATTGGGTTATTTGTTTTAGATGGGTTATATATAGTTCAGTCCCCTATATATATATAGGGGAAAGATATAATGAAAACATCTCCGATTTGGAAAAACCCTGAAAACTAAGCTAAAAATTCGTTTTTTTGTTTTGATTTTCTTTATGGTGACTCTTTAAGTTAAAAAACATCCTTTATGCAAAAAAGTAAAAAAACGCCTAGTAAATTTAAAAATATATATATATTTTAAAACCCGATTTTTGCAACAAAAAAAAATGTTAATCGGCCATAAAAGAGGTTCAAAATTTATTTTTATTTAGATTTATTTTTTTATTGATTCTACATTCATTTTTAATGGTTTTGGTGAAAAAAAAAAGCAAAAAAGCGTCGAGCTGAGAGAATTTTTTTTTAAAGTTAATTACATTTGTTACATATGTAACAAGGCATCTTACATATGTAACAGGGTAATGTTACATATATAACATGACGTAAAGTCAGATTTCAGATTTTTTTTAAAACTACTCGGCGCTTTTTTGATTTTTTTTTCAACATTGGGCATGTATTAACGCATAGAATCACTAAAAAAAGTTTGAAGAAAAAAAAAGTTGTTTTGGAGAAGTTTCTACGGTTTTTCCAACTCAAAGAGGTTTTCAATATATCTATCCCCTATATATACATATATATAATAAACAAAAATCCTCAATGTCACGTGTCATCTCCATATTAGCTCTCATCTGAATTTTTCTGGCTCTCTCTCCTATTAAATACTAATGATTTTAAATAATTAAATTATATATATTTTTGAAACGGCAATGAGAATTATTAAGGCCAGCTAGCAAAAAAATAGGCCATCAAACACCAAATGCTATATAGAGTTTACACCAACCAGAAAATACAGAGTTAGATTAACAAAGAAAATTACACCATGCATCCCATATGATCCCCAAGTTCTTGGACCGATTTGATACCTAAAGATGCGAAACGGATTTGATTTTTTGGAATATCGTATCGACCACTATTCTTTTTTGGTTGTGTATAAAGTCATTTTTTGCCCTCCTTTTTGCCCTCCATATACTCCAGCATGTTATTGCTATGATTGCTTCCTTGTTTCTTTTGCATCCACAATGAGTTGTTTAAAATAGTAGTAGGTCGTTTGTTTTAAAAGCAAAAATGAGGAGTTTTGTTCCAGCAAGAGACCGAGTGCCATAAATTTCCATGAGTAGATGTTCAATTGTTGTAGAACTGTGGCGGGCTAGAACTCGTTTTACGGTGCGAAAGCGGATCGAGCCATTGTGCACTCACTTTGTAAAATAAATAAACACTAGAACAAAGATAGTGTGTGAGATGTGATGACAATGAGGAAAACAAGAACTAGTAGATATATATGTGATGAACAAGATGAAGATAGATAAACAAAGATAACCGAATGATTACATTTACCTATCTCACTCATACCCTGGACTCAAGAACAAGTGTGTTCTTGATCCATCACAACTTCAAAGAAACATGCTTGGTAACTCTCTCATACAAGCATGCATTCCACCATGGGATATGTCTCCTATATATACTAATCTAACAATGGCAAACTAGTAAATACTAGTGACTAGTGACATAAACTAATACAACAATAAATAATAAAGTCACTAATGTCAAGTCTTCGGTTAGTCAAATAACTTGAGTTGTCATGATCTTCACCGTGTTGTGTGACGGTAAATAGTAAGTGGTCTGTTGAGTCATTTGCGCTCCCCCTTGGCAAATACTTCGACTTCTTTGTTTGTAGCCCAAACGATCACATATAATGAAATCTTGGTATCTCGGCCTCGAGAATCCCAACAATTGTTTCATTGGTTTTCAAGTATTCGATCATATTATGGACGAAACTGGTACCCCCCCCCCCCTCCCCCTTTGCATTTCAATCAAAGTCGGTAATATATCCATGAAGGCACGCCACATAAAGATGTTAAGTTTGATCGGGATCGAATAGTTCCACGAACAACAACTTACTTGCTTCTCTTCAGTCAATTCTTCCAGTTCATTCCTTGTTATTTTTGCCTCAAACACCATTTTCTTATAACAAGTTCATATCAATGTTAGCGGCTCTTAGTGTAACCTTGTCAATTGTTTTCCAGGTCCCAGGTTGACTTGCTTTTACTGGAAGTAACCCGACGATTTGTGATCTTGGTTGTAAGTGAATAGCAGTCATGACTCTTCTCCATTAAATGTGATGCTCGTGATTGAATATCCACATCCATTTAAAAAGAAATGCGAGATTGGCAAAACTTAGAAATAATTAAATTATATAGTCAAGTATAAAAAAATGAAAATTGGATTTAAATAATCCGAGGTTTTGAGGGTTGGCCGGCAATAATCCCACTTTTAATAATAAATCATAATGGTCTCAACTTTCAGCCTATTTATTTCTAATGGTCCTGCTGTTAAAAAACATAACCCCGTTAAATTTATTGTTGATGTGACACTTGAGTTGGCTTTTTTGTTTTTTTTTGTTATATTTTTTCTTTATTTTTTTTAAACAGTGGCATCCACTAGAAACTTAAAACACAAGACACTCATGTGTGTGCATCGAGAGAGACCAGAGAAAGAGTAAAGCTCAGTCTCCGGTGACCGTTTTCCGGCCAAACCTACGGCGGGGAGACCAGAGAAAGACTCAAAAGTTGTCTAAAAGAAACAGAAATCCACACAATGATGAAATCAAACTCGCAATTAATCCAAAACGAAACACGTACCTGCGTATTTAAGGTCAGTGGGAGTCCCCGATTTGGTGAGAACTTGCAGATCAAGGAGACTCAACGATATAAGTCCTAGGGTAAGAAATTAGGCTCTCCCCATCGGTACTCCACCGCCATAACAAAACAACAACAATCAATTGATGATCTCTGATATGTTCTGTTTACGACGATTGACTTCTCCACATCATCATCCTCGTCACAAAACCCTAATTTCTTCCTGCCAATTTGTTGTGGAAATTGAGAAGTGAATCGGAGATGAGAAAGTGATACAAAGACTAATAAGAACTTACCCGCAACTTGTATAAAAAATAAATATATATAAGATTTCATCTCAATAACACGATTCACAAAAACCATTCATTTTACCCATTCTCATCATGTTAAGAATTTAACCGTCGTAGCCTTCACCTTTGCAAATATGATTTACAGAAAACTACCTTCACCAACAGATCACACGGACGACCTATTTGAAGGTTTGCAAACCGAGCTCTGTTCCGGTTAGTTTATTTGCAATTTGCAAACCGAGCTCTAAATCGTGGTTATAAGGTAAAGGGGAAGAAGATGAATGACTTTTTCCTGAAAAACGACCCTAGCGCTGCAATTGGGCCACCGCGTCCCGCCGCAGGTTTGGACAGAAAACGGTCTCCGAAGACCAAGCTTTAGTCTTTCTCTGGTCTCTCTCGATGCACACACATGAGTGTGTTGTGTTTTAAGTTTTCAGTGGATGCCATGTGTTTAAAAAAAGAATGAAAAATATAAATAAACGCCAACTCAGGTGCCACATCAACAATAAACTTAACGGTGTTAAGTTTTTTAACAGCGGGGCCATTAGAAATAAATAGGTTGAAAGTTGGGACCATTGTGAGTTATTATTAAAAGTGAGATTATTGCCGGCCAACCCTCAAAACTTGGGATTATTTAAATCCAATTTTCCTAAAAAATATATAAATCTTCTTATTTTCTAATAATTTTTTTAAAATTAATAAATTATAATAAGATTTCAATTATATCTTATTTCACGGGTGTATGATTAGAAAAGTTTTATTATTTCTTATACGTTTACATTTATACTTATGCTTACAATATAATTATAATTATATACGGAGTTATTAGTTATATTATTTTTAAAGACATCATGTGTAATACACAGGTTGGCATAACTAGTACTATTATTTATCAAATAATAAAGTACAAGATATTTTTATTGTTTGCCATATGACATATTATCTTCATTCATGGCTTGCCACGTTGTAGTTTATCTTCTTTTATAGCTTGTCACAATCTTTGTCATCGTTAATTCTTTCTTTATATTTTCCTAATTCATTTTTATTTTTTTTAAATCGTTTTCTTTTAGCGTTTCCATGGTTTTAGTTTTATTATCACACATTTGCATTGACATAACTAATTTTGCGTAATGTTCCATTTAATTAGTGTGACATTGATTTATATCGGGTCAAGAAAACAAACTAATGTTTTCGTTTTTGACGTCGTATTTTCGGTTCGTTGAATTCAATTAAAACTTGCAACTGAATCTACTACAAGGCGCAACAACATTCACCTTGTCTTTTTTATATTTTCACAAATGTAACAAAATTTACATCACATGTTATTCAAAACAAGCACGCTCAACAATGCACGTGATTTAACATCTAGTTACTAACATATTGAAAGCGGACAATCCGTCACAAATAGATATATATTTCTCTATAAGTAGTTAAGTAGTCAAAAGAGGGTTGCGGCGTAACTTGTTGTTCGTTTACCTGTCATTTTATTGTAATTTGATCCTTATGGTAAAGAAAAAAGTTATTAATAAGATCTAATGGAATTCTTATAAAAAATATCTTCTAACATTTGTGAAGAATCACCGACCAAACATCGGCCTCAAATTCACCTTGCTTGACATATACGAAAAATATGGAACCTCCATCCGTCTTGTATCATATCTGTCAATAAATATTGGTAATTGACCTCTTGGTTTATGGGATAGAGAATGAGGATTAGAGCTTGCGGCCTCTTGAGGTTACAGGTTCCATTCTGACCCGGAGGTTTTTCTTCAATAATGGGCTTCCTTCTGCACTGGTGAAATAATGATGATGTGGCTATTATACGAGCAGCTCTTGATCGGGACGTGCCAGCCAATCGACTTAAGCCATTAAAAAAATCTATCAGTAATCACCGAAATTTTACACAACACTTTGAAAAGAACTTAATTATATATATTACAATGAGAATTGGAAAGGCATAGTGGACTTTCCACTTTTCATACATTGGCCACAACACTTTGTAACTTTGACATTTTCTACCCTTTAAGTTTACACTTTGTTTTCTTTTTTTAAAGGAATAGTAAACTTTAGGTTTTCATAGTTTTGTCACATATGTTTCATACTTTTACGTTTTCTACTCTCTAACTTTTAAATTATTTTTTAGAAACTTTTGTGGTCTTCTAATTTGGCCATGAAACTTTCACATGGAAATGAATAGTGGGTTTTTCCATTTTCATACATTGGCCACAATAGTTTGAGACTTTAACATTTTCTACACTTAAACTTTTACAATTTGTTTTTTTAACGGAATAGTAAACTTTAGGTTTTCATAGTTTAGCCACATATATTTCATACTTTTACGTTTTCTACCCCCTAACTTTTTTTTGTTTTAAGTTTTGTGGTCTTCTAGCCACGAAACTTTTATAGTTTTACGTTTTATACCCCTTAAGTTTTGCAGTTTTTTTTTTGTTTTAGGTTAGAGTTTTTGACTTTGATTATGACCCTTTTGTAGTTTTATTAGATTTTTACCTTTATACCGCTTAACTTTTCTACTTTCGTTTTTTTAGTATACTTTTATAGTTTTATACTTTCATCATGAAACTTTTAGACTTTTACGTTTTATAGTCCTTAACTTTTCTACTATCTTTTATCATTATACTTTTAAAGTTTCTGACTTTAGCCATGACTTCTTTATAGTTTTATACTCTGACCAAACTAAAACCCTTTTGACTTAAACTGACAGGTAAATAGGTGGCTCACCGCGAAGCGAGGACGGGTCACCAACTTGTTTAATTTAAATTGTGTGACCTTAAGGTAAGGTTGCCATGTTATTTTTTAGACATGGATTCAAGACATGAGAAATAGCTCTTGCATAAAAAGTTTTGGTAAGGCTGTATAAATTTACGATCTTGTCCGTCCATAGCCTCTGTACAAAGCAAGAGTTAAGTTAAGCACCGACTACGCCGTTTTAAACTTAAGTGATCCGTTGTTTATCATCCTTCAAAATAACATTTTTGCTGAATGAGTTGGGAGGTTTAAACTATTCCGGGGATTTGAAAACAGTGGGAGCATAGGATGTGTCCTAGGTACAATTCCAGAAGACAATTAGGTTTTGAAGACCAATATTTCGACTAACTCATTGGGATTGTTTGCTGAGTTTGGAAAGCGTTTATGGTTCTTAGGTATCTCTGAATCCGGCAAATGTATAAGGTGGGTGAGACAATGAATGGGTTTGTGGTGGTTACAGTCAAGGGGCAGTGAGGACGGAAGTGTTGAAGCTTGGGGGAGCTTTAACGAGCCTTTTAGGTGACTAATAAGAAAGGCCACTACAACTAAGAGATGAAACTTTTAACTTGTTTTTGGAAATTGGAGGCTTATGTTTTGAAGTTAATAATTAAAAGAGTAAATTACGGATTATGTCCTTTATAGTTACTGAAATTATGAATTTTAACATTTCTCAAAACTAATTACACGTGACAACCTTTAAAGTTATTTTTCTTTTCAGAAATGAACCTTTTCACTAGCTGCATCAAATTAAATGTTAAGTGGGCACATGATTGGCACATGCTAGGGTAAAAGGGTAATTTTACCCTTAAAAAAACCCACGCACCTATATTTCTGATTGTTGTGATAAACCCTTAAAAATTAATAAACCATTATTTCTTTTGAACGACGATCCCATAAACCGACCGCCTGATTAAACGTTTGATCTTCCAAGTAATTGGGAACAATGGAAAAAATCGGTCATTCGCTCATCACTCCTTCCAGATGAAATTGAAGCTATGTCCGTAAGTTTACGAATGCTGCTTCTTTGAATTTAGTTTTAAGGAACAAAGATTCAGTTTTATGTTATTATTAGATCATGAGAGCAATTTCAGTCATCCTGATCAAGTATTAAAATTGATTTGAAAAAAACGATGTTCATGTTAGTTTTAAGGAAAATAATTCTTTGCATACTTTTAGTTGGGGCGGATCGTGATGATTGGAATGCATGGAGATAAAGGATCAAGATTTTGAAAGAGAGAGAGAGAGAGAGAGAGAGAGAGAGAGAGAGAGAGAGAGAATGGTTCACGGTTCACGGGATCGAGATAGATGAACGTGTTGGGGATTTTGAATATAGAAAAGAGAGATAATGGTTCTAGATTTTAAAGAAGTAAAGAACCTTAAAAATTGGGTCTTTATAAAGGGAAGAAGATGAAGGTGAGATTGTTGCTTTTAAAAAAATTAAGATAAATAAACGATCAGGAGTATAGGTGCATGGGTTTTTTTAAGGGTAAAATCACCCTTGTACCCTAGCATGTGTCAATCATGTGCCCACTTAACGGTTAATTTGGATGTCAGTTAGTGAAAATGTCCATTTCTGAAAAGAAAATTAACTTTAAAGGTTGTCTTATGTAACTAATTTTGAAAAAGGTTAACATCCATAATTTCAATAATTATAAAGAACGTAATCTATAATTTACTCTAATTAAAATTATTGGATACATGGTTACTTGATTGCTTTTATGGATTGCACCAAGGCTTCATGTGGAAGATTTTTAGGTTTATGAAGCCGTCAATGGACTTTATTGACATGGAGAAAACCAAAGCAGGTGGCTGGAAATTTTAGGCTCATATGCTATTTTCTTTGTCACCAAGTTAATAACCATAACTCTAAACAATATATACCATGGTTATGTAATTGTAACATTTAATACTGTGAGCTAATACGAAAAACCCTAATTGCACCCATTGGACATAGGTCGTCATAGTCAGTGGCGAAGGTTAATGGGGGCCACGCCGGGTCCAAGTCTGGGCTCGTTTTTTCGCTCAGAAGTGAAAATATATACATGTCCAGTTCAAAAGAAAATTATATACCTAGTCTAGTCTTATCCAATTTTTAATCAAGATTTTTTTATACTAAGTCTAAAACTCGCAATAGTTAATCAAGATTTTTAATCTTTGATTTTCTAAGCAAAAAATTTATTTAATAAAGTCTAAAACTCGCAATAGTTAATATATTTTACACCTCGGTTAAATAAAAGTTATTATTGAATTTGTTTATAAGTTAAGGGGGTTAAATGAAAAATAGGTTAATAAAAAATTATAATTCTTGACTCCTCCACAATCCCCATCGACGCACAGAATTCTAGTAAAGAAAAAAAAAACAACGCTCTCTGACTTCCCTCCCTCTCAATCGAACCAGTCAACCAGAAGTCGGCGACCTCACCGGACCACCTCTTCGCCGGCGTCCGGACCACCTCACCGCCTTCAGGCTGCTCCAAGTCTCCCCCTGCGTCGGTTGTTTTCCCAATTGCCCTCCATTGCTCCAATTCCCTAAAGACTTCAAATACTCAAATAGGTAAAATTTCTTTAACTTTTTGATGCATTTTTAACCTAGATTGTGCATAAATTAGGTTTGTCTACTTGAGCTTTATTAATTTGTGGAATTTGGGATTGTTCTTAAATTAGGGTTCTTGATTTAAATTTCGGGAATTTTGGATTGTGCTTAAATTAGGATTTAGGATGCTAATTTAGGGTTTAGGATTGTGCTTAAATGATGAACTTGAAAATTAAGATTTCGGATTTATGATTGTGCTTAAATTTAGAGAACTTTGAGAATTGAGATTGTGCTTAAATGATAACTTTGAGATTATGCTTTATGATTTTATGGTTGAATCGATTGTCCATTTGTTGTGTGACCCAACCAATGGCGAACTCATAATTTTTTTTTTATGAGGTTCGGAACTTTTCAATGGTCGATTATTTATCATTAATTTTTTTTTCTCGGTTCGATTCGGTCGGGTCAGGTCGGATAGTCATATTAACATATTTAAATCCAAATCAAGTAAGTGACCGGCAAACTAATATAAAATTAATAAAAATATTTGACCAACAATCTTCTAGTATTCCGGCAAAGAACCAACATTCTAACATTCTAAAAAATTATCAATTAATCTAATTATCAAATAATAAAGTAAAACTTAAGAAAAAGTTTTCTAAACAAAAGATTTGAGGCTCTTTAGAATCTAATTCGGAAGAGAGACGACACCGATAGCAAAAGACTTTAAAGTTTTAAATTATTTTTTCTTTGTGTCGGTCTAATCAAAATTTCATTGGGTTGGTCTGAAAATTTCATGAGGGTCGGTATCAAAATTTATTGGGGGTCGGTCCGGATTGGATCGTACATATATCCGTTAGTCATCTGCCTATGTGGCTGTCCTACATGGCATAAAATGATTATGTGGATGTCTACGTGGCTTATGGCCACGTAGGCAGATGACTAACAGGGTTAAAGAAAATTAACAGAGGGAGTGGTGGAGGAAAATATGTCGATAGTTGGGAGTGCCAGAGGGAAATTCGTTAGTTGGGAGTGTTATTGGCCAAAAGGTGAAAGTTATGATTATTTGAAGCCAATAACCCAAATTTGAACTATAGTGTTTACAATTGGGAGGGCTACGGTGAGGACACCTCAACCTAAAAAAAATTTGTTTATTATAACAGGAAGATAATAAACTGAACTTTTATGACTTAAATATCAAGTGTCCTATTAAGGTATGTTACCATATGACTCTGACAAATAAGTGTCCTATTACACTTATCTTTTATGACTGAAATTTCAAGTGTCCTATAAGGTTATGTATAATAGGACCCTCAATGATCAAGTGTCCCTTTACATTACCACATAATAAGACATTAACTACTAAACGTCCTATAATGTACTTTATTAGGACTCCAAATACTAAGCGTCCTATTAAGTTATATGATAATAGGACCCTAAATATTCATATGTCCTATTACATAGTTTTTTAGGACCCTGGTTTAACTCCATATAGTATAATAGGACCCTGAACACTCATTTGTCCTATTAGATAGTTTTTTAAGACCCTATTTTAACAGCGTCGTCCCACACGAAAGGTCCTAAAACCCCTTTTTTGTTGTAGTGTATCCTACTACTAAAAAAAATCATGGGGTGCGGCCGAACGGTACGCCACTGGACCCAACGCGAACCGAATATCCGACCCGAATATTCGACCCGAACATATAACCCAAGTTCAAAACCTAACGATAGTCTAAACTTATTTAGACCCTTAACTTTCGGCCATATCTAATTTTTCAGTTAAACTTCGCCACTAGTCACAGTCAGTGACCTCTTTCTTCCTTTCTATTTTTTGTTTTCTACGTAGCAATGTGCCTGTTTGTATATCAGTACTTTCAGTGGCCCCTTGATTATTAACATAGCACTAATTGCAGGGTTTTAATGTAATTATCATGGGGCTGATGATATAGATAGGATACAGTATGAGCTGTACTATTTTTTTTCGTCGTGACATTTCTGATTCCGAAAGCATGCAAATCACACTCTTTATGTTGCTTTTATAAATAATTTTTATATTTGAAAAAAAATGAAAAACATGTTATTTTGGTGTACCTCTTTATCAAACTAAATGCCGGAAAGAGACGCATCAAAAGACTTTCACGTAAAATTCAACATCTAAAATAATGTGAATGGTTGTGTGGACATGTCTTTTTAATGTAAAATATAGTAATTTAAAAAAAAATCAATTTCAGTACGAGATAGGGAACTAGGTGGGACGAGATTTTATGGGTTTCACGTGTTGATGATTACGTTTTTACTTATTTATTTCTTGTTATTTTTACAAACCATATAATTTTACATATCATTTATTTTTCTATATTGAATCACACGAATCACACGTTAATACAAATATCGTTATACATCTTTATTATCATCAAAAACGGCCTATATGTCTATCTACAAATCGTTTTCATATTTTTCATCATCAGAGAACCAATCAAACTATTGCGGATAACCTTATCAAATTGCAAGCATAATCGACCTTCCAAGCAAATTGGTTGGGTTTAAGGAAATTAAAAGATATTGTATATATATACAATAGACAACCGGACTTACGGAATCGTGCCCAAAAAAAAATACTTTTACATTTTATATTAAACCTGCGGTTTCTTCACACAAAAGCCCAGCAGCATAGCTGGTATGGTCATAGGGTTTTGTTATCGTAGGTCTCCGGTTCGATCCATGGGTTTGGCAAACTTAATTTTTTTTATTATTATCAAACGGCAAAATTGAGACGTACACTATGTGGCTAGAAAAGCCGGTGCTACGTGTTCCAGTTCCCTCTCTCTTAACTTTCAACACATGAGATATCTCTCTCCATCACATTACACAGTTCCTCTCTCTCTCTCTCTCTCTCTCTCTCTCTCTCTCTCTCTCTCTCTCTCTCTTCTCTCAAAGTTTTATCTGAAGAGAAACCTCCATGGCCAAATCTTTCACCTGTCGGTCTCTCTCTACGTCCCCTTCTGGTCTTTTGTTGGATTATTAATTTGGGTTCGGTTACTTTGAGGCGATTCCGTCTCCGACGGCGAGGGGCTTTCCAGTGTGCCGCTGACCGACAAGGTCGAAGCTCCATCTCCGACGGTGTCCGGGGAAAGGCAGTTCACGAAATTAGCGAATCAGGTCACGGTTGTGTCGACGATGGTGGGGTTAATCGAGGGTTTGATCTACGCGCGTAAAGCGGGCCTTGATTTGGGGATTTATTTGGATGCAATTTCGACTAGGGCGGCTGGGTCAAAATCCCTAGAACTGTATGGTCAACGGATCTTGAAGAGAGATTTTGAGGCTGGCTTTTTTGTGAACCATTTGATGCGTGTTATTTCTTACAGGTCTTTCTTATAATTAAGTTTTTGGTTCATCTTTGTCTGCTGGATTGTTTCCTCCTACCTGTTTGAAGGATTGAATATCTTATTCAAGCATTTGTATTTGATAGAGTTCAGTTGTTGCTTTGTTTCATGATTTGCTACTTTGATTGTGGTTGAAAACTCTAAGAGTATTAACCCTTTAGTTTTTTATTTGACATTTGCTATTTGATCCTTTGTTTTTGTTTGTTAAGATTTTTGTTTCACCTGTTCAAATAGATCCTTACAGAATGGTTAACTTTGCTTATAGCTAATAGTATTATTACACACAGCAACTCGGTTACATGTATGTGGGGATTTTAAGAACTCAATGACATTTTGGCTTTATAGAGGTGCAAATATGAGTGCAAATTTGTAAAGAACTTCTCATATAATTTATACATGAAAATTGTGTAGGGGTGTTCATAGTATGTTTTGGCTGGCTTTAATGAAAACTCTATGTCGAACTAGGCTAAACCAAACGTAGTTTTTATCTTTTCTTTGACTATGTTTTGTAAACTGTCAACCTATGTGCAGGGAAATAAGCATTTTCACAGCTCTTTGTCAGGTCATTTTTTCACTCAACTTCTCGATTTTTAGTCCTATGCTTTTAGGGCTTTGTGTTCTTTTAATTCCCTTTTGTATGTGATAAGTTTATAGGATTTCATGCTTGAAATTTACAAACAATAACAACTTTACTTTTTACCTTTCTTCCCCCTCTCATATGTTGGTTTCTAACTGATTCTATGTATCTGCTAGGTTTTTTAATTTACTTTATGGGTTTGATAAAAGTTACAAAAGAAGAGGGAAGATCGAAACTGCGATGCTGGTGTTGGCAAAGGTCGTAAGTGGCAACCGGCTGCTTCCCGATGAAGGTAAGTAACAATTCTCTATTGAGCTTGGAAGGCTATGATGATGATATATCTGAGCCTAAATTATAAATCAGAAATGCATAATCTGTTGAGCTTGGAAGGCAATGATGACGATATATCTGAGCCTAAGTGTTTCAAAGCGAAAAATAACCGATGCCTATGATGATGATGTTGCTTTTTTTATGTGTTGCTTAAATGACGATGATATTGTTTTCTTTTGAGTTGGCTAAATTAGAACTGGATAGTCTGTTGAGCTTGGAAGGCAATGATGATCATATATCTGAGCCTAAATGTTTCATAACGAAAATAAATCGATGCTTGCGATGATGATGTTGCTTTTTTTTATGTGTTGGCTAAATGAGAAATGTACTACGGATTCTTTTGGGTTCGAATTGTCGTTTAGAATCACCATAACATTCTACTCAAGTACAATTAGATTCTGATTTTCAAGTGTTCTATCATGCATTTGTTTGGAATTTCTTATTAAAATTTGTGGTAGTTATACTGTTAATTAAATCATCATGGTTGAAGATCTTCTTAAAAAACCGATATCTTCTTTGTTTTATTAACACATTTGTTATACTTTTTTGAGTTACCGCAGCAACGCGCGGTCGATCTCTAGTTCCAATTAATAGAAAAGAAACTACAAATATAAGATAGAAAAAAATTATTATATTAACAAAGGTCAAAGATCTAAGATAACTATGTTGTCCATTTGATTTCTGCCTCGTGATAGTATTGGTTAAGTTTATGCCACGTGGCGTGCATTAAATTTTTTTAATCTAAACAAAACTAATTTAACATATGATTTGGTTGTATAATGTTGGAATTTTGGGAGAAAAACTAGTGAAAAATGAGTTTTTTCACTAAGTGTGAAAATAAGTTTTTCACCAACTTTGGACTAAAATAAAATACAGATAACATAGGTTGTTGACTCTGTATTTTACAGGTTTGTGTAGTACGTTGTGAGGGCTTTCCAACGCATCTAACCACGTCCAAATCCGAGCTCGTATGAATGAGATATCGCATCTCATAGTTGAGGTCTCGCAGCAAGTGAAGCTGCGAAAATAAGAAAGAAAAATGCCAAGTATGGCATGGAACTCATCCCACATTGGTTGGGGGATGAAACCAAAAGTGTTTTATAAGGTGGGAACCTTACCAACTATTGTTTCCTTTAGTAGGACACATCCCTTGGACCCTGAGGGCCCTTAACTCGCACACGCGCGCGCGTGGCGTGGCGTGGGCGTATGAGGCGCAATGTGGCGCTTTGATGACGCACTTTGCACTTCGCACGCTTGAGAGCCGCCTTATTGTTTTTGAGTTCAACCGGAAGTTGGTCCGCTTGGAGACCAGGCGGAGAAAACGGAAGGTTGGTCCGGAAGCGCCAGTTCAGCCGGAAAACAACTGTTACGCGGAGTACCTTCGGAATGATAGCTGTGGACACGTTTTGAGCTAATTAAGGTAATTCCGCGTTAATTAGAAATCAATTTGCATTAAAGACGTTTAATGCAAAGTTTGACTACGAATTATTTTGTGTGCTCAACAAGTCACTCCCACCACTATAAATATAGCCTCATTAGTTGAGGCTAAACACACCAGAATTCATTGAATTCTTTCTCTCTGCCTCTCCTCACTCTTTCTCTCATCTTTTTCATCGTTCTTGTTCTCTTTAAGCTTCGAAGGCATTTTCAAGCTTAGAGTTATCCCGGCCGTACAATACGGTTCAGACGATTGTACCCTGGGAAACAAAACGGATCTTTGGTTGACCCGGAATTTGTTTTATGGGACCCGGGTTTTGACCCGAATCCTTCGCCAAGGTTCTCTTGAATCTTTTTCTTTTCTTCAAAAGATATTCTCAAAACCTTTTTCTAAAACTTTTTGTCACCTTTTTCTTTCAAAAAAAAAAGAAAGAAAAGAAAAAAAACCTTTATTATTTTCAAGTTCTGTATTTTATTTCATTAGTAGTGTAATTTCATTTCATTGTAATCTTTATTCATTCCTTGTATTGTATTTCTTTTCGTGTAATATTTGTTATTTCCTTGTAATCGTATTAGTAGGAGTAGATTTTTTCCATTGTATTGTAATAGATTAGAGTTATTTTCTTTTGTTGTAATCGTACTCAAATAAAATATTTATTTTATTTTAATTTTACGAACGGTTTTCCTACATATAATTGGTATAGTCGTTTATGTTAATAAAATGAGTTTGTTTCTTGGTGGTGTAATAGATACACATAGAATTTGTTTAGGTATGATCGTGTAACATAGTTTTTGGTTTTTAGCATTTTGGTTATTATACATTTTTATTTCCATTTTTTTACGTAGCGTATTAGCAATGTGATGATTTTATATGTCCGCTTTATCCTTACGGCAACACGCTTGATGAAAGTTTTACCGGGTTTTCACCGGTCTAACTTTTATCATGACTTCAATATATCCAACCTACCTTTCCCAATACCCAATCTCCAACCCCCACCCTAACCCATTAAACTACTTTATTCTATAAATGTAAAAATCACCAAAAAACACCTTTTACATATCAAAATCCAACTTGCTAATGACTCAAATTAACATTACAAGAATAAAATGGGAGTTGACATCAGCATACCCACTTAATTTTGGGTTATGGTTTGTAGTAACATTTACATGCTCTAATAAATTATTAGAGTTATTGTCATATATCCTTCTCATATTCATTTTTATTTTATTTTTTTCATCTCTTTCTTATTAAATACCAATCTTCTTATCTATTAAATAAAATTAATAATAATTTTAAATAGTTATAATGTATAATTAAATATAAAAAATATAAATCTTCTTATTCTAATAATTTGTTTAAACGTAATAAATTAGAATAAGATTTTGATTATATTTTATTTTATAATATAATTTTATATTGTTTAAATCTTTATTAATTTTTATTTTATAATTTTTAAATATTCATGATTTCTTATTTCTCAAATGGTTAATGACTTCTAATTAACAAATCTTCATAAAAAAGAATTTGATAATAATTTGTATTTATTCAACCCATTTAGTACATGGGTTCTAACATAGTCTACATACTCTAATAAATTATTATAATTGTTGCCACATATCATTTTCACATTCATTTTCATTTCATTTTTCCTGCATATCTCTCCTATTAAATACCAAGCTTCTTATCTATTAAATAAAATCAATAATAATTTTAAATATTTATAATGTATAATTAAATATAAAAAGTATAAATTTTCTTATTCTAATAATTTGTTTAAACGTAATAAATTAGAATAAGATTTTAATTATATCTTATAATATAATATAATATTATATTGTTTAAATATTTTTTATTTTATAATTTTAGAATATTCATGATTTCTCATTTCTCAAATGGTTAATGAATTCTAATTAACAAATCTTCATAAAGTTTTTTTTAATAATTTGTATTTATTCAACCAATGCAATATATGGGTTCTAACCTAGTCTACATACTCTAATAAATTATTATAATTATTGCCAAATATCATTCTCACATTTATTTTCATTTTATTTTTCCCGTATCTCTCATATTAAGTACCAACATTCTTATCTATTAAATAAAATTAAAAATTATTTCAAATAGTTATATTGTATAATTAAATATAAACAATATAAATCTTATTATTCTAATAATTTGTTTAAACGTAATAAATTAGAATTAGATTTTGATTATATCTTATCTTAAAATATAATTTTATATTGCTTAAATATTTATTATTTTTTATTTTATAATTTTTAGATACTTATGATTTCTTATTTTGCAACTGGTTAATGACATTTAATTAACAAATATTCATAAAAAATATTGTTTATAATATTTGTATTTATTCAACCCATATAATATGTGAGTTCTAACTTCTAACCTAGTACCAAATATATAAATAACTAATAATGGTATAAAAAATAGTACTCTGCATCTTCATGTTGTTTCCATGAACTCGTTCTGAAGTTGTCATAAAACTCACCACGTTGATCAAACATACAATAACATCGAGCAATGTTTTCTTTAAATTGAATAACTGAGCTTTGTTGTAGAATTCGATATCACAGGATATTTTCTGAAGTCGTGATAACACTATCAGATTAAACAATTGGAGTGGCTACCAATCTTTAATCGGATAAAATCAGAAATTGATTACTAGAACTATGTATGAGGAGATTGCGATTTATCAAGAACTGGAAAAAACCCCCAATTCGTTTCTGTCCCTTCCAACTGATCAAAAGGAGCGTATATGCAGTTTATTCCGATAACTGCTAATCCGAATTATCCCAATTTACAAGACAAGTCCTTTGAGTTAAAATTAAGGCAATTTAAATCTGAAATTAAATTTTAATGCCCCTTGGACCCCGCTAGGGGCTGCCGCCCCTAGAACCCCGCTCCTTCGGGGGCGCTGCCCCCGAACCCCCGTTAGTCCCGATAATATTCAAGCAAGCGTGCACTCTTGTTTGAATATCATCATAAACTATTATTACACTAAAATATCCAACAAACCTCCCCCATTTTAGTGTAATCCTAGATTAACTAACAACTCAAAGCAATCAACCAAACTAATGCATAAATGAAATGTCGTGACGATTGAATTTCACATTAGTATATTACACATTCCAAATATTCGAATACTAGGGTGTCTCTTAGGATTGAACCCATAATATCCATTTTGAATACTCGAAGATAATATACACATTAGTTTACATACATAAATCTAACTTGACACTTATTTTACTAGCTTGTGTCCCTATCCTTCGTAAGCATATCAAAGTCAAGTCCCAACTTCTTGAAGCAGCTAAACTTCATGCTCACATAGGTAATTCTTTTAATCTTGCACCTGCAAATGCAATTTTTCAAAAGAATTATTAAGAAGTAATACTTCAACCTACTCAACTTGCAGATCTGAACACATACCTTTGGGTTAATTTAATAGTGTTCCAAACTCTAGATGTCAAGCTTTCCACATTGAATTCTGCACCTAACGTCATATTAGGTGGGAATTGGGTATCTTAACATGAGAGTTTTTAGATGGACTTTAATCCTAACCCCATGGCTGATCCTATCACGAGATCTCTTCCTAACCCTTTGGTTAAATGATCAGCCAAATTATGTTGAGTTCTCACATACTCAATTGATATGACACCATGCACAATGAGCTCACGAACCATGCTGTGTCTCACACCTAAGTGTCTTGATTTGCCATTATACACTTGACTATATGCCTTAGCCAATGTAGCTTCACTATCACACCTAATAGAAATGGGAGACATAGGTTTGGGCCATATTGGAATATCATATAATAGATTCCTCAGCCACTCAGCTTCTTTCCCAGCTGATGCTAAAGCCACAAACTCTGATTCCATAGTGGAATGAGTTATGCAAGTTTGTTTCTTTGAAGTCCAAGAAATAGCACCTCCCCCAAGAAGGAATACCCAACCACTTGTAGAAGAATGATCTTCTAAATTGGTTATCCAACTAGCATCAGAATAACCCTCAATCACCGAAGGAAATCCTAGATAACTCAAACGATAATCAATCGTTCCTTTCAAGTATTTGAATACTCGACCCAAAGCTTGCCAATGATGAGAACTAGGATTGCTAGTATACCGGCTAAGCTTTCCAACTGCATATGCTATATCTGGCCTAGTACTAATCATAGCATACATGAGTGATCCAATCGCTCTTGAGTACTCTAATTGAGATACCGCCATGCCTTTATTAGGCATCAATTTAAGACTAGGGTCAATGGGAGTACCCACTGGAGAACAATCTTTGAAATTAAATTTATCCAAGATCTTCTCAATATAATGTGATTGAGAAATTGAAATGCCCTTGTTCTCTCGTTTGATCTTAATTCCTAAGATCACTTCAGCTTCACCCATATCTTTCATTTCAAAGCTAGATGACAAAAATTGCTTAGTTCTATCAACTTGATCTTGATTTGTACCAAAGATCAACATGTCATCAACATACAAGCATATCATGACTCCATTTCCAGAATCATCAAACTTTGAGTAAACACATTTGTCAGCTTGGTTTAGTACAAAACCACTCGACAACACAACATCATCAAACTTTTGATGCCATTGTTTAGGTGCTTGTTTCAACCCATAAAGAGATTTAACCAGTTTACACACTTTGTGTTCATGTCCAGGCATAACAAACCCCTCAGGTTGTTTCATATAAATCTCTTCTTCCAATTCACCATTTAAAAATGCAGTTTTCACGTCCATTTGGTGAATAACAAGATTATGTATAGCAGCCAATGCTAACAATAATCTAATAGTGGATATCCTTGCAACAGGAGCATATGTATCAAAGTAATCAATGCCCTCCTTTTGTCTAAAGCCTTGTATTACCAATCTGGCTTTGTATTTATCAATAGTACCATCCACTTTCATTTTCTTTTTGAAAATCCATTTACTCCCCAAAGGTTTACACCCAGGAGGTAAATCAGCCAATTTCCATGTGTTGTTTTGCAAGATGGAATCAATCTCATCTTGTATTGCTTCTTTCCAGAAAGCAACATCCCTTGAAGCCATTGCTTCACTATAAGTCCTTGGATCATTTTCAACATGGAAACAATATTGGTATTCAAGTCGAATTTTACTCCTTGATCCCTCAACTAAATAAAGTTGAAAATCATCACCAAAAGATTTGGCTTTTCTATCTCTCGCACTTCTTCTAGGTTCAGTGTTAGTTGAAGGTATATCATTGACATTTGTCGAAACCTTCAAATTAGGATTCATATTCTTTGGCCTAGGTATAGATGTGAATCTTTCTTCATCAAATATTGCATCACGTGATTCTATTACCGAATTCACAGCAATATAATCATTTGGTTCCAACACATAGAATCTATATGCTTTAGAATTCTCAGCATATCCAATAAATATGCAATCTACACCTCTTTCACCTAAAGTTTTCCTTTTAGGTTCAGTAAGCCTCACAACAGCTCTACATCCCCAAACTTTGAGATAACTCAAGTTTGGTGACTTTTTACGCCAAAGCTCATATGGGGTAACTTTACTTTTCTTGTTAGGTATTCTGTTTAACAAGAAACATGCAGTTAACATCGCCTCACCCCAGAATCCGTCACTTAAACCTGAATAGGACATCATGGAATTTACCATTTCTTTCAAAGTCCTATTCTTTCTTTCTGCTACACCATTTTGTTGTGGTGTATAGGGAGCAGTTGTCTGGTGTATTATTCCAGTAGATTGAAAATATACTGGATCATAATACTCCCCTCCCCGATCAGTACGAAGAGTTTTAACCAACTCTTTCTGATGAAGCTCCACCTCTTGTTTATAAATTCGAAATTTATCAAGAGCTTCATCCTTTGTATGTAACAAATAAACATAGCAAAATCTAGTGGCATCATCTATAAAAGTAATAACATATTTCTTATTACCTAAAGATGGTGTAGCATGGAAATCACATAAATCACTATGTATAAGATCTAAAACCTTTGATTCACGTTTTACATCCTTAAAAGGTTTTCTAATGATCTTAGTTAACATACAAGTTTTACACCTACTTTTGTTTAAATCAAATGAAGGAATCATGCTCATTTTTGACATTTCAATCATTCTCTTATGGTTTACATGTCCTAATCTAGCATGCCAAAGATCAGATTTGGATAAATTCATATTAGATGAATCATTTGTCAAACTAGTACTGGAATCATGCATACTAGGAGAAGCATCAATCATACATGCAGTATCACTTGCAAATGGAACTTCTAAATTTAACATAATCATACCATTAGACAAATATCCAAAACCAACAAAAGATCCATGTCTTGACAAGACATACTTGTCACTTTCCAACACTTGTTTGTAACCCGAATTATTTAATACTATTCCGGATAACAAGTTTTTCCGGATTCCGGGTACAAACAAAACATTACTTAACACAAGAGTTTTCCCACTAGTAAATACTAATTCTACGGTCCCTACACCAGTGATCGGTTCGGTAGCAACATTTCCCATCCGTAATTCAGATCCGGCTTCTAGCATTGTAAGACTCTTGAACCATCTCTTATCCTTACAAACGTGACTAGTTGCTCCCGAATCGAACCACCAAGCAACACAATCATCCTGCACATAACATGCTTCAGAAATCATAGAAACATAATGAATTTCTGAATTAAGAATAGGAATAACATCCATACCTTGTTGCTTTGGATCCTTAGAGGATCCACTTGGACCGGCTTCATTCTTGCCCTTGTTTAAACGACAATCCTTCTTGAAGTGTCCTGGTTTCCCACACTTCCAACAAGCCATTTCCTTGTTATGTTTTGCAAATTTTGCAGACTTGTTCTTACCACCATTGAACTTCCTCTTGTTTTTACCCTTGTTGGAATCCTCCACCAAATTCACAGTTGGTCCTTCTGTGTCTTTTTCTTTCACCCAAACTTTCTCCATGGTTCTCAAGGATTCTTCAATCCTCAAACTGCTTCCGAGTTCAACTAAACTCAATTCCTCTTTTTTATGTTTCAGATTATGCTTGTAATCTTTCCAAGAGGGTGGCAGTTTATCAATGATAGATGAAACAGAAATCTGTTCATCCATCGTTAAGCCATGTTGGTTGAATTGTCCCAGAATCCGTAGACACTCGTTATATTGATCCATAACGGGTCTACCTTCAACCATCTTATAGTTCATGAAATCAGACACGAGAAACTTTTTACTTGACGAATCTTCCGCCATATACTTGGCTTCAAGTAAATCCCACAGTTCTTTTGCAGATTCAATATTTTGATAAATATCGAAAAGGGAATCAGCCATACCATTGAGAATGTGTCCTCGACAGATGTAGTCATCATTGATCCACTTGCCTCGTCTCCTTGTCTGTTCCAGCGTTTCATTCTCTGCTTCTTCAGGCATCGGTGTACTCAGAACGTACACAACCTTCAGTGTGGTAAGAAGAAAGTGCATCTTCTTCTGCCAGCGACGAAAATCCTGTCCTTCGAATTTGTCCAATTTCGCAAACTTGGACGTCATCTCTTTCGCGGATTCACCACCAGTCATCTTCGAATTGTTTAATCTTTGTTGTAGAATTCGATATCACAGGATATTTTCTGAAGTCGTGATAACACTATCAGATTAAACAATTGGAGTGGCTACCAATCTTTAATCGGATAAAATCAGAAATTGATTACTAGAACTATGTATGAGGAGATTGCGATTTATCAAGAACTGGAAAAAACCCCCAATTCGTTTCTGTCCCTTCCAACTGATCAAAAGGAGCGTATATGCAGTTTATTCCGATAACTGCTAATCCGAATTATCCCAATTTACAAGACAAGTCCTTTGAGTTAAAATTAAGGCAATTTAAATCTGAAATTAAATTTTAATGCCCCTTGGACCCCGCTAGGGGCTGCCGCCCCTAGAACCCCGCTCCTTCGGGGGCGCTGCCCCCGAACCCCCGTTAGTCCCGATAATATTCAAGCAAGCGTGCACTCTTGTTTGAATATCATCATAAACTATTATTACACTAAAATATCCAACAAATCGATCAGCACATCATTTGACTCGGTTAGATCTTTATCATGAGATCACTTTCCCCAAACAAATGTCCATTGTTTCCATGTGATTTGACCATAATGGACATAAATCCCACATGTTCTTTGCCTGGTTTGTGGCTTGGATATCAAAGATTCGTCTAATGTTCGTGCTTCATGTTTGGCTGATGTTTCAACCTGGATGCTCATTTAGAAACGGTTAGACATTACTCCACTAAATGACACTTTGCCTTCTTTTTTGGTCGCTGCTTGGAGATTTAGAAATAATAAGGTGTTTAACCCTTTAGTGAAAAGAAATTTTTTCATTTTGGATGATGTTCAAAAGCTTTCTTTTGTATGGATTGTTAATAGGAGTAATAAGAGATGAACATACCTTAAGTGGAATGGTTAAAAACACCCTAAATATTTTTGTAATTGTTTTCTTTCCCCCGTCTAGTTTCTTGATAGGCGTGTCATGAATATACTTTCTGCTCTTCCAAAAATTGTATAAGAAAATTCAATACATTAATATATATTAACTAGTGAAAAGTTCATCGTATACACCCCCCATAAGTGTAGACATGTAGACACCTTTTTCACCATTAGATCTCTTGATCTAATGGTTGTGATTAATTTTCTTTTTTCTTTTTTTCTTTTTTATCATCAATTAGAAACTTTCATATGTGAATCACATGTGAAAAAGATGCTATTCAAATGTGAAAAAAAGGAGTGGATATATATACTCACTCTGTATACATACATACATATATATATATATATATATATATATAATTGGGCTAGAATACATCCACCAAATTCCCTACATCCTCTACATCCACTCCTTTTTTTCAAAAAAAAAACACCAAAAAAAACACTTTCTTTTAAAAAAAAATTTAAAAATATTATATGTCAAATCGCTATATATTCTTTCTGGAACACCTTTTTTTTAAATTTTATGGCGTTTTTATTATTTTTTCAAAAAAAAAAAATACAAAAAAATAAAAATAAAAAAAATTCCCAAAAAAAATGTGTGTTTTGATGCGTCTAGAAGAATGGTGTTTTTAGAAAAAAAAAATTAATTAAAAAAAGTCCTTTTTTGGTGTTTTTTTTTTTAAAAATAAACCAAAAAAAACACCAAAAAAACACCACAAAATTTTTTAAAAAAATGTCCTAGAAAGCTAACATAGCGATTAGAGGTGTAGTGTTTTCAAAAAAAAAAATTTGTTAAAAGTGTTTTTTTGATGTTTTTTGTGAAAAAAAAGAGGGTGGATGTAGAGTTTTTGGTGTTTTTTGTGAAAAAACTCATACTTTTAGTATGAGTTATATATATATATATATATATGAGAAGGATCATGTGAAAGCTCTTTTTTTTTGTGAAAAGCTAAAAACCAATACTAAACACTTATAACTTCTTCATACATTAATTTTTTTTTTTATAAAAATTGCACAAAATATCTTAGGATTCTATAGTCCTTAATTCTAGGAAAAAAAAATAAACAATTGATATTTCGTGATTTTTTTAATAATGCACATGTACATTATAAGTATTAGTTATACCATGCATATGTGCATCATTTTCACTAGTATTGCACAAGGGGAATTATCATGAGAAAAAACACCCCTTATGTTAAATATAAAAAAAACCACTAAAACCTTTATGGTACTAATGATAATGTTACATATGCACTATAATTAATAGTTATAGTGTACATGTGTAGCATAGAATTAAAAATTTTATAAAACGTTAAAATCTTTTTTCAAAGTTGAAGATAACACAATTATTAGATTTATGGTCCAAGTTTTTTTAAATATTAATGTATACGACACGTATGAAGTTATTTTGATTACTACACATGTGCACTATTAAGTTTTTTAATAGTGCACGTGTGTAATAATAAAAAGCAGGAAACATTTAAAAAAAATTCCCAAAATTAAAGATAACATAATTATGAGATTTTTTGTGCAACTTTCATAAAAAATATTAACGTATGAAGATTTATAAATGTTTTAGTATTAGTTTTTAGAGAGAGAGGAAGGATAAAATGAAAACCTCATTGAGTTTGGAAAACCTTGAAAACCAAACAAAAAAATGCGTTTTTTGTTCTAATTTTTTCTGGTGACTCTCTAAGTTAAAAAAAAACCATTTATGCAAAAAAATAAAAAAAACGCCTAGTAAATTTTAAAAAAATATATATATTAAATAACCCATGTTATATATGTAACAGTACCACTGTTACATATGTAACATTGGTTATAAAATATTTTTTTAAAATAAAATTACTTGGCGCTTTTTTACTTTTTTGCATAAGTGGGATTTTTTTAACTTAGAGAGTCACCATAAAAAAATCGGAACAAAAAACGAATTTTTTAGCTTGGTTTTCACGGTTTTCCAAACTCGGGTAGGTTTTCATTATATATATATAGAGTTAGGATCCTGCGAAAATACATTTTTTTGTGAAAACTACAAAAACACATATCAAATCCCACGTAACTTTTTCGTACGTTAACGATTTTTTCATAAAGTTTGCGTCAAATCTTAGAATTACGTTATCTTTAATTCTGGAGCAAAATATCAAAAAAAAAACATAACTTTTTTTTTCTCGTGTGATGCACATGTGCATCATATAATTAAAAAGAAGTTATAAAATGTTATTTTTTTCTTTAAATCTAAAGATAACACAACTATAAGATTTAAGGTGCAATTTCTTTTTAAACCTATTAATGTGTATCACATGTATGAGTTTTATTTTTGGTGTGATGTACATGTGCATCATTCAATAAAAACGTTAAAAAAATGATGGAAGTATATGACATATGGTGCGACTAAGAAAAAAAAAAGATTAACTCATACTAAAAGTATGAGTTTTTTTTTGTGATACACATGTGCACCACACAAAAAAATAAAATAAAATAAAAAGCGTTAAATTTTTTAACACTTTTATAGGATTAAAGATAACATAATTTTAAGACTTTCGGTGCAAATAATTTTTAAAAAGTATTAACGTATGAAAATTTTATGTAGGTTTTAAGATTTGTTTACGCAGTTTTTACAAAAAAATGGTGTTTTCGCAGGATCCGTCCCCTATATATATATATATATATATATATATATATATATATAGGGGAAAGTTATTGTACAAAGGGCAATTTGCGTGCGAAGGGGGGTAAAATTGTCGCCCACGTTTAATGATAATCACGTAAGTTATATTGATAATCGCGCAAGCTACATTCAATAATCACACAAGTTATATTTCATAATCACGCAAGTTATACGAGAGTACATAAACAAACTTTTAAAAAAAAAAGTTTTTTTCTTTTAAAACAGTATAGCAATACTATACTCGAATTAAAGAGAATAAAATGCTCGATTTTATGATGAATTTTTTGTAAAATGGTTGAGTTATTTTTCTTTTTTAGTAGTTGCAGAGGGTTGAGTAATTTTTCTAAAGCGAATCTAGTTCCTATTTTATATATGGGGGGGGGGGGGGGGGGGGAATTGATCGAGGAGTCATGATTGATTTTTTATGTGTATGTGGAAGGACGCAAGTTATATGGATATCTACGTAATTTTAAATATATTTTTATGCGTAATAAAGAAACTGAATACGTGTTTTTAATTTATTATTTTTTCTTTTTCGTCGGTTCGGTTTCCCTCCTCTTATTAGTATTTTATAGTTCTACGCAAAATTTTACTAGTTAGAGATTATTTTTTTCCAGATATTCACTGTCTTCCTTTCTCCTTACACATATTCAATGGTTTCATCTTCATCGAACTACATTTTCACAAAATCCCCTGAGGCGATAAGGGCGCTATAGGAACTCTGCAACAGAGAAGAAACGAAAGGCGATATCATGCATAAATCGTTCGGAATCAGGGGCGGATTTATGTGGTGGCTAGAGGGGGGAAAGGCCCCACTCAAAACTATCCTAGCAATGTAAAAAAAAATACAAATCAAACAAAAAAATGTTAGGCCACTCGAGTTTTATACTGATAGGCCCCCATCATGTTTTAAATGTTTAGTTTAAAAGAAGGAGATTTTGAAGGTATTATACCAAAGTTATAGACTGTTAATTGTCGATGAGTTGCAGGTTTTTGCCAAGTTTTTGGTTGGATAAGTGAAGAAGAAAGACAAGTACACAAATAAACACTAAAATAAAAATTAAAAGACAGCAATGTCATGTCATGTCATGTGGAGTATTGCTTTTTGCAGGGATTTTTCATATTAAATATTTACTTATAGTTTTTCCAAACTCATTTTGCCTTAAATGTGTAAACGCACATATACTTTTAAACTTTGTCTTTCCAAGCTAATCACTAAATATGCTATAGAGTTATTAATTTGTTTGGTGGTCTTCTTTTCTGTTCGTTTGTAATGCTCTTTGTTGACGGCCTCTAACTTCTTGTTAGGGATTTTTATCCGTCTTTAATGCATTGCCGTGTCAAAAAAAAGTTATTAAATTGTTTCTAATTTTTTAAATTCTTTTTAGTATTTAGGGAATACTCTCCAAGGTGTAATATGAATCTTCTTTACCCGTTTCTTTTCGATGTTTAAGGATTTTTTATTTAACATCGATGGAAGTTTTAAATATTATATATTTAGAATTTAGAATTAGTTTGTAAATATAATTTAGTAACTTGTAGTAAGCCGTTGACTCAAGACCTTTACCAATCATTATATAAGTTTAAATGAATAGAAAATCAAATTGTTTCTTAAAATTTCTATTTTTTACACTTCTAGTTAGCTTGTATAATACAGATTTTTTTGGATGCATTATTTTAACGTTTCAAGTTCACTTAACTTTTTATCATGTTGGCCAAATAAACTATTTATATTTGACTTGTTTTTAACAATATTTTTTTGCCCCCACTAGAAAAAGATCCTGAATCCGCCACTGTTCGGAATGATGGTCGGTCTCACCTCCAATAGCATCGAAACCTATAATTTGATGCTTGAGGAGTTTGTTAATCATCCTCCTAGTGAGATATAGAGTGCTGCTACAGAGTTCATTATGGATCAATTGCAGTTGAAGCAGGAGATCCACGAAATGCTTCGTAGGTTGATGGATAGCACAAGGAAGAATATGAAAGATCGAAAGGATTCTTTAAGAGATATGAAGATGTTTTAGGCATCTCTTCTCTTTGTCTTTTGTTTAATATGTTTTTTATTTAGCTTTTTGAAAAGAAAGCATTTTTAATAAATTGAAATGAAAATTTTAGAAAGTTTTCGTTCTTATATTTATTGTAATGCGTGATTAATTGGAACATCATGCGTAATTAGAGTTCTTTGTTGTGTTGTTTTTGTTGTGTGTGCGTGATTTGGGTACTGGTTTTAGTTTTTGCTTTGATTTTTAGATAGGTGCATGAGTTTGCTGTGTGTGCGTGATTTGGATAATGGAGGTTAGTGTTATCTTTGATTTTTTAGATAGGTGTGTTATTGTTGTTTGTGTGTTCGTGATTTGGATACTGGTTTTTAGTTTTTTCGTTGATTTTTTAGATAGGTGTGTGGTTTTTGTCTTTTGTGTGCGTTAAAAAGTAAGGGTGTGTTATTTTATTTTAAATACGTGCGTTTTTTATTAAATTGTAAGACAGATAGGTTTGTGTTTTTTGAAGTTTTTTAACGTGTATGCGTGATTTTTTTTTTCAAATATGCGTTATTTTGTTTAAAGGTTAAAGGTTGTGTTGTTTTTTTGTTCGATGCGTAAATATTTTCTGCGTATGCGCGTCTCATTTTTTAAATTGAAAAGACTTTAATACCACTTTTAATGACTCCGCGTTCTTTTTTTTAAATTAATTAAGCGTGATTCATTTTTAGCGTCGTCAGATAAAAAAAAAAGGCCCATATGAGCGGTCGAGATCCCTTCTCACGGAAAACGTCCTTTGTACAATAACTTTCCCCTATATAATATATAGAGTTAATTACATTTTGCGTCCCTGTGGTTTGCGGGTTTTTGCCACCTGAGTCCATTTTTCATATTATTAACAAATCTAGCCTGAGGTTTGTAATTTCTTGCCAACTGAGTCCCTTGGACTAACGAAGTTAACTTTTTCTGTTAAATAGAAGGGCAATTAAGTCAATTTACATATGAGGGGTTGGTTATGTAAATTAATAAATTACTAAAGAGGAGGGTCTAGTTTTGTTATTTATTTAAACATGAATACCCTCACTAAAAATACTATCTCATAACTTGATCTTCCTTCCTCAGAACCCACCTGGAAAAACTCATCTTCAAAACCCATCACATGAACACCCTCCTCAAAGTGTCATATCTTCTTCGATTCTTAACGAAAAATCAATCTGAAACTTGCTACAGATTCGTGACGACGAGACGGTTCAAGAGAGCACCATTGTTGATACGTTTTGTTTCCTGTTGACTAACCGAAAAACAACCTGACGTGTTCTTCAAGCTCAACTATGGTGATTTTCGAATTTCTTGATGTTTTTGAGTGAAATCAGTTACAACATGTTTAGTTTGATCTCACAAAACTATTGCAACAATCTGATTTCGATTTCGATAAGTTTTGAGTGATTCACAAATTCAAGTTTGAATCGGTTTCAGTTCTCGTTGCTCAAATCATCATAAAACCTAATAACAATGGTGCTAGTTTGAATCGGTTTTTCGTTACGAGTTCAACGCAAGTTACGGATTGGATTTTCGTCAAGAATTGAGGAAGATACAATCATTTAAAGTAATTGGTTGCTTTTTTTGGTTCGCCGGAGTTTTTTTTAGAACGGCAGGTTGGCCGGAGTTAATGATGGTTGCCGGAGCCAGCGAACAACAAGTTTAATTCTTCTTTACCTTTTTTTTAATTATATTTTAATATTATAATTTAACTTTTAAGCATTGTACATAATTGCCCCTTTAACTTTTAATTTAAAGAACTAGTCCCTCATATGTGATATGACTTAAATACCCTTCTATTTAACTGAAAAATTTAACCTTCGTTAGTGCGAGGGATTCAAATGGTAACAAATCGCAAACCTCAGGCTAGATTTGTTAATAATCTGAAAAATGGACTCAGGTGGCAAAAACCCGCAAACCTCAGGGACGCAAAATGTAATTAACTCTAATATATATATATATATATATATATAATATCGATCCAGTTCCGTCGCACCTCCCGCACATGCTCAATACCCCACCCCCCCCCCCCCCCCAACCGATAAAAACCAAAAAATAGAATATGAAAAGATTTTTATAATTTGAAACAAATATCACTGACAGATTACCGACATGCACCGATAACTCCCACTCTGGTGGTTTGTTGGGAACTCTTGGCTGGTGATAGCCCAACGACGACCATCACTAATTTAATGATTAGATTTCGATTAAGAAACTTTCCTAGAGTTTTTCAGTCCTTTATCGAAGAAGATAGTTTACAAAGTGCTCACGTCGGTGAAAATTTATATAGTTACACAAGCTTATAATAAATTGTAACCAACAACTCTTTTAAACCTATAAATTAATGGCAATCTCTGTTTTCCTGTCTATTACACATTCTTTGTTGGTTAATTTAACGGGGAAATTGACTGCGGTGTAGCACACCGCCTTCAAGTAGGGTGATGCAAATGAAGAGCAACGACAATTTACAGGTGTTTTGTGTGATAAGAGTTTTCAGAGAAATCAGAAGGAAAATTCTATAGAATTGCGGAGAAAGCGACTATGATGTACTACACATATCACATTTTTTGCCAATCAAGAAGACTCATGAACTATGTTGGAGTGTGGAGACTATCTTGGTTGAGGGCAAGAGTAGTACATGTAGATCGAAATATACTAGAGAGGCGTTGTATCTCTCTGAGAATATGATCAATGATAGAAACTCTTGGAGACATAGGAATTAGTTATAGATGTCTAGTTATTTTTCAAATTTGTAAAAGTTATAATATTTTAATTTCTCATTTCTATATATACTATGGTAGTGATACACACATGTGTATTACACAGCTTGTCTTAAAAATGATATAATTAATAACTTCGTATATAATTATTATTACATTTTTAAACATTAAATTTAAGCATAAACATATAAGAAATAATGAAACATTTTAATAATACACTTGTGAAATGCACTTGTGAAATAAGAAATATTATTATTTAAAATTTAATTAAAAATTTATGAAAATTTAAGAAGTATAGAATTATACTTTAAGTTAATATATAATAGATATCTTATTTAAAGGATTTGTAATTGTAACAGTAATGCTAAAGTCCCAGATTTGTTCAAAATGTGCTAGTAATCAACAATAAGCGTTAATCTGTTACAATAATTTAACTAATTAAACAGTAACATACTTTGTTGGATTCATTATTCAATGTCAATACATTAATGTAATGAAAAGGATCTTTAATCAGTTTTAAAAAAGTTACAGTAATGTAAGGGACATGACGACATAATGATTATAGGTACAGTACTGTAACATATTGTATGAGTTGAATAAATAGATAATATTATAGTCGTAAAGGAGTCGTTAATATAGGGTTACAGTACACTTAAAGTAGTGTAACCATAAATTTTTTTAATTTTTTTAAGTCTGAACAAGAACCGAAAAACATACATACCGTGAGAATGGTGAGCGGACCTATAAATGGACAATCTTTGTCATTCCTTACCCATCCATCTTTATAACACTTAACCATGCTCAGTATGTAACCGCACCAATCGTAATCATTCACCTCTCGATCATCATCCCAAAAGGCTAGCAGTGACGTCTTGCAACACCCATTCTTCCACGACTCAATCATGGTTGTTATGAACAGGAGAAGGAAGTCAAGCACAAACAAATTAGTGGCTGATTCATAATTGTTCTCCGATAAGTGATACAACCTTAGAAGGTGGGAATGCTCCTAGCGTGTATCTTTTCTTCCATGCCTTATAGACTTCTGATTTCTTTTTTTGCTTCGCCATTGTCGTAATATCTATCCCGCCTTCTGGGATGTCTAACAAAAGACTCAGACTCTCCTTGTCAACCTTTATCTCACCCTTCTCTGTAACAATAACCATCCTTTTCGTATCAAGTTTATCTATCACAAAATGTCCTAACTTTTGTGGGATATTGTCTAGCTTAAGTGTAAGGGTCTTGCCAAACCCCATTCTTCTTACAATTGCTCTCATTGGGTTTCTAAGCTTCGGAATACCAGAATGTAATTGCTTTGGGGACGTTCTACTATATATCACCAGCCACCTTATACTGGCATCCACAACATTTCCCTTTTCTTTCTTACCTTTAGAGACCACCTTCTTCTTATACTTGTTTTTTTTTTCCTTACCTTTGATTAAAACCTCCTTTTTATCATTCTTTCCTGAAGTAGTACCTTCAAAAAGAACATTCATTTTAAATATTTACAATACTATAACCAATTAACATGTTAACATACATCTACTGATAAAAATATAAAATGTTTGAACTTATATACAATTAAACAGTTACAGACCTGTAACCATTTTAAAATTAACATTAAATATTTAATGATAAAAAATAACTAAACTTTTCACTACATTAATGAACATATATATATATATTTATAATTACAGTTCTTTGTGATACTTTTTGTCAAAGCACTCTCCTTATTCTTTGTCACTGCCTCTTTCCTTAATCTCTTTGACCTTCTTTCGACAACTTCATTTTCATTTTCTTTAGGTGCATCTAACATATATAATGTAACAGATTTCAAATTAAAAACATTTACATAATTACAGCACCTTAACCGTGTAATTGTTAACATATGTTTAGTTATAAAAACTCAATGTGTTAACACTTAAATATATTTACTACATTGCTAACATATAAATATTTAACATTACCTATCTCTGAGGATTTTTTTCTCAAATCACTCTTCTTATTCTTGTTCACTTCCTCTTTTTCTTATTTTTTGCGTTTCTCTCGTCGGTATCTGTTTCATTTTCTTTAGGTGCATCTAACATATCATTAAAAAAACAAAACAAAACGTAATAAAAATTATTATCACAATCAATATTATTATTAGCACGGTAGTAACCTTACCTTTTCCTTTTTCTAACTCAACATTGCCCGAAAAAGTTCTCTTTCGTTCATTTCCTTTCACAATATGCCTAGCAGCTACACCTATTTAAAAAAAAAAATAACATTAAAGGAATAATGTACTATAGTAATGTATCTATTACTATCATGAATTTTGTAATTTAATTCTATTTGGCTATAATTTAATTCAAATCAACCCTTTCATTTTTTCTAAGTTTGGCTATATCCCTAGCCTTCTAATAGGATTTATTTATACTATCATCCTCACGATCAGAACTTACTTCTACTTCACCATGTAATCTATTTTCTCGAAATTTTTAAAATGCACCAAATATATCACCCATAATCCTTTTGTGGGTTGCATCCCTTCTGGCTATTGTTTTTAGAAGGTAGAAGAACAAAGATGTTACATATTACATAAATATGATCTGAAAGAGGTTGAAGAACATTAACTAGAAGTCATGCAGCACACAATAGGATGTTACATCATATTTTACATAAAAAATGCAAGATGTTATATTACAGAAAAAAGGTTATTACTCACTAAACTGAGCCGTCTTCCCAAGTTCTTTATCATGTAACGCTTCAACATTATCACTTGCTTTCGTAATTTTGTTTGCAAGCTTTAGCTTGAGCTTCTTCCCTACAATGTTAGCAACTTAAGTTACACCTCATTCCACACGAAGTCTATGTTTGGAAACCAATTAAAAAAAACAAAAAAGAATGCATTATTTACCTTCTTCTTTTTTTTCCATGAGTACATTTACAAGAAATTAGAATATGCAAAAACAAATATCATACAAAAAAAATATCATCCGCTTAAAGAGAATATTGGATGGCATCCTACATCTACAAGACACTAGTAACAATAATGTAACATTACTACAATAAAAACCATACAAGTCTTCTAAAAACACACAATCAAACCTCATTAATACAAAAGTATGAATTAATTATACAATAACAATAGTACAACATTTATGGATCTACAATTTCCTCAACAGTAAACAATTACACCACTGTAAATGTTATCATTTAAACATAACAAAGATCATTTTTTTGTTTGTTACAGTATTGTAACTACTCACAATTTACATTACTGTAACATTTTGAAATTGATTAAAGATCCTTTTCATTACATTAGTTGATCTACAACTTCCTCAATGGTAAACAATTACAACATTGTAATGTATATCTTTCAAACATTACAAGATCATTTTTGTGTTTGTTACAGTATTGTAACTGCTCATAAATTCAAGGGTTGTAACTGTTCATCAATTATCATCCAACTTGATGCCTAACCTAAATGTGGTTACGGAAATCACTCTTGTTAGGTTTATTGTAACATTCGAAAGTATATAGAAATCCAACTAGTTACATTGTAACACTTAAATCAAGAAAATCAAGTTTGTTACACTATACAAGTAACAGAGGATGTACTCACAGTCAATTTCGTGGTCTGACCGGCAAGATAGACTCGTCGCCGCCTGCACCTCGTTCGAAATCGCCGCAATTTTAGTCGTCGTCGCCTGCAACTCCTTCGAAATCGGCGCAAGATAAAGCCTCCAACCCTCCGATCAAGTTTCCAGCGATGACCTTAAAAATCGCCGATTTCAGTCACACCTCGTCGATTTCCTTCTCCCCTTTCTACCGAATGTTTTAATACCAGATGCCTTCCTCAAACCCTAACTATGCTATATGATCGGATTCTTTTTTTTTTTTTTTTTTGAAAGATTTTCTAAGAATATTTAACAATTTTTGGCTAAAGAGAGAATGAGAGGAAACGTAAATTTAGGAATTTTGGTTTTTGGCGATTCAAATTCTGGGTACACTAAATTACAATAATGCCCATGATCCTAAAAGATATATTATGAATATTTACAATCTAGTCCCTGCTTAATCTAGACCATTAATCTTGAAATCAATGGTTAAAAAAAGGTTTTCCAGGTTTTCTAAAAAAAAGGTTTTCAATGGATCCCTTACCCTATATCTATATATATATATATATATATATATAGGGGGGATGATCATTTGAGAACCAATTGGTTTGAGAACTTTTGAGAACCATTATGAGCCACAAGCTGTATATAAGGACCCCCCCCCCCCCCCCCCCCCATGAATTTGAATGCTTCCCCCTGAAAATTAGTGGCTCATAATGGTTCTAAAAAATTCTCAAAATAAAAAGTTCTTATTTGAACCTAACCGTATATATATATATATACATATATATATATATATATGTGTGTGTGTGTGTGTGTGTGTGTGGATCATTTGAGAACCTAAAAGTTATTGTGAGAATCATGAGAACACTTTCTAGCCACACATTTAGAATCTAAGTCATTTTATTTATTTAATTCAAAAGGGCAATAAAGTTTTTAACATATATAACTAAAAGACAATACCCTAGGAAAATATTATTAACTATTAATATCTTGATTACTCAATATTAATTGCTTTAAATATATTTTTCAAACTTTCTTTTATGTTTTTTAAAGTTATTTTTAATGTTAATTTTTATTATTATTTAACAATTTTCAAAACTTTTATTAACTTTTAAGTTTTAACATTTTTAATAAGTTTTTCTTTTAATTTTTTAAAACTTTTTTATTAACTTTTTAAACTTATTTTTTACTTTTTAAATTATTTTTAAAAAAATTACTAGTGTTTTAATTTACTTTTTAAGTTTTCAATATAATATTTTTTACGTTTCTTAACTTATTTTTTACGTTTTTGAATAACTTTTTTTACTTTTATTAAACATCTTTTTAAAATTTTCTATTAACTTTTTTTACTATTTTAATATATTTCTAAAAACTTTTTATTATTTTTTTTAATTTAATTTTTATGTTTATTAATTTTTTTTTTACTTCTGTAAGCTTTTTTTTAAATGTTTATTGTAAAAAAAATATATTAAATGCCTACGCGCATTGAATATAAACATTGACAAACATGCAACATATGCCTACGAGCGTGTAATATTTTACAGTGTGTAACATTATGTACACATGCAACAAAGTAAATATTTTACTACCTGTTAGTAGTTTTCTATAATGAATAGGTAAAGATATGTAACAAGATGCAACCATGTAACAAATGCCTACGATCATGCAATATATTAACAATCATGTAACATATACCTACGAGCACGGTGTGATATGTAACATATATGGAACAAGATTCAATCCTACTTTAACCATACCGGATTGTTTGTGAGATTGAACTTTTCTTTTACTTCTTTTATACACCATTTAATTCGATATTCTTGGATTTCCTCATTACCGATCACTTTTTTTCATAATTTTCTTACTACCTCTTACGTGTAAGAACGATTGCACCAATTTAACAACAACCTACACCCTTTTATTAGTGTAAAACATGTTTAAATGTTTGCTACACCATGTTTCAAGTATGTAAGAACTCGCTGCATTGATGTAGCAAGAACATGATATAAGTGTGTAACATTATGTGCATTGATGTAGCAAGTACCTGATACACCCTTTTATTAGTGTAAAAACATATATGTAACTGTTCATTACACATACGTAACTGTTCGTTGCATATATGTAACAACATGCATTCAAAAATTTGATAACTTTGAGATCTTCTTGTTGGTAATTATGAGATCTTTGATGTTGTTTTTTGTGTTCGCAAAAAAATTAATAATTTTGAGATTTTGGTATTGTTTTGGTGCTAGTATTATCATGATTTTAGTTTTTGACGGGTGGTAACCTTTTACTACAAGTTGGCAGGACTTTATTACAAAAATGTAACATACATGTAAGAAGATGCAACCAAGTAACAGATTCCTAGGATCGGGCAATATACACAATAACAACTATGTAATAGATGTCTACGAGCATGCAACCATGTAAAAACTTCTTTACATTTTTTGTACACAATGCTTCAAGTTTGTAAAAACTAGCAACGTGGTTGTAGCAAGAAAATGTGTTTGCGATAAATGTGTTTGGGCATTTACTTGATAGATAATTTGTATACGAAAACTGAGAGAGAAGAAAATGTAATATACTGATCAATAAGAGAGAAGGTTAAATATTTAAATTTTTTAATATTTTCAATACGTGTAACTATTTGTTACATATATGTATATGTTCGCTACCCATATGTAATTTAACTTAAATAAATTTAATTAATCTAAACCATTCATTTTAAAAGGTGGTTAAGATGTGTGGCTCATATCTGTTTTCGTGGTTCTCATAATATTTATAGGTTCTCATTTGATCCTAACCCTATATATATATATATATATATATATATATATATATATATATATATATATATATATAGGGAGAGGATCATTTGAGAACCAATTGGTTTGGAAAACTTTTAAGAACCATTCTTAGCCACAAGTTATATATAAGGAAATCCTCCCCATGAATTTGAATGCTTCCCCCCCCCCCCCCTGAAAATTAGTGGCTCAGAATGGTTCTCAAAAGTTCTCATTTGAACATAACCCTATATATATATATATATATATATATATATATATATATGTATATATATATATACGCTTCCGCAACTCTGATTTAATTAATATGATTAATTAAATATAATTGTATCCGATAATACAATTACTAAAACGAGATTTAACAAAAAATCAAAATTACTACCCGTGACCCGAATACCACTGACAAAACCCAACAATTATTATCAGGTGAATAGGATGTATTCATGTTGGATTGTCATGTTAGGGATCTTACTTATGCATGGAGTCATGGTCACACGCTCATACTTTTAGAGATTTTAATTTCATAACTTCTATTTACTTAAAAATATCGTTTACTTGATTGTGAAACTTTAAACAACTAATTTTGGTCACTAATGTCATTGTGCTTTAAAACAATGTATTTTCAATGACATCTATTTCGAACTCATTTAGATGTCGTTTGAAGTAATCAGTGACTATGATTCATGAATGCTGCATATCCGCGGTAATCCATCGTTGTGGGCCATGCCAGTGCATCACCTCAAACTCTTAAGTTGGGGATCATTGACGATTATATAGTAGATTAACCTATATACAAATTAATTAAAAGTTGATGAATAGTAACTTTCTATATGACAGCCTGTAGTGATGCCATGTGACATCTGAATTTTTTTCTTCCTATCCGGCGTATGATTTGGTGGTGTGATAGGAGTATTTGTACAACATGATCTTCAAGTCCTACGCTCGATACTTTGAGCGTTTGTATGTTCGTTTTCTTTAGATTGTGTTATGCCAATGAAATTGTTTTTGTGTACCTGTGTTTTTTCCACGGCAACACACGCTAATTGGCACCTAGTTATAAGACCACCCGGTATGGGTGGCGTTATCACCCAATGACGCCCACATCACGGCGTGATCCCCATCCCTAATCTCCGCTATGCTTCTGCGTGAATTCTGGGCGCCAAAACTTCCACGGGAGTTTTATGGGCGTGGTGATGATTTCCCCTCCGATAATCACAATTTATTACCATTCACCTCCATTCATTAAATGACACATCACAACCTCTTCTATATATTGAAATTTATCACATCACACCACATCATTTGGAGTATACCCATACTCATATGGTGAATGTTTATGGTCCAGTCATCGCTGACGTGATCACCACACCAACACCACACCACATGAGTATACCTCATGCCCTAATACATTTAAAAAATGACATAATTATCTTTTTATATTAATTTTTACGAGTTTAAGGGGCAATATTATCTTTTATAAATTAGACTACCTTAATTCTTTTTATTACAAAAAAGTAACTTGATATTAGAGATCTAATTATGTAAACAATCAATTTTATGCTTAACTAAATTCTAAAAATCTTTTTATTATATATGATTTCATATTTACTTTATTTATATTTTTATTAAATTTTGAAAACTATATAATATTTCACAAAAGTTAGTTGTTATGTTCCTCGTCAGATTGCATGAAACCTCTTTAGTTTAATGTTAACGGCCATCATAAGCTATCTAATTTGATAATAGATACATATTTGAGAGAATTATCTGGTTAAAAGAAAATAGGAAATTGCTGAACTAATCATGTTTATTCAGTAATTTTAATGTTAACGGCCATCATAAGCTATCTAATTTGATAATAGTTGTACTTTTTAAACTCGAAATATTGTAAGTAATTTGTTTGTTGATAATAAAATATACTTTAGTCAAACAAATTAAAACTTTTTTAATAAAATTTACCATTTTTATACTGTTTAAACAAACAATCAACTTGATAACTCTTTTAATAGTTAATTTGTTTTTTGGACATTAACCAGGTTAAAAAATATCGAATTCTATATCATAGTTTTACTTTTCAAACTGATATATTTTAAGTATATATGTTAATACTTTAGTCAAACAAATTATAAATTATATATTATTATACTATTTAAGCAAACAATCAAATTAAATATAACATAATAATAAATTCGAAATAAAAACTGAAAGTAATAATATATAAAACTAAAGAGGTTATAAATATTAAGTAAAAGTAAACTTATATATCTGAAAAAAAAAGATTTAAGACAATTTTTTTTTGTTACATTTGGACCATTTTACACGTTGAAAAAGTAACATCGATTAAGTAAATGGCTGAAACCTCAAAACTCTAAAGCAAACATACGCGTCAATATTCGTAGAAATTAGCCAATCTTGACACAGAAATGATGAATTGGATAGCTCTGTTCATTCTAATTTGGCATACGGTGGCACCACAAATCTTGCAGCTGGAAAAATGACTTCCAAATTGCATGACACAACAATTTGAAGAAGGCATTAAGAGAATGAGTTTAATTTTACAGTTAAAGATAAGAAATGTGGGATGATGTTTTCAAATCTAAGGTTCAAATTTGTATAAATGAAATAAATTTACTAAGAAAATAAATAACTTTCAAAATCTTGACCGTGAACAGTTTATTTAATAAGAAGACAGAACCATGGGTAAAAGAAGAAGAAAGAGCCATATTCACATCCTCAGCCGGCATCCAAGTGGTTTCTTGTTGATAAATGCAATAATCGCCATGGAAAACACCACGGTGGTAACAATAAGAAACACTTTTAGTCGGTTGTGAATATGGAGAAGAGGCAGAGAAATGGGTATGGCTTTCCACTGGTGGTGCGTCATCAACTCGCATAAATGCTAGCATTTTCGCTAACATCAAGCAGTCCCTAGAGTAATGGGGACCGCGTAGATTTTACACCACACAGATTAGGGTCATTCGTTACGAAAACCATAATACTCCTCAGGATATTCATCCACCTTGAAACATGACGAGGAATTGAAAAAATATATACAAATTAAGAAAACGAAAGGCTAAGCCGTCAAATATGATATTTTCAAGATCCTTGTGTCCCCGTCAACGACGCAAAAAACTTGGCGTGCGGGTGGTGTATAGAAAAAATAATGCAATAATGGATCAGAAAACACCACCGTTGTGTATGTTTTGAATTTATAAACAAGATAAAATATGGTCACTCTACACCACACTTTAAGGCAAGTGCACCCATCATTGGCGTAGTATGGCGAAGGTAAGATACCAAGGTCGTCCAAGGACACAAGAGCTCTTAATACTAGACCTTTCTCAACGTCTAGCTAGATCCAAAGGTTGGTTTAATTTTGTATATAAAACATAAATAAAATTAAGGTAAAGGAGTTTTGGTGAATTTAATCAAAGATAATGTCATTTGGGTTGACTCGCCTTTGGTGAAGTTGGTGACCATATTACTTATAAACCTTCCAAAATATTGTTTACCAAAATAGAAAAGGCTCCTCGTCAGGTCACCCAATCATACGTTCCTCATGTTGTCTACCAGCACGGATAGCTCCTGAGAGGACCGTCTATTAAAGAAAAAAATAGAGTGTGTAACCAATGCCATTGACTCGTAGGACCTTATGGTCAAAGTATCGTTACACTCGGATACGTTGTCATGAACCAATAGGAGAACAACTCATGCACCTGAATATATTATTGAATAAACCTTTATAAGGAGTCATGGTCCGTTTCCTCGCGTACACCGCTCTCATGCGTACATAGCCAACCAAAACCAAGTGTAACACCCATGTTCAATTTGATGTCAAAACACAACGGTAATTAATATTCAAGTTGGTCCCAGAAGTTTTTTTTTTTGTTCGAATTACATGTTTAACCACCCTACCACCCAACACTTGGGCTTACATTTTTACAAAATATACCCTTGGGTAGAAATTGACGTTAATAAGTTGTTAAATAACATTTACATGTTTTATAAACAAAAAGTACGAAACGGGTCTTTTGCCTTCACGTGATCGGTCCTTCTTAGCATTGATGAACACCCATCAAGCCTTCGCCTTACCTGCAATTCACTCACTTTCAATAGTGAGTTTACATTGCTGAAACACATATAAAACTGCGGTTACAAGAAAAATAATAATCAAAATCAGGGAATAGGTCCTAGGCGTATCGCCTAGAACTTACCCATTTCCAGGTGATACGCCAAGAAGTGTAGGCGTGCGCCTGCCACTCAGGATGTTCCAGGCGATACGCCTGGAACTACATTTCCAGGGATTTAACCAATTTCCGACCAAATTTATACTTAGCCAAAATTTTAGTCCCCTTACCCTGTTTACACCAGAATTCACCCAGCTGGTTTCTTACCATCTTGCAAGTGTTTCAACACTTATATTTTACCTCTAATCATGAAATTTAGTCATGTGAACATACCTCCATCAATTTCTAAGACAAATAGTATCAACGGGATTCCTCCGACCCATTTGACCCATTAAGGGATTTCTTGTGGCAACCATCAATGGCTACCATACAAATTTTACCAATACATATAATTTACGTCTATGATCATAATGTAAGCAATATGGCCACGCAATATTAGTGTACAAACTTAAACATTAGTTCTACACTTCCGTTATGAATCTAGTTGTACGCATTACCAAATACACCAAGTTTTGACATAGTCCATGAAATTTCACTCTACTAAACATTAATTCAACTAATCATTTTAGTTGATCACCAGATTACCCTTGTTTCTTATTTGACCCGTTAAGACGGGTCCTTGCCCTTGGTTTACTCCAATGCCTAGTTTGACCACATATTAACTTAGAAATCTATGGTTCTATAACCATTTGCGATTCCTTTTTCTCTTGTTACTTGGCATGGACTCTATAAGCCCATTTTCACCATCGCAACTTTTATTCGCTACATGATTCATCCGAATCATTCCTATGGTCAAGTTTGCCATTGGAGAACTCCTTTGGCTTTGGGCTTCACGGTTCCTAGAACCATTCGTCACCCATATACACAACTCATAGATTATTCAATTGGTTAAGTAACTACATATTTACTTATCTACTTCATGTAACATAAATAATGTTACCTCGAGAGCTTGATGTTCCACTATTTCCTTGGTTGCTTGCTTGATCACCTTGAACACCTAACGGGTCACTAATAAGTTAGGACCCTTAACAACATAACATTATTATCATATTTTCATTAACATGATTTCTATGCTACACATACATGTTTTCACATGTTTAAAAACCAAGCATATTTGTCAAGTTTACATCAAGCCTTATGGTCTTCTTTCACCCTATATCTAATAGAGCATTCACTAACCAATTATAGTCATAGATTGTAATTTCACCAAGGATTGGGTAACTTTATGCACATAATATCTCCTATGACCATTCAAGCTCAAAATCTAGCAATTTGCTTGTTTTATCATCAATTAGTTTCTTGTAGGCATTTTGTCAAACACATGGTGTGCATTCATGTTTACACACATATAACCCCCATTCCTTGTATTCTCAAGCAACCATTTGACATGGAGTTTGTGGAATTCATTACAAACCCATCATCATATAACCAAATTTATCAATCAACAACATATTTATGCAAGAATTCCATCAATGGAACCTAATTCATGACTAACCTAAGTAGTCATCCACCATGGATGTTTAAGTGTAAGCAATTGGTGACTACTTCACCAAATGTTTACCCAACTAACAAAATATGCTACAATTAAGGTTCCTAGCATCATAGAGTTCACCAAACAACAACAAATTTGCAGATTTGAGGTCCAATTTCATGACCTACACAAGCTAGGTTCATAGGATTTTACTTACTTAACACACTAAAGATGATGAGGGATGATTAACTACTCCAAACCAAGGTTGCATGCCAAAATCGCAACCTAGACCTCTTGGATTGCAGAAATTTGAGAAGAGTAATGTGGAGGGGGAGGAGCTCGATCTCTTGGTCGTATATGCGACTTCCCCTCCTTCTTTTCCCCTTTTTGTTTATTCCACTATCACTAAATGACAGTTCTGCCCCTTTAAGTTTGGTTCTTGTTTTATTTACAACTAAAACACAAAAGTTACCCATTTAACCCCATAGTTACCCCAAATTAAATTATTTTAACATAAGAGGGTTATTTTTAGCTAGGTAACTGAATTTGACTAGACGTTGACGGGAATTCTAACTATTAAAAATTTTTGGGATGTTACACCAAGTCCATAAACGCATCTCTCTCGCGCGTTCGAAGTGGGGAAAAGTTACCAACCCAGAATCCCAAACCTTGATCTCTAAACCGTTGTCGTGCCAATAACGTGTCATTTACATAGAGATAAAAATATGAATTCATCATAAACCATAAGGTAAAGGTGTTGTCAATACCTCGACCTCTAACTAATTGTAACGAGTCAGTCATCATGCTTTTAAGGGCATAAATGGCTCATGATACATAATGTAAGTTTTGTTTTTAAGAACCAATAACTCATGTTCAATATACACTACTAGAAAAAAGGCCTTCCTTGACGTGCGAACGATGACGCATGCTACTTTTATGACGCAAAAGTACGTGTCATTAAAAACTATCGTAATTTAAAAAATTCTAAGGGTAGTTGACGTGCATTTTTGCGCGTCATAAAATTTGTGTCATATGATAATGATGATTTAATATGTTATTAGCAAAGTAATGAAATGTCATATTTACACATAGGTCCTATGCTTAGACAAGCCATCAAGTAGCGATCTTACGAACCGTGTAACATGGAAGTTAGAGCATTCGCAGCCTATTCCCATAAATATGTGAGTACTGACTCTAAAATTTAAGGTTTTGTTGTGAGTAAATGATGGATAAAAAGTTAATGTTCACCCCTATATTTGATTAAAAAAACTATTGATTCTCTAAAATTTAAGATTTGATTGTGAATGAAAAGAAATAAAAGGTAATTATAAGGATATAAAAGGTATTATTCAATTTTGGTTGTAAGTGAAAGAGGAAAAGAAAATAATGATAAAAGTATACTTATAGGATGAAGATCGGGAATGAGCTATGAATGCTCTTATGAGTGTGTAGATGGCTCTATGCTCTATCAGAGGAACTATGGTTAGATATATTTGGACCCAAAAGGTCGTGCTTTTGTGGTCTCATTTACGGTTGTTAGGGCTTCAATACGTGATGGTGCTCGGGACTTTTGGGGTCGGATTTTCCCTTTCATGTAATACAGGAAAATCGTTTACAAGGGGAGATATAACGTGGCGATGAGGGGAGACTTGGGGCTGAAAGGTCACAAGTTCGATCCCTGAGCTCCCAGGTTTTACCACCCGGCCGCTCGCGGAGGTGGATTTTCCCTGGAATGAGCTCAACTGGTGTAAATAGTCCCCGGGTTTTCCGGGACATTCGTTGGCCGTTCAAAAAAAAGGGGAGATATAACGGTTGTGATGGAGAGGAAACGAACGCATGTGGAATAGGTTTAATTATACAATAGTCCTTTTTAATTAAAATAATTAAAGAATATTCTAAACCTTTTATATAAACTTAACGGAAATGATAGCATACTTCTAAAAATCATATAATCATAGATTAAGTTTTCATCACTAATTTAATCACACGTATAATCCATTATCTATATACTAAACATGAAATGATATCAAATAATTAAACCGTAAAGAAAGAAAGAAAAAAAAAATTGAATGGTAAATTAAACGTCAACCAGACCACCTTGGGGTAAACACATGGCAAAGTTGGTGTTTTGTCCGTGACACGCTACAACGCAGTCCGTGTGGGTAACCCGGGACCCTTAGTCTGACACATCCACCGAAAAAACCACCCCCACTTAAGGTCTGGCGTAAAACCGGTTTGCCTCAGGACTCGCACCCGAGAAACCCGGGTCATCCCCCATCAGCGGTACCAACTAGGACAAAGCTTAGTAGAAAGAAAGCTAAATAATTTCTAACAAAATTAAAAATTTTAAACACACTCAAAAACAAGAAAAGAAAAAAATATTACCACTAAGAAAAGTTGTGATCTTGAGTAAAAGTTACAAACTCAAACTTCAATTTGTCTTAAATTTTAATTTTTTAAATTGTAACTTTCCGGTGTCGTCTAAGGGGCTGTTTGGTTCGTCTTTTTCGTTAAGCAACAAATGAATAAGAGGTTGTATGGTAAAGACGATATTGTCTTTTTCATACAGCAATAAATCTGGGGCATGATGAAACAGACAAAAATGTCTTTTTCGGTCAGACAATTTCTATTCAGACATTCGAACCAAACAACACCATATGACAAAAATGTCTTATTCGATCAGATTAAGCCAAAAATAAGCTGAACCAAACAGGACCTAAGTTTTATAATTTGAGTTTAATAATTTAAGATTTCAACGTTTTAATAGCAAAAGTTAAACATAATTTATTTTCTTTTAAATGGTGTACACATTATATATATATCATTTTAAATTGCTGAGTTGTACACTACAACTCCACTTTTCATAACACTATAGAGTTTATGATTGGCTAATTTTTCGGTGGCTTATGCGTGAGACATTTGTCAAGTACATGCTTTTATGTAAGACACGTGTCTTAGGCATTGGGAGTGGTTTCTTCATTTAACAGTTTTCTTCAAAATCTGTGTGCTGGCTACCAGTTTGACAACAACATAAATGATAGGTTTCTGTCTCTCCACCTCACTCACGAAATCTCTCTCTCTTTCTTCAATGAAGCTCCTCTCTCTCTCTCTAAACCTTATGTGATGCTGACGAAGGCCAGTAAAGGAGATCCGGGGATGTTGATGCTCCGGTGACGTCGAGCGACGATGTCGTCGCTCCGTTTCCGTCGAGTTAACGACGGGTGACCAGAATCTTCATCTGCATGTCTAGAAAAGGGCGGCGCCGCCGCCATACGGCGGAAACCCAGCAGCGGTTAGCGTTGTTGCTTGATGTGTTGCAAACACATCCGATTTTCCTAAGTCTTTTGTTATGTAATTGAGTCGATTTGAGTCGGTTTCTATTTGTTTTAGTTTGTTTTAGTTAAGTTTGAGTCTATGAGTTCTTTTTATAGTTTTTATGTAAGTTTTGCAGTTTTGTTAAAATCCCGAGGCCAAAGAAGAAGTTAAGGAGAAAAGATGAAGAAGAGCTGAACAAGCTGTCCCAGGCGTATCGCCTGGGACCTGAGGAGTTGGAGGCCATACGCGCGAGAAGGGAAGTCAACGAAGGACTTAAGTCGGTTTGACCGACTAAACTGTCGCGACATGAGATGTAGGCGTATCGCCTGGCAAGAGTATGCCTCCAAGCGATACGCTTGGAGGTCCAAAACCCGCAGAAAAAGGAATTTCGATATAAAATTGATTTTAGGGTTTAGTTTCGAGAGATACGACTTCCAGACGGCTAAGGGCGATCCAGGGGCGATTCTAAGAGCAGAGGAAGCTAGGAATTGAAGGAAAACCAAGGGAGGATCCAGTTTTCATCACCAAATCATAATCGGGTTCATCCTTTCTTATTCGATTTCTAGTTTTTAGTCATGTTTGGATTTAAAGCTTTAAACTTTATGAGAATTTCTGTAACTGAGATGATTGTTGGCTAAACTTTGAATGCCACCTAGACTCGTATGATGAATTTGACCTTTTGACTATTTCATTCGGTTTTGACTTATTGATTGATGTTGCGATTCTATTAAATTCCATATATTGCCTTGATTGATGTATATGTGTATTACGATCAGTTTGTTAATTGAATGTTGATGCTTAATTTACCCGCGAATGTCTTTCGGTTTAGGTAGATTAACTAAAGTAGTTAACTTTAGGGTTGATTGCTAAAGTATAGTTAGGGTTTCCTTGACTATTGCATTGATATTTAATTGGTAATTTGGTTATAATGTGCTGCTAAACTGAAGACTTAAAAGGTATAGGTTTAACGGGTAGTTGGGTTGGTTAAAGTTCTAGGGTTGCATTATCTCAAAAGGAAGTGTCCTAGGGTTTTGTCTAGCTTGATATTTCGTGTCATTCACGGTAATCGTTGGTAGCTCCGGTTAGTCTAGGTGTGCCTTAGGTATATCCGAGGGTGGCTAGGGTAATTGAAGTGGGAAGGACTTAAAAGGTGAACCCTTGTTCGAGCGTTAGAATCGTTGTCTAGGAAGGACTTAAAAGGTGAACTAGCCACCATCAGATTAGTCAAGCCGAGTGAAGTTGTCATTAGTGATTAGGATTCTGAGTTTAGGTGGTATCTTTCTCTGTCTCTGAAGGTCGTTTCTCGGTTGTTTGCTGTTTGTTTGTTAGTTGCGTGCTTTAGTTAATTTTAGTTAATCTAATTCTCAATTCAATCAAAAAACCAAAATTCTCAGTATTTCCATTTCATAGGTCTAGGTTAAGTCTTGTCTAGGATAGTGTCCTTAGGTTCGATAATCCGGTCTTACCTTAACTTTACTCCAATCCGACAGGTTCACTGCCTTAGGGTTCGGTTCGGTTAGGTCATTTCGGTAAAATTAGGTGTGTCTTAGGTCTAGGTTTTAGGTCTATTTAATTAGTGTTTTTAGTGTCGTTCCGAGCACATCATTGCTCCGTTGACGGTACGAAACCTTATTTCTCTCTCTAAATTCATTCATGGTTTTCTTGCCGATTCATCTTTGATCGTCACTCTCTAATCTCGCTTTTCCTTCTTAAAGTACTCAAATCAACAATCAGAGGTTTGGCGACGGTGAAGGTGTCAATCGGAGTATAATCCTAGATGATGACGGACGAAGTAATAACGGCGGCGACTGGTTTTGATGGAGTCTGAGAACGACAGAGAGACGTCAGCGATACCTAAGGTTTCCGATGACGAATCCGATGAAGGCATACACGCGATGGTGGAGATAGACGGGTGGTTACGAAAGATGAAGATGGGCGGCGACAAGGCGTTAATTTTTATTCATGTTGTGGGTTTTCAAAAACCCACATCTGAAAAGAAGGTGGGTTTTTCGTTTTTTACGGATTGCGTTTGAGTTTTTTAGAACCAAAATCTAAAACATAGGCGTGTGTTAATTGTTTCTTTTACTTTGCTTTGTGGGTTCATTTACATCAATTTTTTGTTTTAAAATTGAATTTGGGTGTTGGGTGGAAGTGGGTAATCTTTCTCTCTTCTCTCTCTACTCTCTCTCATACAAAGATGGTATAACAGCAGAGGGTCCAGAAATGAGAAATTGAGTAGATGGAGCAATAATAAAAATAATAAAGAATCGAAGATGTTGGTCACCAGAAATAGGTGTTGGTTGTTATAGTTTTTGGGGTGTGTAAGCTACTTGCTTGGTTTGTTTGTTTGAGGTATTTTTGATGGTTAATGAATTGTTTTTCAAAAGAAATAAGATGGAGCAATGCAAGCTCTCTTGGATCCAGCTTCTCTTTTTCAATTCTGATTCTTATCATTAATTTTTAATTGTTCTTAAAATAAAATAGTAATAACCTATATGAAACTGCAATGCTAGCGTACGCGGAAATGATTTATCAAAAGGAAATGAATGTGTATTCAAATTCATTAGGAGTGAACGTAAGTTGTCAGTAGTAACATCAAGAAAAAACGTAAAGGTGATGAACAGTTCAAGTGAAATGTCACATCAACAAAATAACAATTTTCATTTTAGTTGTTTTGGTGGTACCTGCTATTCATTAGTTTTTTTTATTGCCCTTCTCAAAGTATGTGATATTTTTAAGCAAATGTTACATCTGAAAGTAGCTTTGAGTGATCCATCACTTCATCTTATATCCGCCATCCAAAATTTGCTATGTTTTTAAGCTAACATAAGATTTGGCAGATGTACTTGATGTTGAGTTGTTTAATGTCGAAGAACATAGGTACTATTCATGTTCTGTACTTATTTTTTATTTGAACTTTTTGTTTACTTTTAGTTCTTCAAATAATAGCATAGGACATGAAATTCAAATGTAATGTTCACTTTTAGTTAATATAAACAACACGACATCAGTAGTAGATTGCAAATTCCCAGCTATGAAACCGCCGCAACACACATATTTAAATAAATAAGTTTTAAAATTACTCTTTTTTGAATGAAAAAAATCCTCTGATTATGCCCTTTAATTTATACAATGATTTGTTTTGATTTTTTTTAGCGACTAACTATCTTTCTTCCTTTTTAACGACAACGATTCTTCTAGGGATAAAACCTCTCTTATTAGACCACCTACCCAATAATAATGATTTGCGTAACTAAAATGAGGGGGGGGGGGGAGAAAGACCACCTACCCAATAATAATGATTTGCGTAATTAAAATGAAAAAAAGGGAAAGAAAGAAAAAAAAAGACAAACATCAATAACTAAAAAGCCAATTTATTTAAATAGCAATTTTTTCTTTAAATAAATATCAAATGGTATTTGGCACAAATAACATGAGGATACTGGTTAGAACTTTGAAACCTTTCTAAATTTAAACCTAATTCAAAGGGGTTTTTTCTAAATGGTAAGCTTCCTCCTTATTAAGTGAGTCAAGTTTGAAAGGTATGTTAAATCTAATATTAAGGGTCTTTTTTTTTCTTAGAGAGTCTTTTTTCTATTAGATAATTCAAAGTCTCAAAACACCCACCTCATCCGCGACATCGCTCCGGTCGAAGACAACAACTTCGATATTACTCAAAGATAGTAATCATATAAGGTCTGTTTAATATCGTTATTCTTTCAACATAAATAGTCAGACTAACGTCTCGCCCGCCGCAACGCGCGGGTCGCAAGTCTCGTAATTTGATTAATATCATATCCAAATATTTTCATTTTGAATTATTACTTAATATAATTTTTTTAATTCTTTTTGTGAATTGTATGATGGCTCTATAAGAGGGTTCCCTCGCTTATTATTTGTTGGATAATGAATATTTTACATAATTGTTCATTTAATTACTTTATATATGAGTTTGAACTTATAAAAATAAATGTTAAATAACAAATAAGATATAAAGATTTTTTTATGTCCTTTTTAAAAATAATGTCTTGTCCGGTCATCCACCATGCAAACCCTAAAAACAACAATGTGTAGTACTAAAAAACTTACGACATAAAATTTTTAATTTTATATCTTTGTTTTTTTAAAATCATATTAAAGATAATAAAACTCATGATATGATTTTATAGTACATTTTTTTTAAATAATAATAATATTATGAATATATTATTAATATTTCTTTGAGATGACTTTTGAGGAGCAGTTTTTTTTTTTTTTTACGATTATCCATTTATACCCCGACATGTACAATAATTAATAAACGAGATGTTTACCCTCCCGCGCGTTGCTGCGGGGTTGAATTTGTATACTAAACGAAAGTAAAAAGTTAAGTGGTATAAAATGTAAAAGTTTAAAAGTCTCGTGGTGAAAGTATAAAACTATAGAAGTATACTAAAAGTGAAAGTAGAAAAGTTAAAAGTTTCATGGCCAAAGTAGAAGACAAAAAAACTTAAAACAAAAAAAAACTTTAAAAGTTAGAGGATTAAAAAATTAAGGAGTATAAAACGTAAAAGTCTAAAAATCTTGTGGTGAAAGTATAAAGCTATAAAAATATACTAAGCTAAGTGGTATAAAACGTAGAAGTCTAAAAGTCTCGTGGTGAAAAGTATATAACTATAAAGTATACTAAAAAAGAAAGTAGAAAAATTAAAAGTTTCGTGGCCAAAGTAGAAAACAACCAAACTTAAAAAAAAATAGTTTAAAAGTTAGAGGGTAAAAAAGTTAAGGGTATAAAACGTAAAAGTCTAAAAGTCTTGTAGTGAAAGTATAAAATTATAAAAATATACTAAAAGCGAAAGTAGAAAAGTTAAAATTTCGTGCCAAAATAGAAGACAACAATGGCCAAAATAGAATACAACAATGGCCAAAATAGAAGACAACAAAATTTAAAATAAAAAAAAACAAAACTTGAAAAGTTAAACGGTACAAAACGTAAGAGTATGAAACATATGTGGCCAAACTATAAAAACAAAAAGTTTACTATCTCATTAAAAAAAACAAATTATAAAAGTTTAGGGGTAGAAAACGTCAAAGTAGCAAAGTGTTGTGGCCAAACTTTAAAAAGTAAAAAATATACTATTTATCATCAATTTATATCTAAACTATATAATAAACAAAAAGTTTGTTCCTACTTTAATTAGTAAAAAAGGACACTTGTCATCACCACAAATTTTTGGATTAAATCTAAGTTTAAATAAATAATTATCCAAATACTAAATTTCCATATTAGGGTTTATTTAGTTTAAACTTTTAATAAGTAATTATCCAATAATTAATTATTAAAATACAAATTTTTATATTAAGTTGGTAATTATCCAAATACTAAATTTTAGTATTAAGGTTAATATTTTATTCAAGATAATATTTTTATTGCTTATATATTATATTTTATTAAAATAATATATTTTATTGCATATACTTTAGTACATTAATATAATACTTATAATACTTTATCCATAATAATATTTTAACTAAATATTATACATGTATTATAAAATATTTTATTCCATTATCATCTATTATTATAAAACGAAAGTTTTTGGACACATTTCATTCTCACATTCAACCTCATAATAATTTTTCCTTTTAAATCATCCCCTCTTATTTTTAGTTTTTGTATTTCCATGGCAATAAATAAAAAATATTTATTGTATGGATAATCACAAGCCTAATTAATCAATTATTTTTTATTTTCATGACAATAAATAAAATATATTTATTGTAGGGATAATCAACCACCATAATTAATCAATTATTTGTATTTCCAAGGTAATAAATAAAATATATTTATTGTAGAGATAATCACTAACATAATTAAATAATTATTTAAAAAAAAAACTTTTTTCTTTTAAAAAGAAAAGTTTTAGATATATATATCCGACTTTTTATTTATTGCATCCTAAATTATTTAATAACTAATTATTTAATTACTAAATTAAATATATAATATAATTTACTAAATTACAGTTTAAAAAGTTCTATAATATTTTTATCGCAGCCGTGCGATGCACGGGGTATACAAACTAGTTGTTATATATATAATATGATATTTACTTCTTCATCATCTATGTTACATGGGTCTCTATCCTTGGAATAAATACGTGACTAAAATATCTTATGGAATTCATAACATAACAACTAGGGAATCTTGATTTTGATATTCTAATAAACAATAATAATTACAATTTTTACCACATGTTAACACTATATTCATTCTTATAAAAGTTTTCCCTCTTAAATTTACTTTCTAATAAATTCTTCTTGATTAAAATTATATCTTATTATATATTCATGTTATATATTTTTATTTATTTATATTTATAGAATTGTGACAATAACATATTAATTTGCATCTTATTTTTATTTAAAATTATTCTTTAAACTATTATTGTTTTTATTTTAATAAATATTTAAAAAACTTATAATAAATACCAATAAACACTTATCTTCCTACTCTAATAAACAATTACAATTGTTGACACATGTCAACACTAGATTCATTCTCACACAAATTTTCCCTCCCAAATCTACTCTATAATAAATTATTTTTTTAAACAATTACAATTGTTGACACATGTCAACACTAAATTCATTCTTACAAAAGTTTTTCCTCCCAAATCTACTCTTTAATAAATTACTTTTTTTGGAAATTATATCATATTTTATAATCATGATATATTTTTATCTATTTATATTTATGGAATCGTAACAATCATATATCAATTTACATCTTATTTTTATTTAAAGATAATTTTTAAACTATTATTGTTTTCATTTTAAAAAATATTTATAAACTTATGAAATACCAATAAACACTTATTTAGTTTGTTTTCAAATAAAATAGAGCAAATCATATTTAATATTTTAATTTATGAATACCCAATACTATTTTACAAATTCAATCAGCATGCGTTGTGAGTGATACTATTTATAGAGAAATTCATAAACGATAAAAATAATGTTCAAAATATCCAATACTAAATAGTTTTTTCTACCATATCAAATGAGCCACATTCATTCAATTTGGAAATTTTAGACATCGCGACTAATACAATTGTAAGTTTTCTAATGTATATCAACATAACATTTTTTATTGATAACATTATAATCTTTTGATTATAATTTAGATTTTATACTCAACAATTAGAATGTGCTCATTATAATTTTGATAAAACTTTATATTTATCTAACTTTCTATACAAACTTAAAGTCTCAAGTTTCTCAATTTATAAATCATGTTAGTCACTATTGAGGATTTGATTGCTTTTTAAACACATGATCACGTTTATCTTGCATATTCCAAATATACAAATAGAGACATGCCCTAAATATGTTTTTTTGATAAAGAGAGTAAAGTCATCAATACCATATTATTAATTATAACTGTAGTTTTTTATTTAATGTAATGTAACACGTGATTCTGGTAATAAGAAGAGTATGCATGAATTATCAAATCTATATATTTTTAATGATTCAACCCGTATAACATACGGGTTCTATCATAGTTTACCAATAAACGTTTATGTTGCATTTTTTAAATATACAAGTAGAGACATGATCTAACTATTGTTTTTTGATAAAGAGGGTAAAGTTAACAATACCATATTATGAATTATAATTTTAACTTTTTATGTAATACGTTATTCCGGTAATAAGACTATGCATGAATTATCAGATATATATATTCTTTAATTATTCAACCCGTATAACATACGGGTTCTATCCTAGTTCATAATATAGTAATTACAGGGCTATAAAGGAGCTGAACATTTGGTGAATCGTTTAGCGGATAGTTTGTTTACGTTCGTTCATTTATAAAGGAACGAAGATGAATAAGAAATTTCGTTCGATTAGTTAAACAAACGAAAATAAACAAATGTCATGTTCGTTCATTTGTGTTCATAAAAGTTCGGTAAAGTGTTATTTAAAATATTATCATTTAAAATTTACATCTTATTGATATTATTATAGATAATTAATTATGTTATGATCATTATTTCTATCTTGTTCCTTGTTTTGGATAATTTATAATTTTTATGTCAAGTGTTTGAATATATATTTATTCAAGGTGATTATATCTGGTGCTTGGAATTAAGTTTTGAAATACAATATGTTCGTTTGCATTCGTGAACAAGTTCAATTTCTTAACAAATAACACGAAAAAGAATTTTCGTTCGTTATGTATCTGTAAACCACTCTGAACACATTTAATGCTTTACAAACAAAAGTGAACAAGACTTTATTCGCTTCGGTTCGGTCCGTTCATTTACAACCCTTATTGGTAACACAACTGATCAATTGATTAATTTGTTATATGGTATATCTTATTAATAATTGAGTTGTAGCTGCTTAAATCACTTGAAAATACATGTACTAAAATTGAAATTTCCTTTGAAAAATATTCCCACTTATAACTGAATTTCCCTTCAAAATGCATGATATTTTCCGAGAACTTAGACATAAAGATAAAGATGTCTATATTTTCATTCCTCTTTTGAAAACACGAGGAAGACGATGAGCAATTTCTTTTGATTTCAACTTTTAAGTGGAAAGTTGCTTCAAAATCATTTAAAAATATGTCAATTGTATGGTCTTTGGAAGAAAATATCACAGCAGGTGAATGAGTGCAGGAATTTTACCGTTGGCACAACCGGAAACCGCTATTTTTTTTTATCACATGTGAACTTGAACTCAAGACCTCAATTTTAATGTCTTTGAGTCTCTAACCTCAACCACGTGGACGAGAAATCATTGGCATTTTACTAGGGTTGTAAAAAACCAAACATTCGGCGAACCGTTCGATAGGAAGTTCGTTTACGTCTGTTGGTTTAATAAATGAACGAACGTAAAGAAGAAATTTTATTCATTTACAGTTTGTTCCCGAGTTCGCTTAAGGAGTGAAAAGAAAGGAAAATAAAGGAAATGTAAATGTAAACAGAAAAGAAAATAAAACATATTTGTTCTCGAGTTTCACTTGAGAAAGGAAATTAATGAAAATAAAAGGAAAACTAGGTCATTTTCTTGTGTTTTCTTTTCCTTCCAATTTAGAAGGAAATGAACCATTTCCCTTCCTTTATATTTTTTTTCCCTTTTTCTTTCTTTTCTTAAGTAAACTCGGGAACAAAGTGTTAGTTAAATGACAGAACATACAGTGGCAAACCCACAAAATTATTGGCAAACCCATAAAATTATTGTATGGAGGTTGGAAATTTGCAGAGACTAATGTGTATCACTAGATATAATTTTTTTAAACCGATATGAGGAAGGTGAGGTGGGGTCGCACAAAAAAAAGGATAATACCGGAAAGGCCGAAATCTTTTTGACCGGGGAGTCTAGAATTCTTATTGTTTTAATTTCTTTCAAATAAAGTTTCTTGTATTTTGTATTTCTTATTTGCATTTACACTTGGGATGGAAGCACACATCACATGGGAACATTTGGGCATATGATGATCGTTCTTAATGGGCTCAAGTTTGATATTTCGGTGTTGATAGAATATGTTTATGATATTCAACTATCATATTTCTTGTATGAAACGTTTTTTTTTTACATGTAGCTACTCAAACTATTTCCTGAAAATTTCTCCGGTTATTTCGTGGTTAAGTTTAAATTGTGTTACTGTGTTAATATCATAATTTTGACATTTTTTTTTGTTTTTATTTCTTAAGATTTTATTTGGGTCGCTGATAAAGTTGCTTGGTTTCGGTTGAGATCATATCATGTATATATAACGATAAAAATGAAGAATTTATGTGAGTCGGCTGACCCTCACGGGGTCAACGTAGATTCGCCCCCGCAAACATGAACAGATATCGTAGATTCGTTCATTTGTATTCATAAACGTTCGGTAAGATGTCTTGAATGTTCAAGTACGTGTTCATTTATTTCATTCATTAGACATTTTTTATATTTTTAATGTATTTAATTTAGGAAAAATTGCATATATCCCCCTACTTTGGGAAAAATTGCATATATACCCAAAATACAAGTTTTTAATGCATAATGTACAATGGTCTTAAAGCATGATTTGGGTAAATATGCAATTTCTTAACTTTAGAGGGGGATATATGCAAATGGAAAACTTTATTAATTTGATGCTTGTTTTGCTTAACAACTTAATTATTTAAATTTAGATATGTGTAACTGTTATAAGATAATTATATTTATGCATAATATATCTAACTTATTTCATTTTATAATAATTATGTTTATAATTATCATGTCAAGTGTTTAAGTATATATTTATTTATTTAAGGTAACTATGTCTAAATGTGCAATTTCTTAACTTTAACATTTAAATGGAAAACTTTATTAATTTGATGCTTGTTTTGCTTAACAACTTAATTATTTAAATTTAGATATGTGTAACTGTTATAAGATAATTATATTTATGCATAATATATCTAACTTATTTCATTTTATAATAATTATGTTTATAATTATCATGTCAAGTGTTTAAGTATATATTTATTTATTTAAGGTGACTATGTCTATGTCTGATTTTATGGATTATGAGTGATGATTTTTTTTAAATAGTATATGTTCGTTTGCGTTCGTGAACAATTAAGTTCATCTCTTAATGAACAAACACGGACACAAATTTATGTTCGGTATATGTTTGTGAACACATTTAATACTAAAAAAACAAATATGAACAAAACTCCGTTCTATTCGGTTCACTTTTTATTTCCTGCCTAATATTACCATTTTATTCCAAGTTTGATGAAAGTGGTGTCAATTGAGTACAATAAAAAAAAAATCCGATGGAAATCATAAAGGATAAATCAACCAATGATTTGATTAATTTATTATATAGATATTTTTATTAAAAAAAAAACAATTAAGTTGTACCTACTTAAACCACTTGGAAAATACATGCACTAAAATTGAAATTTCGCTCAAAAAATATTCTCACTTATAACTGAAATTTCCCTTGAAAATGTATGATATTTTCCAAGAACTTAAGACATAAAGATGTTTCCATTCCTCTTTTGAAAAACATCACGAAGATGATGAGCAATTTCTTTTGATTTCAAGTGGAAAGTTGCTTCAAAAGCATTTAAAAATATGGCAAATTATAAACTGGTATGGTCTTTGGAAGAAAAATGCAGACGAGATGAGCATCGTCTTTATATTTTAGTTTTTTTTAAAGATATATCATTTAATTCGAATTTAGAGTCAGGTTGATTTATAGTTTAGGAGTATGAAATTATTTTAAGAGGATAGTTTGGTGATAAATTATATTATATATATTACAATCATAATTCAAAAGGTATAGTATAGTTTTTAGGTTTTATACTTTGATCACGAAGGTTTATTACTTTGACAATTTCTATCCTTTAACTTTCACACTTTGTTTCTTTTAATACAATTATAATTCAAAAGGCATGGTATAGTTTTTAGGTTTTATACTTTGGCCATGAAGATTTGTTACTTTGACAATTTCTACCCTCTAACTTTCACACTTTGTGTTTTTATGGAATAGTAAACTTTAGGTTTTCATAGTTTGGCCACATATGTTTCATACTTTTACGTTTTTTACCCTCTAACTTTTAACATTTTTTGTTTTAAGTTTTTTGGCCTTCTACTTTGGCCACAAAACTTTCATAATTTTACGTTTTTCTACTTTCGTTTTCACATACGTTTAATACTTTTACGTTTTCTACTCTCTAACTTTTAAACTTTTTTTATAAGTTTTGTGGTCTTCTACTTTGCCCACGAAACTTTCATAATTTGAGGTTATTCTACTTTCGTTTTTAGTATACTTTTAGAGTTTTCGACTTTGCCCATGACTTTTTATATAGTTTTATTAGACTTTTACGTTTATACCCCTTAACTTTTCCTACTTTCGTTTTTTAGTATACTTTTATAATTTTATACTTTCACCATGAAACTTTTAGACTTTTACATTTTATACCCGTTAACTTTTTTACTTTCATTTTTTATTAGACTTTTATAGTTTTGTACATTAGCCACGACTTTTTTATACTTTTATACTTTGACCACATTAAAAGTTTTTTTTTTTACTTAAATTGATGGGTAAATGGGTGACCCGCCACGAAGCACGATGTATTAGAAATCCACATAATATAGTTAGTCTTACTAAGACATATAAAAGGGTGGCCCGCCGCAATGCACGGACGGGTCACCAACTTGTTGATATCTATTGTTGGTTTAAATATTGCGAAATTAAAAGTGTAATGGTGATTTTACTTTTAAAAAAAGGAATATAAAAATTGATTTGTAGATGAATCTGTGAATTTTATTCGGCCAACCTCGATTTCATTCGGATCCCGCCAAGTTATATCTAACTTGACTTAGATATTTATTTATTTTATGTGTTTACGCGTACACGGTGATCAGATCTTGTCTATGGTTTTTATATTATTCGTGTTGTAAATGTTTTTCCGTTGCGTATCTGATTTAGATAATTAACCCGTTAATTATTCAGTAATAAAATTATAAATAACCCGAATATCTACTGTAAAACCCAACGCAACTCATATGTTAATTTTATATACTTAAAATAAAATAAAATAAAAATCTATCACATAACAACACCAAATGACGCCACGTGAATTAGTGTTGGATTGTCATGTCAACCTATAAGTTATTATTCCTTACATGTTTGATTTTGTTTATATGTATAATAAATAAAATTATTATTATAGAGGAAGAATAAAAGAGAATGAAATCTTGAAATGGTATATAGAGTGATAAATGTTGGAGTAAATTGTAAATTTGGTCTCTTTAATTTAGGTAAAATCGTAAAAACCTCTAAAATGGAACTTTTTCTATAGGTGCTCATCCCCATCCCTATAATTTATACTTTTATCATTACTTTTTCTCTCTCTTCCACTCACAACCACAATTAAATAATACTTTTTTATACCATCATCATTACCTTTTCTCTCTCTTTCAATCACACAAAACCCCAAATTAAAAAAAATCACCAGTTTTTTCATCAAATATAGGGGTGAACAGTAATTTTTCCTATCTCCTTACTCACAACCACTTACAACTAAACCTCAAATTTTAGGGTTTTACCTCACAATATTATAGGGGGTGGGTTGTGAATGCTCTTAATTACAAATTTAGTACAAAACATGAACTCCATTAAAGAAGTTCTATTAAGTCCAAGGTAATTTTTGTCTTTTAGACTAAGGTATAAATTATTAATGCTACGTACAAGTCACTAATGTTAAGTATAATTTTTTAATAATAATAATAATAATAATAATTATTATTATTATTATTATTATTATTATTATAATAATAATAATGATGATGATGATAATAATTATTATTATAATAATAATGTGGGACGCCTCCTTTTTTTAATAAAAAACAACAAGCCCACCCCTATTCTCTATTTGCGAACACAACATTGTCGTCGCTACCGCCACAGAGTTTGACTTCAAAATTGCGCCACATCTACTTTTAGTCGAAGATCCTACAATTATGCCATAAAAACCCTAGGTGAATCTCCAAAATCCCTCGAAAATGGTCAAAGGTCCATCACAGATCCATCATGGGCTCAAGAAGATGAAGCTATTTGAAGTAGAGAAAAAGATAACAGAATCCCTAATTTAATCAAGTCAGATTCGAGTCACAAATCAAAAGCCACCATCTCGTTAAGCGCAGATAACGACCAATCACCGGATTCGAACCCCTTCCCGTACGCTGGTGACTTTCGTACAAAATTTAAAGATGAAATGATTGATTTTTTTTACTGTAACGATGCACTTTTCATCGTCAATCGTAAGTGGTGGTGGTTAGGTCCGGTGGTGGTGTTAGTTAGGTCATGAGATGGTGGTGGTCAAAGTATGTGGTGGTAAAACTCTAACAAATAGCATATGGGGAGGGCTTGAGAGGTAAAACCCTACCAGAAAGTGTGTGGGGAGGGCGGTGGTGGTGGTGACGATCGGTGAAGAATTAGGTTAGCCAAATCTAATTTTGAAATGGATGAGGGATTCTTGGTTTTTAATGAAAAGGAGATGTGTCCCACCTTCTTATTAATTTATTATTGTTATTGTTATTGTCATTGCCACTGGTCTTGGTCATCGCAATTTTCATTGTTATTATTAAAAATTATACTTTGCATTAACGACTTCTACGTAGCATTAATAATTTGCACATTATTTAAATATACAAAAATATGGACTTACTGGACTTCTCTAAAGGGGTTAGTGTTTTGTACTGAATTTGTATTGAACACATAACACAGAGCATCATATACAGAAAAGAAAAAAAAATCTTTCATTTTAAGGTTTGTGCAATTTTACCCAAACCCGAGATACCAAATGTACAATTTACTCTAAACGCTAAATGTCCCCTACTGTTGTGACACGAAAAAACATAGTCACGTGTACAATACGTCTAGTGGACGGTGTGCAGGGCGTGAAGAGGGCAAAAACACCCCTATAACGGGACATTACGCATGGTCTTATATATTGTTATGGTTAATAACTACATATAAAAAGGTAACGACACGTAATCGTAACGTAACATCACAGGTGTGAAAACACTTGGACTTGCTAAATAGGTGTTATGGTTAGCGCTTGTAATCCACTTTCTTAATAACTAGATGTGTAATACGTGTATTGTCGCGAGAAAAAATGCGAGCTCGCAGGACAATCTAAATGTCCTAAAGAAAACGAAAAATACAATATAACGACATTAATGTTGGAAGCCAAACGCTCAAAGTTTCAAACTTATGATATAAAGGTTAAAATCTACACTGACACAGTCAAGTTCTTAAACCTAAGACCTAAACCTGTGTTGCGTTCCGTTTAGATAGAGAAAAAAAATTAAAAACAGAAAAAATATATTAAGACAAAAACACGTGTTGCGTTGCATTTGATAAGGGAAAAAAAGATGACAAAATTAATGATCCCACGTGGCACCACCACAGGCTGCCACATACTATTCCTCCGAGGTGTATTTGGTTATAGACATGGTTGCAAAAGTCGCTAGACGCTCTCAGGTCAGTCGACTTGGAAGTTGAGAGTATTCGGCCAAGTCGAGGGAATACTCAGGAAGTACTATGCCGGTACTCAGGAAGTTTTACAACAATAATTATAGATAAGTAACTTATCTAATTGTCATTAATTGTATATTTTGTAAACATTGAAATTATTTTTAAAGAATTGTTTATTAAAATTAACATAAATAGAATACTTATATTAATGTTTATCATCAACATGAAAATATTATTAGGTGTGAAATCTAGCAAATAAAAGGAGCCAACTTCAACACACTATTGTATATATATACAATAGACAACTTGGCCTATGGATTTGTGCCATTTTTTTTAAAGAACCTCATACTCTATATATATATTGTTGTTGAAATATTCTTTAGTTTCTGCTGCAGCTCAGTTGGTAGTGTTCTTGGGTTGTTGTTGAGTTGGCCCGGGTTCAAACCTTCAGAACGTCATTTTTTTTGCAGCCCCCTAATTGAGTCTTACAGAAGGCCCCTGAAGATTCTATTGACACCTGCATTTTGTCGGAGGAATTAACCCCTGAAATTGAAGCTAGGCTATCGGAGGAATAGCAATTGAAGCTAGGCTATCGGAGAATTCAAATTTCTCTCCGTCCGGTTAATTTTTTTTTACATAAGCATATTAAATTATCATTTCAACTTAAATTAATTCATTTGATTTCAAATAGTTGTTGGTTCCAATTCAAAAGGGTCGTTGTTGTACTTGATCACTTTTATTACACCGTTCGATCTTGATTTTAACTTATAAAACACTTTTAACAATGATTTAAGTAGGTTTCGATTATTTATTAAGGTTCTACTCGCAACCTTAATTATTTATAAACTCATCTAATATCAAATTAACCCCTTATAACAAGTATATGTTGGAAACATATTTGGATCTTTCAATTAGAATAAAATAAAGAATACTTACTTTATTTATAATATAAACACAATGAATCTAATATCTCTAGGAACAGGTAATGTATATACCTGAGTACTCAATAACTCAAATGAATCTAATTGTTTTTGAAAATCTAATTTTTTTTATTAAATCAGCATGATTATTTTTGCTACAACGACACATTTTTGTTCCTTTATAATTAAATTTCTTTATTTAAATAAAAAAAGAAGGGAAGAAAAAAAAACATAGAAAAAATTGGAAAAAAAGAGAAGATAGGAAAAGGATATGCAATTAGAAATGCAATGAATATGAGATCGTAACTCATTGATACTTACATCTTGGGGGAACAACAGGCTCGGCTACTCGACTATTTAGTCATCAAAGGGTGAGATAATCATACAAAGTTTGGAATGGGTTGGCTTGGGATACATCCATGTTCAAACAGTGCGTTAAGTGTATGCAGGTTGGACCCTCTTTGAGACAAATGAATTGGTAAGACATGATTTTAATAGCATTGTGTCATGATGAATACTCGCTATCTAAAAATAATCGTACAACTATAGAAACACAGTCACCTATCAACATACTATTTTGATTGGTAGTAGATTAGGTACAGAATTGTAATAGGCAACAATATAGTATGTATTTGTGTAATGTTATGAATGGTGTAGATATATTAAAGACAGAAGTTTATATTACTCTCCTTCACGTTTACACTTACTAAAAACTAACGAACACCAACTATTATGACAGTCTAAACTCTACACATGCCAAGCAACAATCAAGGAGATATATACAAATCGTAAATGGTTTGCTGGTGAACATCATGCTCCATCAAAGAAACTAAAAACAAAAGAAGACTAGGAAGTGCAGTTAGTAATAGTAATGAAGCAGGTTTGATGAAGCAGGTCTCTTTGGAAACAGACATCTTTTTATCATCCCTTTTTTTTTTATTGAATATCAATTTCTATTATCCCTTCAAAGCCATTAAATAGCTATAAGTTCAGATCCTTTATCAGGTTGTCATATGTAGGGAACTTGCTATTATCATTAAAAAAAATTGAATATTGAATGCTAACATTAGTTACCGCAGCAACGCGCGGTTAATCTCTATTATATTTATAGAACAATGACATTAAAAAGCCAATAATGTTATTGGATTATGATGATGGATTTGTGGACTAAAACTGCAGTTTCTAGCATCGAAATTTCATCATTGACTTTCGACAACCAGCAAGTTGATCAAGGTGCTGCGCAACCTAAAGATTGTATAGGAGTTTTTGAACTAAAAAAGGAGCAATAACGCCCTCTTGATAAAACAGGAGGGAAGCTATTGCTCCTTTTTTTTTATTTATTTTGCCTTACATTATACATAGTTTCTTTCAAAATAACAAGGACTTTTTATAGTTTAGTTCGATTTGCGTGTTTAACATAATTCTCTTTTGTAGCCTTATGAACTTTAATCGCTCATGTAAAAGGCATCATTAAACTTAATAACTATCAATGTGAATATCCTATTATCGTATTACCTCTTACAAAAGTATTTACAATTAACGAATCCACACAAAAAAAAAAAATCATTGTAACGAGTAAAAGGAACTTATATGCAACTTCAGACTAATACATTATACATTTATTTAAATAAAACCTTAGATACCGCAGCAACGCGCGGTCGATCTCTATTACTATATATTACAATTCACAACATATTATTATTTTATTTGGTTAAAATATTTTAATATTTTTTATATTATTCTAATGATATATATTAAAATAATCTAGAGTTATATATATATTTAATTAATCAAATGATTTTTATATATTTAATTAATCAAACAAATTAAATATTTTTTATTATTTTTATTAAATGATATTATGATCAGTCCAATGGTTTTGTGTGTTCGCGTTATCTTAGCGGTAACCTGACCATTAATTTTGTGTGTTCGCGTTATCCCAACGGTAACCTCAATTGATTACCAATAATTTATATTATGCTTGCATATTACAAATGCAATATTCACGTTGTCAGAGCGGTAACCTCCATTGCAATAGTTTTGTGTGTTCGTATTATCCCAACGGTAACCTCCATTTAGATTATTTAATTTTATAATTTTTTTACTTTTTATATTTTTGTTTTGGTTGTGTAATACGTAAACTTTTAAATGGTAAATATGATTTGGTCATATTTTATAAGTGATTTTGGTTGCTCAATGTTTTCTTTTTTCGTTTTCCTCCAGGTATCCATAAATGGTTTTGTGTTTTTGTGTTATCCTCACGTTAACCTCCATTGATCACCAATAATTTATGTTGTTGGTGGTGTAGCAGTTTATCTATTTTTCTACCTGTGTTATCCGAACGATTAAAACAACAAGAACCAAATGAGACCGCGTTGAGATGAACGAAGTCATGATCTTTTGTGAAGTTCACTCTATGTAAAACAAACAACAAGCTAAGCTAATAGAACTAACACAACAACGTTGCAATTTTGATAATTTTATGATGTCATTCTTGAACACCTCCGCGCAACGCGCGAAGGGTTAAAATCTAGTGATAGTATAAATGGAAACAAGATTTGTGTCCTTTGGAATATGGATCAACTTAGATTATACCAAAAATATTTTAGATCAACTTGATTATACCAAAAATATTTTAGTGAAGGCATGATTGATTATAGATTGATTGTGGTGAGGGTTTGTAAAATTAAAGTAAAAGTTTAAGAAAAACAAAAAGATCAAAACGTCAGTTTCATGATCCTACATGAACATTGAACTTTTGTCAAAAACTATAGGGAAATTGGTTTTAAATAATCTAAACTATTAACAATTGGTTGATAATAATCCCAACTAAAGAATGTTTTTTAACATTCCCAACTTCAACTATTTTCTTCTAGTGAGCTTTTTCTAATGGAACCCTAACTCCGTTAAAATTTTGATGACGTGGAAGCTTAGTTGGGTGCCACGTCACCAAAATTTTAACGGAGTTAGGGTGCCACGTTACCAAATTTTGACGGAGTTAGGGTTCCGTTAGAAAAAGCTCATTGGAAGAAAATAGTTTGAAAGTTAGAAGTGCTAAAAAACATTTCTTTAGTTGGGATTATTATAAGCCAATTGTTAATAGTTTAGATTATGTAAAACCAATTTCCCAAAACTATATATATCTATATTTTTTGTTTTCTTTTTATTTGTGAAAAATTACAAACGAAAACATTAACTAAGTTTTAAAGGAAATTCAAATATGTAATAAAATAATTTCAACACAAGGGCAATTCCTTGGTTGATTTGGCTTACGATCACTAACTGTATGGTGCAATGATTCTTTTTATAAACGACATGTATCAATTCTATACATCGAGCCGATCTGATGTTAACTTTATCTAATTTCTAACCAAACATCGTTCGTTGATTAGAGTCAACCCACCACTCTAAACTCAAGTCGTTCTGTGTTAGCGTAGATGCTGCAATGATAGAAGAATCGATTATAATCAAATGCACAAGTCGATCGTTCGGTGTAATTAATTAGATTGTGCGGTTCTATAACAGATTTAATTCATAGACAAACTGTAGGTCCGAAAATCTCCCAAACACACGATATACTAATCAAACACGAGTGCGGAATCCTCGTGAGAGATCGATTCAAGAAGAAAGATGAAGAGAACACAAGAAAACGATGATTAAACAATAAGAACTTGTTCTTGCACACAAGAAAACTTGTCGAGTACAAAACAACAAATCGTAAACTCGGTTCCCTCAAGATTACGGTCGTAAACACCTTGTGGCTCTCTAGAAATCGTAAACTAGCCAACCCCTTGAATAGTAAACTCATGGGGTTTATATAGCCATCCCATGAGTTTACTATTGGGCTCTTAAACCCTAATCATAAACCCAAACCCAATAGTAAACCCAACCAAACTAGTTTACTAATCTAAATAAACCCACTAAGCCCAGCCCAACTAATTTAATATTACAAGCCTCATAAACTAGCCTCTACAATCTTCCCCTAGGCTTGTGATATTAAATGTCTTCAATCTTTGAAATTCTTTTTCTTGACTGGCTGGCATAGTTGCTGATGAAGATTCTTTCCGCAGAAATCTCCAATGGGTTTCTTGACGGGCACTTGGGACTTTCTCTTGATCAGCATCAGCTCGAACTTCTTTAAATGAACAAACAATGAAATGGAGGACTCTCATTGACTTGCTCTCTTGAAAGAACAGGTTCTTGCTAAATCTTCGGTAACTGTCTTGAATCTTCAAAAATTGAAGGGTTGAAATTTTGAAAACCCCTAACTTTGAAGAATTTGATTGTTGAACTTGGAACTTCATGATCTCTGACTGCTCTCTGTATCATTTTCTTTTTCAAAGATTTGACTTGAAATCTTTAGCTTCCCCTAAACTTGTGATCATTTTCTTTGAAAAACTTTTGAAGCTTTTGAAAACTTGTAAAGACACCAACAACTTCCCCTGAACAGTTGCTTTTCCAGATGGAAGTCTTGTCCGGCTGGTTCTTTAACTTGAGCAGGAGCAACATCTTTCTATCATCAACCTGTCTGACACACATTTGAAAAAAATATACTCCACCAGACATTAGATGACTGGTCTTTGGGTTAGGAGGTAATTATCATCTGTTCAGTTGATTCAAATTAACATAATTTTAACCAAAAACCCTAATATAGATTACGGGTTTTCTATAAAACTTCCCCTGAACCCAAAGACCTCTAAAGACTTCCCCTTAGTTGATTACTTCCCCTCAGCTAAGGACTTCCCCTGAGATAATACATATTTTTCTCGAGTTCCCTTCGGATACTATGTATTATGGAAGTCTTTTCGGATAATACTTATTATCCCCTCCTTCCCCTAAAAATTTGGCAAAATCTGTCGGAGGAAGTCTTTTACATTAGATAATAAGTATATATCATCCTCGAGTTCCCTTCGGATAATACTTATTATCCCATACTCCTTCCCCTAAAAATTTGGCAAGATCTGTCAGGGGCATATTGTCATGCATTAAAACCCATGAAAAACACATTTTGACTTCTCAAATCAACCTGGCCAAGACGAAAACACACCAAAAAGAACTTAACGACTCACACACGAAAGATAAAAAAAACAAACAAATACTTACCAATATCAAACATGAGAAAGTTTACAAGGGATCAAACCGTATGAATCTGACTGAGGAACCCTTTTCAGCTTCAGTTACTCAACTAGTCCAGGTGATTGCCGGTATGTTTGTCCGCTTTAAACTCAAACCCGTTTAATCCCAACCGAATGCGTCATATTTAATATAGTACAATATTACCATTATGTTTAATTGTCCCCACACCCAAGCGTACACAACAAAACCTACCCAACCTCAGAGTTTATTGAGGATTCACAAACCCCCAACTTGAGGAACCATGCAACACTGTTATGACTACCACTTAATTCATTAACCATCAGTTGGTGATCAGGTCGGCCGCTAAGCACACAAAGAAGACCAACTGAGTGATTATTTATTCTCTTTTCTTTTTCATTTTCTTTTTCTTTTCTTTTTCTTTTTCTTTTTCTTTTTCCTTTCTTTTTCATTTTCTTTTGCTCTGTGGTGTTGTCAAGGTAGCATAAACATGGCGTGTGAGAGAGTGAATACTAGGTATAATTACCACTCTCAACCCGTTTTTGCTGGGACTCAGTTTTTTAAACCATGCAAACTGAGATGGGAAACTAAACATATATATCTTTTAAGTTCATTTCACTTTCATTGGTGGTCATAAGTTTAGGTCGAGCCTACCGAGCATATCACCGTGGAGCTTTGCCTTTCACTTCCGCCTTACGCGTGTCAACCATCTCCAATCCGTGCATTCAATTTACTTCCCCTAAACTTCTCAGAAACAAGGCACAAACACTTAAAAATTGAAAAGCACACTATTTTTGAGGGGTCAACATTTTTATGTTTTCCATTTCTTCCCCTTGCTTTTTGATTTTTTAATGTCACAATTTTGTGAACATCATTTTTTTCATTTTTTTTTTAACAATAAAGATAAAACACACAAACACACTTAAAAGCACAAAACACAAAATTTTGAGGACATCTGGCCAAGCTAACTTTCAAAGTATTGATTTTGAAAATTTTAGAAAATTGAGTTTCATGACATGCACACTTCATTGCATTTGAAGTCAAACACTTAATCAATCAAGTGAAAATTTTAGGAAATTTGGTTTGACTCAAAACACCCTTTGCCGCTTCATTCACACAACCAAGTTAAGAACAGTACCTTTCGTGCTGAATTTTACCTTTTACCTCTCAATGAGACATACCTTCCATTAATAGATTACTTGACATGACATGAAGATACGTCTCCTAAACTGTGCCTGGAACAATCACTTATCAACAAACAAATTAGTAATAAAAACGTTAGTGATAATCCTCCTTGATCGTTCCTGCACAGAGTGAGAGATTAGTTAGCCAGTGGTACCCAGGCCATTGTTTTTCTGGGTACACCTGAGGAATCAATGAATGAAACTTCTTTTAAAAACATTCCTTTTGAAAAATCAGGAAGTTGTGATGATTCGGTTGTAGCTGCCTTGACTTTTGGCTTCCAAATTCCAGGTGATTTAACATTTGTTTTAGTCACTTTTGGAGTTGTGACTTTAGGTATTTCAACCTTCTTCGTTTTAGATTCACTTTTCAAAATAGTTTTTGTTTTAGTCACCTTTTGAGTTGTGACTTTAGGTATTTCAACCTTCTGCATTTTAGAATCATTTTTTAAAACAGTTCTAGTTACCTTGGGTTTTTCAAGCTTTGGTTGTTTTGAAACTGGTTTCTTCACCTGTTTTTGAAAATTTTGGTAACTTGGAAAGCTGTGGTTTTGATTTAAAGATGTTCTTTCAACTTTGGCAGCGCCCCAATGTTGATCAGAGGGTTTAACCTTAGGAGTAATAGTCTTCATTGCCTTAGGTTTCTGCACCATCATCGGCTTAGACTTCACAGACTCCTGAGATGAAACCCTTTAACTTTTTGGAAAGTAGGGTTCATAGGGGCGATAAAGACAGTTTCTAGCAATATGACCAGCGATGCCACAATTAAAGCAAGTCTGCTTCTTAAGATAGAAGTCAGACGTGTACCCATTTGTCTTTGGTGGCTGATATGGAGCTGGTTTGCTCTGTGTCTGCCTCCTTGGTCCATTTGCTGATCCAAGATTGACTCTTGGCTGGTTCCTCGAAGCCTGTGTCGAACCTGTCTTAACCGTCTTTGTGCTTCCTTGATTCGTTGACGTTGAAGCACCATTCTTGCAATTACAACAACAACTGCATGATCCAACTGAAGAAATGGGAGACACAGCCACTCCCTTGAGTTTTTCATTCTTCACCACAGTTGTTAACTTCACACTTGGATGCTTAATGGTGATCTTTGGCTTCTCAACTTTGGCTTCACCGACCAATCCATCAGTTATTCCCTTGAACTTGGAGGAGAAGGATGGTAAGTCATACCCAACATCTGGTTCTTGGTCAAACATAGATCGAGATGTCATAAAGATCTTCCCCCCAGGCCGTGTCGTTAAGATCACCTTTTCCCTTTTGACTTCGTCAACAACTTTCAAGCATGGGGTTTCAATTTTAGGGTATGGTTTGAACTCTACCCCAACATCATCAGACTTGGAATTATGACATCTGTTATACTCCTGGCACTCAGCATCATCTCTTGATACGTCCTCTATTCTCCCTTCACCATATGTCATGTTTGCCTCGTTGTCTATTTCCTCTTGAGTCAATGGTGTAGTTCCAACCAAGACACTATCAATAGGAGGAGCAGCTTCTTTATAATCTGACTTGGTTCGTTCAACTTGATCCTCACTAAGAAGTATTCTTATAATGTCTCTGGGAACTGGTGGAGGAATAATGCTATTTGCAGCCAAGGCCTTATCAGTCTTTTCTGATCCAAATCCAGGTGTGTGTTTCCCAACTTGACCAGTCACCACAGCATGTGACAATTCCTTTCCAGCTTCAAGCATTCTTTTGCTCCTCATTTGATTCATATCAAGCTTAACCTGCATCTCATTGTTCTTATGCTTCAGGTCATCTATCTGCTTACTTAGCTCAGCTATCTCTAACTTAGCGTTGTCATACAAATAGGCGTTCTCAGTTTCAAGGTTCTTATATTTTGTTATATCTAATTTTTGAGCTTTAACCTTCTCTTCGTTCTTTTGCCATCTACCCTTAAATGAGCTCTTCTCGCATTTTGTCTCAAACAATTCTGACTGAAAATTTCTACATATTTGCTTAAGTTCAGGAATTATACGAGCACAAGTAGGATTGGGGCATATCTCAGCATCTTCGTCCTCAAATATATTCTTTTCTTCAACCACTGAACTCATTATGCAGCTTCTGAAAATCTTGAAAAATCTGCAAAAACGGCAAAATCGGCAAAAGTACTATTCAAAAAATAGTGTCATAAACTTAAAACTGAAAAACGGAGGCCTTCGGAGTGGAATTTGGGGGTCCAAACGAGCTCCCCTGGACGTTAGTCTGGGGTAATTCTGGGGCTTGATGTCACGAACGTCGTGTTCAAATTTGAGCCTCTAACTCCAAACGAGTCAAAAGTTACGCCCGTTTCCGTGAAAGTGTGAAATAGTGACTTTTTGCCGTAAAACCTGTTTCCGATCGTAAACACTGTTCCCGATCGTGAACCCTGTTTCCGATAAAACTCCAAATCGTAAACCCTTAACCGCCTTAAGATGTCGTAAACCTGATTACGATGGGTGATTACGATCGTGAAAGCCGTTTACGATCAAAGCCAAAATCGTAAACTCACTAACCGCCTTATAAAGTCGTAAACTCGAGATTACGATTGATGATTACGATCCAGTAGTCGTAAACTCTTGATTCCGATTCGAAAATGTCGTAAACTCTGTTTCCGAGCCAACTAAATCGTAAACACGATTACGATTTGCAGGTACAATCGTGAACACCTTTTTTTAGATCGTAAACACCTTAAAAAAAGAGATCTTGATGTCGTAAACACACAGATGATGCAGATCTTTAACACACCCTGTCGTAAACACACTAAAAACCCAGAAAACGCAATCGTGAACACCCAGAAACTCGATGAATAGCAGCAGCAACAGTCCTAAACCCAGAAAACCTTCGAATCTTCAACACAACTTGAACAAAAACCCAGAAAACACTTGAATCTATATCGTGAGAACCTCGAATCTAAGATTCTTGGCTCTGATACCAATTGTAGGTCCGAAAATCTCCCAAACACACGATATACTAATCAAACACGAGTGCGGAATCCTCGTGAGAGATCGATTCAAGAAGAAAGATGAAGAGAACACAAGAAAACGATGCTTAAACAATAAGAACTTGTTCTTGCACACAAGAAAACTTGTCGAGTACAAAACAACAAATCGTAAACTCGGTTCCCTCAAGATTACGGTCGTAAACACCTTGTGGCTCTCTAGAAATCGTAAACTAGCCAACCCCTTGAATAGTAAACTCATGGGGTTTATATAGCCATCCCATGAGTTTACTATTGGGCTCTTAAACCCTAATCATAAACCCAAGCCCAATAGTAAACCCAACCAAACTAGTTTACTAATCTAAATAAACCCACTAAGCCCAGCCCAACTAATTTAATATTACAAGCCTCATAAACTAGCCTCTACACAAACTCAATCCGTTATTTGTTCCTCCTAACAATATTAAAATTGTTATAGAATTTTAAAACATAATGAACTTTATTAACAAGCTATTATTTTTGAAAAGATTTCAGAAGAACTGAGACTAACAATCTAAAACAAATCAATTAAAGTAAGATCATATAACCGTTTCACATAATAAATAAATCCTAATGTTAAAATCAAAAGTTTATCAACCGAATATGATGAGTAAATCAACCTAAGCAATTAAATAAAACATAAACAAAACTAAAACTTACGAAAACAAACGGATAAAAATTGTATCTTTGAAAATATTCACAAAAGCATCTTCTATAATTCCTTTTCTTACGAGCCCATATGATTCTAGTAGTTAATTGAAGCCCAATACAATTCTTTTCTTTTTGCCTAGTCCAAAGAAAAGAACAAGTAACTTCTTTTCTTTCCTTTTAATCCGTCAACTGATCAACATGCTTTGCCTTTTATTCCATTTTCATTTCACCCATTTACTAATTGAATCACGCTTAGAATTTATGTAACTCAAACATCCCGAATTATTTTCGACTTCTTTTGGCACGAAATAATATAACTTTTTTTATATTTCTTTTATATTTTCTAATGACTTTAACCCCAAGGTCACACAGAGGGGTTTAATGTTGCTGTAAAATTGGGTGAAATAAGTTTATAAAAATTAGCAAAATTAGTAAATGTTTTAAGTGAGTAAACCCAAATATTCTATTGAGCAAAGTTATCTATAAGAACCATATAATATCTATATCATGGGTAACTAGGAATAGGAAGATAAGTATTGTGGAGAGTTGGTAAAAACTATTATGAAATCTGATAATCGGTAAACTGTGATCGTTGTCAACAAAGATAATCTTCGTAAGGGTGAAAATGAGGGAGTTTATATCTTATCCGAGTCGACCGTGATGAGGAAAGACACACTTATGTCCTTGTATCATGACTGACCCAGGAACATCACACTTCGAGAATATAAGAAGAGGTCCTGATACATGACAGTGGGTGCGATGTAAGTCGATTAGGATTAGAGTCATTTTTCTTAACTTAGAATCTAAAACTTTGGAAGTGGTTATCTTATGATTATAACTTGATAATCTCATTCAAAGAATTTCCAACATTTATAGGGAGGATGAATAGCCAATTTTATTCACTCAAAGTCAGTTTTTTACATGATTTTTTTATACATTTTGTATATAAAACATACTTTATATTATACCATAACCGTACCAATATACATACATATATACCCAAAGAAAAAATATATATAGAAAATATGAGACCTCCTTTTATAAGCACTAAAAGAACAAAAATAATAAGTATATGAAAAAAAAAATTAAGAAAAAGAAAAAGTTTATAATACTCATTTTGCTCATTCTGTACTGTATAAAATTCCCAAATGATTAACAAACTAGGGTTTCAGTGAACGAAGAAATTGTAAATCGTTCACCTCTCCCAAATTCCTCGATTGGAAACCAGCTACGCTGAAGATTGCTCAAACATCAAGGTCAGCATGCTCCCCTCGTCAATTTGATTTCGTCAATTGCTATAATCTAGACTGGATTACTGACACTAATCAATCTGATCATTAATCTGTTGTCATTCGTTTAGATCAGTGCGTATTATTATCGATTATGTTGATTGATTTACATTTTAGATGGATTTTGATAAGAATGTATTCCTGATTTCATGTATTAGGGTTCTTCATTCTGGATAGCTGTAGAATAATGGAATTTTGAAGCTGATTAAGGGTTTGATAGGATGAAAACCAAAACTTGGAGATGGATTTTAGGTTTAATATATATATTTGCTGTTGCAACCATTTGGATTGCTGCTAGTTTTGTAGTACAGTCAGTTGTTGATGAGGGGGTCTCACCGTTTCTCATCACGTATATATGCAATTCGTTGTTTGTGATCTACATCCCGTTAGTAGAAATCGGGCGTTATCTGGAAGATAAATTTGGAAGTTTACTGTTTTGGAGAAGTAGAGATGATGATGATGATACTCTCTCACCAGAAAATCAAGAATCAGAGGTGGTTAACCTTCTTGTGGAAAAAGAGGTGGGAGTTCCGCCCCCTAATGGATTAGATGTTGGTATAGATGAAGCGGTTAATCGTGATGTTGTTCCATTGGATCAACATGATAATGGAGAATTGGACTCGAAAGGGCGTTGGACCCGTACAAGACTTGCAAAAGTTAGCCTTTTGATTTGCCCATTTTGGTTTCTTGCACAGCTTTTGTTTAATCTTTCTCTCAAGTATACGACTGTCACGGTAAGCATCTATAATTCTTGCATTCTTTTTCTTTTATCATATGGACTAGATGTGGTAATTTTAACCCATTTACCTAGAAATGGGCTGATCTGGGATGTATTTTACCTCTACAAGAGTCAAATGGTTATAGTTAAACAGTTTGGAAAGATGGAACAGGTTAAATGGGTTGATTGAAACTACCCATTGTAACCCATCACCCAAGCTGCCTATTTTGCCAACTAATATAGATTTTTAGAGACCATTTAAGTCGAGTCTGCTTATAAGCACTTCGGAAAAAGGCGAACTGTCTGCTAGAATTTTATTTTGGTTATAAAAGAAGCCGCATTTTTTGTTCATATGAATACACATGGTATCTTTCCATGATATCTTATAGCATTATGGGATGTTTATTTTTTTTAATGGCTGCAATTTGAATCTAGTCACTTATAAATGGGTCGATTTAGACTATGTTTCATCTCCAACGGGTCAAAATTGCCCGACGCTTATTTGTAATGCAAAAAAAAAAGTTCAAATCATTTTTATTCAAAAAATTAAATTGTTATTGAAATAATGTAATTTGTAAATCATTTTGGCACACTAATTATTCCCATCCACAGATCCGGCCCGTCTTGTTTTCACCCGTTATCCACCATTATCCAACCCGCCCACTTTTCCACCTCTAATTTTAGCCTAATGGTTTCTATGCAGTCAAACACCATCTTAAGCAGTTCATCGAGCCTCTTCACCTTTTTGGTATCTTTATTATTCTTGGGAGAGAAGTTTACTTGGATAAAGTTAGTAAGTGTTCTTCTTTGCATGGGAGGTACCATAATCGTCAGTTTAGGTGACTCAGAAACTGTAACAACTGCAACGGCTTCAAACCCTGCTCTTGGAGATATTCTTGCTCTTATTTCTTCAGCTTTTTATGCTATTTACATAACCCTAATCCGTAAAAACTTACCAGATGAAGATAACGATGATGAAAAGTCCGGGAAAGTCAGTATGGCCCAGTTTCTCGGGTTTTTGGGCCTATTCAATCTCTTAATTTTCTCACCTATCGCCCTTATTCTTCATTTTACCAATATCGAGTCTTTTCATACAATCACATTGAAGCAACTTGGTCTAATTGTGGGAAAAGGTATGTGAGATTTAACTCCTGTCATATGACATTTTCAACTTCTTTGTTAGCTAAACATATTTAACCATTTTTCTCACTATGATTTAGGTTTGTTGGATAACGTGCTTAGCGATTATCTATGGGCAAAAGCTGTTCTACTCACTACTACAACAGTAGCAACAGCAGGGCTCACAATTCAAGTGCCATTGGCTGCAATTGTGGATACTGTGATAGGAAATGCACCTGGTTTTATGGACTATATTGGAGCTGCTGCAGTTATGGTCGGTTTTGCAGGCATTAATGTTCCGTCCGATACATGTTCAGCCCCAAAAGAAGCCGCTCTAGAACTTAAAGAAAATCAAACAGTCGATACGTGATGATATCATTATTCGAATACAAATTACCAGGTACAACCAAGAATATGTACCTCTTTATTCTTTAACATATGATTTTACACTCTACATTGCCTGTATGATATTCACATTCTTGATCACTTTGTATAATGAATGCGGTTCTTCCCATGTATATCATTCAACTGCCTCTTGTCATTGCTAGTAGACGTGGTAAAATGGACGGGTCAGGTTGACTATGGAATGGGTAAAAACAAACCCAAGTGGCCCGGCACTCCCCTGGATCCCACGCATGCGAGAGGCACGTACACTGTGTTTGCCATGTACCCATAGAACAGATGATGATGTGATTGATAGTCACCTAACAAATTTATGAAAATGCTAATTCCATTCTAAATCTATTTATTAAATGTAGTATTTGTAATCATTTTCCATATCATAATTGTTATTCAAATATGTTATAATACATGCTGACTTGCCCATCCAACTTGATGTTACCAAAATACATTATAAGTTTCCGTGAACTTTAAATCCTCAACCCAATAGAAGTTCATTGTTAGTGAGGTGTTAACCTCAAAAGCATTTGATGTCAACCAAACATTTCCACCATCTGATAGTAGCTTTCTTTAGAAAACTTTGCAGCAAGATAAATACCATCCAATAGAAAACATAAATCAGGTTGCATCCCATTCATAAAGCTCGAGTTTCCTTGACTAATCTTGATCTCATTGTTATCATCAACTTTAACTAAATTCTTCATTTGTGACTTATTTATATTAACACTATTTAGCCATTCTACAAAGATTTTAGCTACTATGAGGTCAAAAACCAGAGAACGACTCCTTTTTTTTATATATAAAATCAGATTGATAGTGTGTAGCGGCAAAGCATTTGTGTACATTCATATCCATTGCTTTCTCCCTAATCCCTTTAGACTTGTATTTCCACTTGAATAACCATCTTTTTTAAAAAAAATGTTTGTATTTAACCTTTTTGGAAATTTAATAGCAACTATTTGTTGTGTACCAAGCTTACTATCATCATTCATGTGTAGTAATTTGTTCCTACATATGTTTTTAAGTTGAAAACTACTACCGGCGTTTAAAACTATCTTTGTACCTTGTCTGTGAAAAAGTTTTTCAAACTCGCATATTTCAAGACATGAAAACATACTAAAGGCTGTGATAAAGATTGAATTTGCTCAATCTTTCTTGACTCATCCAATCTTGAACATCACGTATTGGAATAAAGAACTCCATAGATTCTAAATAAACACCAAATAAGGTTGCGACAACTCGAAAAATCACAAACATGATCTTTATGCAAATCACACACATTCAAATACTTCTCAAATGAACCCTTTTCATACTCATTTTCTTTTTTTGTCACTTGAATGTTGATCAATCGTTTCTTGAATCTCAATCACATTTTCATGTATTTCATTTATAATATTTCCAATTTCAGATTTGTCACTGATTTGAACCTCAATTTGATCACTAACTCTTTCAAGCATTTCAGCAAACACTTTGTAGGCAGACTTACCAAACATCCTATCTTCATTACCAATTTCTTGACTCTTACCATACTTAAAAGATTCATTACCTTCCATTATTTCATCAAGACTTTTTCTAATATTAAACACTAAATCCTTTATGTAAAATGAAGATTTAGGATCAAATGGAGAAAACGAATGTTTCAACTTATTAGCATATATTTTTAAGGCTAAAGAAATCACGTCTTCAACCATGTAACAATTATATTGATGCCATGTGATGAACACGTCTCTAATTCATGGATCAAGACCAGCCATAAACAGGTATACAACATAAAACTCACTAATTTCTTCCAAACTTTTATTCTGATCGAACAACGACCGGAATTCATCTCAACAGTCAGTAATCATACATTCTTGCATTATTGACAAAATCTTGTTCTCAGCATCTTCCATGGTTGATTTGTTGTGAATCTTGATTGTTGTTGCTTCCAATTCGCTGATGTCAAAAACCCTCTTTGTTACCCTAACTTCGAGTGTTGTTACTGTAAGAAAACCGATGTTGCAACAACTCTAACCCACGGTAGAGAGAAATGATAGCTCTGATACCATTGTTACGTTACAATTTGGTATTTAGTTAAGTGAAGATCGATAAAGAGATAAGAAGAAGAATCCGAGATGGAAACCAGATAAGAAAAGAAGTATCTCAATACATCAATGTCTATTTCTCATTCATCTGCTTGTTTAAGAACAAGTTATCAATTACGAAACCGGACCCTCTACTTATGATTAGGTATTAAACAATAACAAAGCGAACAAGATAAAGAAACCAAACGCGTGAAGAAATTGAACCAAAGAGAGTAGATGTAGACAATGGAGACGATGATTCAAACTAGAAATGTCATGTGATAAGGTGACGATTCAATGACTGATTTTGAGCCTTTGGGGTGTCGATTGAAAGAAAAAGGGGGAGGGGCAAGGTTAAGGCCAACTGAGAAGAAATTGTAGAGGGGTAAGTTTGTCTTTTTTCACTTTTAACATGCTAATTCCTCGCATTAATTTTACTAGCAAACATGTTGTTATCTTTGAAATGATTGTTTTTCAATTTCAACTTCAATTCCAATTCCAATACCTTCAAAAAGTACATTCAATAAACCAAAGGGGCCTTAAAGATTTAACCTAAAGTTTACTGCCTCTTACTTTGTTCGTTGGCATTTTGCTTCTCATTCCAAAGACAATTCTATAATTTCCTCCAATGTTTCGTATTTTGAGAAACAATGGATTCCATAGTCACAACTTTCGAGGCACGATTGGTTTGCGGGTTTTCATTGGATTTTACTAGAATTAAAATTTAAATTTCATTTCATAATGTGTTTAGTTAATTGGTTTAGAAAATAGCCTCTTAAAACTTACAATACGCTCCCTTCACTTTAATCAAATTTCCATTTAAGCTCTATATTTTTCCATGTATTCATGTTAAAATCATATCATATATATACCTAAAATTAATAAATAAAACAAAGAAAATCATATCGAAAATATAATCTGGTAAACGATTATATCACCAAATCTCATATCCGTAATAAAATTTGAAAATAATCATATGTTGGATACCATACCCGATTACCCTACTCTTTACCCGTCCCATGTGTTTCAGGTTTCTAGTATCATTGTCATCTCTAACATAACATGGACTCATACATATAAGTTTTCTTTTTTCTTTTTCTTAATAACTTTTAAAACATGATGTTTTAGAATGACGTCGGTGTATAATCAGGTAAACGAGTTTATATTCTCAGGTAATCGGATCAGATAAACGGGTATACCACCAAATTTCATACCCACGAAACTATGAATACCGTATGGAGAGGTTGGATCTCCCACCCCCATCCTCAAATCAAGAGAACCAGCGATAAAATAATCCCCAAAACGTGAAAGCAGATGAAGATTTTCGGGAATCAGATACATCCGAGACACATAATTCTTGCTTTCTCCGGGTACAATCTCCGTCTCCGATCCAACCGACTGACTTTTATTTCCGTCTGTAAATTACGACTTCTTCTATTTTAACGGATCGATTGATTGCTAACAGGATGCTAGTGGTTGGATCAACGAGTTATGATGTTCATCGATCGATCAAAAACAACGAAAAGCCGCCGTCGAAAGAACAGATCCAGGCAATGGAAGATTACCTCGCCGCCAAACGCCGCCGTGGTGCTTGATCTCCGCCGCTCAAGTTCGCCGCCCCAAATTTGCCACGTTCACGCCCTAAATATATATATTCTCGTTCATTAGTGGTTTACTTAAATAAATAAATGAATTACACGATTAAATGGTTTTAAGTTGTGATAAGAATATAATTAATTGTTCAATTTTTTTAATTGTAATTTTTAGATTTTTGAGAATAAAGACAACATACTTATAACATGAATTTTGTTAAATATGAACCTTTAATCTTTTAATTATGAAACTTATGTTGGACTCTTGTAATAGTTAGAGGTTTTTAATAGAGTTTTAGTAATTAATTAAGTTTGAATGGACATTTATTTTATTTAGTTTTTCATATTAGATTAGGTTTAGGTTTTGTTTGTTTTTCAAATTGTTTATCTAGTATAAATTAAAATTTATTGAATCATTTTAAATTGTTTCGGTTTATTAAATATAAATATGTTGTTTGATATTCAACAATGTTTAAACTTTAGTTATCAATTTTTTTATAACCACTATGACTTGTCTTAATGGTATAGGCGATGATAGGATGACTCGTAACCATAAGGTCACGAGTTCGAGTCTTTGAGCTAGCAGGTTTTTCACATGGCTGCTTGCGGAGGTGGTTTTTCCTGGAACTGGTTGACTGATGGGCTTGGGCGCCGATGGCGGCCTTTTGCCATTGGGCTTCCTGGTTCAAGTTCAGGTCTCGTTTAGTTGACCGTTCAAAAAGAAAAAAATTATTCATTTTTTTAACGGCATATTTGGAAATATTTCTGGTAAACGAGTTCTTCTTTTGATTAATTTTTATTCAAAATATATGTGGTTCAAATCAAAAAAAAATTCACCGCCAGTAAAAAAATAAAAATAAAAGGTCACCAGCTTAAGGTTGTCACACATCTAACTCGGGTTTATGCTTTTCTTTTTTAATTTTTCGGTTCCATAAAAGCATCTTTCGTAATAACCTGGTTTTTTTAATCAGCAATATGTTAAACTTAAACACCACCCTTCAAGCAAGAAGCTAAAGTGGGAAACAATACAGACAACAAAATTAATAATAGAGAAGTTCACCCAATCTATTTTTTACATCTATTATCGAACCGCATTAGGGATGGCAATGAAACCCGAACCCGACGGGAAAACCCGAAACCCGACACAAATGAGACGGGTATGGGGTCGGGTAATCGGGTATGGGATTACTTTTGAATTTTTTCATGGGTATGGGACGGGTATGGGATTTGATGATATACCCGCTTACCCGTCCCGATTACCCGATAATATATATTCGCTATAATTTTCTTTCTTTTATTTATTTATTTTAAGTATATACTGTATGATTTTATTTATCTATTTTTTATTTTTATCTATAATACTAAGTTATTTGTTAGATACATTGATTTACATATTATTAAACTTATATATGTTTAGTTATTTGAGATATTTTATTATAATTATGATAAATATAAATTAATAGTTAGTCGATATACACCCGACGGGTATACCCGAAACCCGCGGGTATGCCCGATACCCGATGGGTAAATACCCGCTAGAAACCCGACGGGTTTTGGGCCGGGTATGAGACACACTTTTATAAACGGGTATGGGGTTTGGATTACTCAAACCCGCCCCAAACCCGCCCCATTGCCATCCCTAAACCGCATATTACACCAACATTTGATAACTTTAATCACTTTGCTCATCGATGGGACGCGTCTATTGAATCTCGACGCGTTTCTTTTCTTCCATATGCATCACCAAATTGTGAGCACAATGCCATGAACTCTCTCTCTCTTCTTAGTCGCCACATGTCTATCTTCATGACCCTCCCTGCACAGACAACACACGTCGAATACTTGTTAAATTTTTGCAAGGACCAGTTGTGTAATTTTTTGGAAGTTAAATCCAAAATTGCAGATAACTGCAACAACGCTCCATCCTAAATTCACGATTATCATATTTTTTCATACGGTTCAAAATTCTATCATCTGCAAAATCCGAAGATTCATATGCTCGTCTCAATCGTATCCGGTTGATTTTCTCAAGTGAACCACAAAAATGTTCAATCTGAAAGTGATTTACGCTTTCGAGATTATCCACGATACCAACAGATTTACTTATAGCATTTTTAGTAATATGTTAATGACTTAGCATATTATGTCTTAAGAAAACCCATTTCGTTAAAAAAAACATGAATAAACTTGAAGTATCTAGCTCATGTTGAATACCAGACGCTATGACCATCACAAGAAAACGATACCAAAACGCTATAAAGACGCTATAAAAATAGAGTTTTCACACCTACATGAGATAACCTTAGGAGTGAGAAGTTTTTTCTAAAATATGGTGTGAACTTTGAACATAAATAATTTAATTAGTAGGCGTAACGTAACAATTAAATAAACACGTGTCATGATCCTGTAAAACCCCGTTTTCCCTTTCCCTTTATTAAACCACTTCGCCAACCAATTTACCCCCAAATTACACACACATGAATAATCAGGTCACCAATGGCGCCTCGAAATCCAAAAGGATTTCCAAAAAACCCCAATGTATGCACCTTTTTTTTCAACTTCTCTCACATGCATTCTTGCTTTCTATGCTCAATCTTCACTCCAATTATCTACTTCACTTTGCACTGCTTTTTACATTTTGTTTACCGATTGTTGTTGCTAGATTAGACTACTTCTTCTTCTTTTGATCCACTGATTTTGCTTTTTGATCGTGATATCGTATTTAACTGTTCGTTGTTTGAATTTAATTCGTAAATAGGGGATTATGATTTAGTATTTATGATCTCGTGTTGCCTAACCGAATTCACGCTGGATTTCTTCCATCTCTGCACAAAAGTAATCATCCGCTAGGGTTTTCCGTTTTTTTGGTTGAACTTAGGGTTTTCTTCGTAATCTCAGTTTTGAAAATCGTAATTTGCTTGATTGATGTGGGGAAAAGGTGGTTAAAGTTTGGAGATTTGATCAAAGAAGCGTTTTTTTGTGTGTATTTCGTATCTGGATTCGAATTAGACCCTGGAAACTTCAATAACTTGTATGTTGACTATCAGTAATGAAATTCATATTTCTAAAGAGTATTCAAGTAAATCAGAATTGGTCAGTCAAGTAAGTAGCCTTTGAGGGCATAGCATAAAAGTACATATTTTAGGGGTTTTACACATTTTTAGGCTTTTTTTTAGAGCTGGTTAAGCTGGTTCAAGGCCAATTTTTTATGTTTCAGAACAGTTTGGCTGGTAGAAATAGAATCTCCCTGGATTTTACGGGATTCGACTGAAATCTTGCTGGAATCTCACCTAGTGCGCCTTTGACAGTCACCATAATCTTTTTCCACTATTTGTGTGAACTCTTCATGATTCTGGTTTCTTGATTCTTTAGGTTCAAAATAATCACCTTGAGGCCTATCAGAACAATCTCTTTATTCAACGATTAGCTATTAATTTTAGATCTATAGAATAAGCATGCATTAACATTGTGGTTGTTTCTTGAATTTCTATTAATTTCTTGACTAATAATAATCGAGTGCTCCAGATTCTAGGTTTACACAGCAAGAGCTTCCCGCTTGGAAACCAATTCTAACCCCAGGATGGGTAAGCTAAGAAATTATAATGCTATTTCATCTACTAGTTTATCACCCATTAAAGATTTTTCTTTAATATCATCCACATTATTTCACTCAGGTCATCGCATCATTTCTAGCCATTGCCTTTCTTTTCATCCCTATTGGACTCGTCTCTCTGTTTGCATCAGAGCGTGTAAGAATCATGGCCCATTTGACTCATTTCCTTTTTAGTAATTCCTTGATGAAAAGTTCTTTTAATTGGTACGCAGGTGGTGGAGATTGTTTATCGTTATGATCAAGATTGTGTCCCTGAAATGTATCGTGGCAACGTGACTGCATATATTCAGAACTCACTCACTAACAAAACATGCGTCGAGAATATTACTGTTAGTCTACATTATTTTGATAATAAACCTTTTTTGACTTTTTTTTGTGGCTCTAACATAAATCATTCTCGATAACTCCCTAGGTACCTAAAAAGATGGATCCCCCGATCTTTGTCTATTATCAGCTTGATAACTTCTATCAGAACCATAGAAGGTAAGTCACCATAACTTTTGGGCAACAATATTGTTAAATAATTCCTCTTGTACAAATAATATGTGGAATATTTTGAGGCAAAATGCATTGAAAAGGTGACGAAATTTAGAAATTTGTTTGTGGTAAAAATTCAGGGTGATCATGATCTGAAACCTGGTAAAAATTCTGATGTGGCGTGATATTATTTTGCTGATATCATTATTTGGTTTCAGGTATGTCAAAAGTAGAAGTGACAAGCAGCTGCGGAGTGCTGCGTATGAGTACTCAACAAAGGAATGTGAACCGAAAGAACGAGTTAACACTACTCCTGTGACTTGGGTACCAATTGTCCCTTGTGGACTAATTGCATGGAGTCTGTTTAATGATACATACAATTTAATAATGGAAGACAAAGTTTTAGACATCAATAAGAAAGGCATTGCTTGGAAAAGTGACAAAAATGTCAAATTCGGGTCAAATGTATATCCAAAAAATTTTCAATATGGAGCACCGATTGGCGGCGGGAAGCTAAATGAAAGCATACCTGTAAGTTTAGCAACATATTAAAAATTTTACTTTTAGATATCTTCTGAGTTTGACCAAGTTGTAATGGACTCTGATTTTATGTGACAGCTGAGTGAGCAAGAAGACCTTATGGTTTGGATGAGAACCGCAGCATTACCGACTTTTAGAAAGCTTTATGGGAAAATAAACACGAGTCTTGAGGCCCATGATACCATAACTGTTGTCTTGCAGAATAATTATAATACTTACAGTTTTGGTGGCCAAAAGAAGCTTGTTTTGTCCACTACAACTTGGATTGGTGGAAAAAATGATTTTCTTGGGATAGCATATCTTACTGTTGGTGGGATCTGCTTGTTTATGGCACTAAACTTCATCCTTCTCTATGTTTTTAAACCAAGGTCAGTCAAATTTCATATTCGGTTAAACGTTTAGGCTATGGTTCATCTCTAACTAGTACACATAAAAAGTTATAAGATTATCATCAAAGTAATATTTTTGAAATGATATTATATGGCTGGTGGCTGATCCATGATTTTTTACTAGTCACACCTTGGAATAGGGATAGCAAGAAAAAAACAGAACCCGACGGGTATACCCGAAACATTGTGATTTTTTTTACTAGTCACACCTTGACATATACTTGTTTTCTCGAACCAAATATCTGAATTTTAAAATGTTCTGTGAATCAGTCTCAACCTGACTGTTGGATACATTGAGAAGCATGAGAAACGAATATCAGATACTATATGACATAGTTTTTATTATTATTATTATTATTTTTTATTGGGTTATTGTTGATGCAGGCCTCTTGGGGATCCATCCTACTTGTCATGGAACAGAAAGACAGTCAGTTAGGTTGTTCTTCAACTTTTTTTTTTAACCAATTGAAGTTTATAGCTATTAGCCTGAAGCTTTGTTCATAGTTTAGCTTTTATGTTTTATCTGCATTTAGTCAAAGTGACATGGTAACTGAACTTCCAAATACTGATTTTGATAATCTCATAAAGATTACAAGCGTCACATTGTGATGATATTCTCATATGCAAACGTGCTATTTTGAAACTAGTGTCTACTGCGGGGCTAGAAGGCATGACTCGAGTATTCAACGAATTTAGGAAGTCAATATGACGAGCAAAATGCGGTTCTTAATGTTTGACATGGTTACCATGAAGAATGTGTACGACTTGATATCACATAGAATGAGACGATAGAAGATCGATAATGATACTGAAACGAGGAGCAATCAAATGGCTCAAATTCAATCCCTTGTTAACATAAAGCTAAAATACTTGTAGAAGTCTCCTAAATAAAGCTACAAATAAAGAAACAAGAAGATGACTACTCTATAGGTTGCCTACCTATTACCAACCTGCTGATACTACTTTTATACTACTTTTTAGGCTTTTGGTAGACTTTGATAAACTTGGTTGTTGGTTAGGCTAAGTGTAATGGATAAAGCCCCATAAAGCCCCACAAGGGGCATTATGCGCCATGTGGACGCTGACTGGGCAAGGGGCTTTATGAGGCTTTATGGTGTAGTGGATAAAGCCCCATAAAGCCCCACCATTATTACTTAATATTTATTTATTTATTTATTTTTTTTAAAACTACTTTCATAAATATTAAAACTAAAAAAAAAATATTACAACTTAATTAAAATAAAACATACAACTACTTAAAAAAAAATTGCAACTAATCATCGGATGGCACGTCGTCGTAGTCTTCTTCATTTTCTTCATCGTCACCCTCATTAACCGGTGGGGGTGGGGGCACGTATTTAATTGGCCTAAACGTCCAAGTGTGTTCAACCAAATCGGCTTTTAGAGAGTTATGTATCTCTCTTGAACGCAACATCGCGTAGTTTTGAAGTCTCTTTTCTTGTGTCGCTGGTGGCATCTCTTGGATGTGTTCGGGTTGAAAGTCGGCACATATCGCAAGACCCTTATCCTCTTTGTTCATGTTGTGCAATAGGATAATTGCGCGCATGTAATCCTCCATCTTATCCTTCGTCCACAATCGACAAGGATTTTTAAGAAAGTGCCATTTTTTTTTTAGATTTCCAAAACAACACTCAACGTCCTTCCGAGCCGCTTCTTGAACCGTCTTGAAATATCGTCGCTTTTCATCAATTGGGTCTTTGAAGGTCTTCACAATCATCGAATACTCCGGATATATCCCGTCACCCAAAAGATATCCATGTCGGTAGTAGGTTCCATTCGCGTAAAACCCGACCTTCACCATCTTATCGGATATATAATCCTCGATCACAGAAGAACCTTCCAAGACGTTGATGTCATTAAGGGACCCCGCGACACCACATTTGGCGTACCAAATCCAACGATCGTTTGAGCAAACGGCTTGCAAAATAACCGTTGGACCTTTCTGATCACCCCTCGTGTGATGTCCTCGCCATTCGGTTGGACAATTATCCCAAGTCCAATGCATGCAATCTATACTTCCAATCATGCCGGGTAAACCATGAACTTCTTCGTGGCGATCGTATAGATTTTGCATGTCGTTCCAAGTTGGTTTTCTCAAATACCGCGTCGTGTACAAGTCGGCAAGCCCTTTGCAAAATTCTTCAACGGTATCTCTCGTTGTCTTCTCGGCCATCTTCAAATATTAGTCGTTGATATCCGTAGTGTTGCCAAACGCAAGAATTTTTATCGCCGACGTACACTTTTGAATGGAAGTGAACCCAAGTTTTCCAGTAGCGTCGTACCGTTGTCTAAAATACGGTGAATGCTCCTCCAAATCTTTAGCTATACGCAAAAATAACCGTTTGGTTATCCGAAATCGTGTTTTGAACGTCTCATCGGAGTAGAGCGGTGATGGGCCAAAATAGTCTCTCATTAAATTATCGTTGGCCGCATTACGATCACATTCAAGATGTCTCCGCTTGATAACCGGGCGTGGTACCGGCATGTCAAAAAGTTGAAGTGCGGCGGAGACAACCTCGTCTTCTTCATCGTCGAATAAACCGAGTCGAGTGGCGAAAGAGGGAGAGCCCATTTTTTTTAAAAAAATGTAGGGGAGTGAATTGAGAGAGATTGAGAGAGATTGAGAGTATGTAGTTTATAAAATGTGGGAAGATATATATATATAGTTTGAGAGTTGATTTAAAAAAAAAATTGAAAATTAAAAAAAAAAAAATAACCGTTGATATAGCCGTTCAACGGCTATATCTTTGAAAAAAATCCCCTTCTCCGGCGTTATCACGCTGACGCCCCGGGCGAATTTGGGCTCCATAACGCCCCATAACGCCTGGGCGTAGTGGGCCGGGGCGTTATATGGGGCGTTATGGGGCGTTATGGAGCCCAAAAACGTCTCATTACGAGTAGCCTTAGTATCTTCAAAACTCATGCAATGTTTTTATGTGGGTTGTCAAAATAAAAGTGTAAATTAATAGAGTTGCTCATAAGCTATCTGAGTTCGATTTAATGAAAGATCAATTTAACGAAAGCTTGAATCGAGTCCTGCTTATAGATCGATCTCAAGCCTGAGGTCGAATTGAGACTTATTAAATAAATATTCAATAAATGAGCTTTAGTTTTATATTAAGCATGCTAGCCATCAAACTTATCATTTGTATAAATATAATAACTGTCATTTGCCAATGAGATCTCGGCCTATCGGTCAAGGGGAGGTTCTTTGATGATTTAAATGGTTAGGTTAAGAGTAGAATAAAGATAACAGTTAAAAAAGATAAAAAACAATAAATAAATCAATAAATAATAAAAAAATAATTGTCATTTGGTCAAATCAATCTATACTATATAATAAACAAAAAGTATTGTCATACTTTAATTAGAAAGAAAAAAACATTTGTCATCATCAAATTTTTTTTGGATTAAGTCAAAGTTTTAATATATAATTATTCAAATACTAAATTTCCATATTATGGTTTATTTAGTTTAAACTTTTAATAAGTAATTATCCAATAAGTAATTATTCAAATACAAATTTTTATATTAAAGTTATTAATTATTCAAATACTAAATTTTAATATAAAGGTTAATATTTTATTCAAGATAATATTTTTACTGCATAAATAATTAAATATTATATTCTATTAAAATAATATATTTTATTACATATATACTTTAATAGTTTAATATAATGCTTATGATACTTTATTCATAATAATATTTTAATTAAATATTATGCATGTAATATAAAATATTTTATTTTATATAATTTTATATATATATGTTTTTTACTTTAGTTGAGTTTAAATCCAAATTTACAAAGTATTTCATTTAAATATAATAAACAAAATCCTTATTTTCTGTTAATATATTTTTTTTGTAACTGCAAACCTCCGGTTACCTGGGGGTCTCATCATGGCAAACGATGTTACCCACGACACGTTACAACCGCAGTCCGTACAAGTAACCAAAACCCTCTGTGTTGTATATCCATCTCAGAGGAAACCCACCGCCTAAATGCCACTGTCGTAAAACCTCTGACCCACCTATAATTACTGAGAAATTTTTATATAGCTATAAAAATACATAATTGTCGTAGATTATGATTGTATTTTATAGTTTTTCTAAAGTCTAGCATGTAACACACAAGAATAAAGATAAACTGCAACAATCTTATTAGGTTCGGCGCAATGTCAAAGGTGGTAAACTGCAATAGTCATATTAGTTTTACCATTATTTGATTACAAAGAAAACAATTAATAAATGTGACAACTATGTGCAAAATGATGGATCCGGGGACAAACCTTCTTTTAGCTACAAACCGTGAGAACCAATCTAGATCATATATAGCACTTTGTTATATCTGAAATAGTTTCATTGTAACCATTGTTGGCACTAAAAATAAAGAAGCTGATTTAGTAGCATGGGCTACAATAAGGGCTCGGTGTCATTATGTTAATAAAAAATGGCTTGGTGGTATGTTAACAAATTGGTCCACTACAGAAACGAGACTCTTTTTTTAAATACAGAAAAAATGCACTTTTCTTCCCCAAATATTCCTCAAAGAGACTCTGTTATTTTTCCTTGGGGTTACATTTCATATTATTTCATATAGATAGAGTATTATTATAGCAGTCTTGCATAAACATTTTGAAGATTTGGTCTTTTACACATTCCCTCAAAATAAACATTTAGTCATATTATGCAATTTTTTCCCCTTACATGAACAAGTAGCTAGTCAATAGTCACCTCTATATATTTGGTTAGAAATGTAATTAGAGTACATAAAACAAACAAATTAAATCAAGAAATGTTTGGCAAATAATTATGATGCACCCAAATGGTAGAAAATGCTAAAGCTAAGGTCACACATGGCCATATCACCTTGTCCATAACCAAATCTGAAATGCTCCATTTTTCTTTATATCCATCCTCATTGTTTTTTTCATCTCCATCACCGTTACCGTCACCGTCACCGTTACCGTCCCAACTACGATAACTGTCAGAGGTTGCTTGAGTTCCAAGATACTTGCAACATATTAGCAAAAGACAAATCAGGTTTACAAAGGGGCTTGTGGTCTTCAAATGTCTTGAACCCATGAAACTTTTGAACTTTTGAGATCCTAGCCTCTTGATAGGTTGTGTTTCATGTGTTGTTTTTCCGGGGTTCAATTGGATCGTAACCGTTTGAGATGGCACGATTTGGTGAAAGAATGTGTCGGATACTTGTCGTGTTGATACCAATAATCCATGACTCACTTCGGTTTTTTGGTACATTTCGAATGTTGGAGTGATCGAGAAATCCTCCAAGTCACTTTCGACGTCTAGAAAGTTGTTGCTAAGGTTGTTTGTATCGTCATCGAGGAACTCGAGTGCCAAGTGGACTTCCGTGTTGTTCAGAGTGTTCTCTCCTAAAACTGTATTGTGTGTTTCTTTTGTTAGCATATTAACAGTCAGAAGTTAAATGTTACAACATTTGAATCACAATTATGATTAATTTTTTAATACATTTTATGTTTCTGTTTTAACTTATAAAATTTTAAAATATAACTGTTATAATTTATAAAATTTCAAAGAGATGAAGTGAAATGCTTTAACTTTATCTGCATTTTAATTTAAATTTTACATGAATCTAACAATATATATAAACTTTACATGAATCTAACCGGGTACAAGTCCTTAAAATAAGAAGAAAGAACTCCTTAAAGCTACTATTATTTTAATATATTTTGGTTTCGTCTAATATATAATTTTTTTTTTTTAAATATGATAGTTCTAAATAATTCCAAATACATAAACATGACATGCTCAATTTTATTAGGTTACATTTTGATATAAGTTTATTTAAAGCCTAACTCAAGTGAAATATAATATATTTTTAATCTAGCTTTTTCATAACATATACTTTTTTAAATTCTAAATACACCATTTTGATACTGGTTTTATTTAATACCCATGGGTAATAATTAATTTGTATATTTTGTGGTTGCTAGCTACATATATATGGAAATGAAAATGTACGTGGTGCTTCTTTGGAGAGTAACTAAGGCTTAATCAATTGTACCTTGAATCTCTTGTTGTTCCCTTCCAAAACATGATATATCTTCCACCGGAACACTCTTGTAATCATTCAAGTAGGCCTATACAAGGTACATGAACAAAGCATAAGAAAATTTAGTGCCCCATTTAACAGAATTTTAATCCCACACCACCTTGGATGATCGTCGTCATCATAAAAACCTTAGATCATTGTTCGATTGGTCAAACTTTTACTTTTTAACATTTTAACCAATTCAATATTTGAGTTGGTAAAACATTAAATAAAGTCAAAGTTTGACCAGAATACGACAATCCTAGGTGGCAGAATTTTAATCCCACACCATCTTATAATGATCGTCATCATCATAAAAACCTTAGACTATTGTTTGGCTGGTCAAACTTTGACTTTTTAACATTTTGACCAAGTCAACTTTTGAGTTGGTCAAACATTTAAAAAGTCAAAGTTTAACGTCCAGAACACGACAATCCAAGGTGGTGTGAGATCAGCAATTCAAAAGAAGGTGTTGCATGCATGTGTATAACAACATTTTTAATAAACAAGTGCTTGCATACCATCTCAAGATCCTTGTTCGACATCCCGACCCATCTCAAGTTCTCCGATCGATCAGTTATCATATGTCCATCGACAACATCAATCTCAACAGACGTTGAAATTTGTTCATCTCCCATGAATCTAAACGATTCACCGCCACCTTGCATTTCATTTCCATTGTTGTTTGGCATAAAGGCAAACAACTCACTATCAATTGCAGCATAACTACTACTCCCACCACCCCATGCATCTTGATTCATAAAATCTTGGCAACCAATTGAAAGGGTTTCATGCAACATATCCTTCTGATTAGAGCCGATTGGTGGTCCGTTGCTCGATTGTGGTATGTTCTTCATGTCGATATAGTTGGTCATTCCGTCGTGATGATGAAAATCTTGTACTTGTAACGGCGGTAGAGATAATCTATGCTGCAATCTTGCACATTCCATAGCTATATCAACCTGTAAAGAATAAAACCAGTTATTTGTATAAGTTGTGATTGTATTGATTGTATACTTTTAACTATTGATTGTATACTTTTAAGTATATGTATATCAACCTGTAAAGAATAAAACCAGTTATTGATATAAGTTGTGATTGTATTGATTGTATACTTTTAACTATTGGGTTACATCAAAACGGTAGATATTTACAAGATTTATTCACCGTATGCATGCATGAGGTGAAGATAAATTAAAATGAGATAATGATGCAATAGATACCAGAAATTTTTATTATTTATTTATTTATTTATTATTATTATTTTTTTGTGGATGGTTCAATTCCGAAAAATAATATGCTTTCTAGGCATCTAGCTAGCTAGGGGTTTTTTGGAAAACATTAGGTTTTTAGAACATCCATATGCTTTTTTATTTATTTATTTTCTTTTTAGAGCACCCATAGGTAAGGTGACAAGAACATCTGCTTGTGCAAGTAAGGAATGCTAATCTCTTTTTTATGTATATTTTATACTTTAATAGATATTTTGATATTTTCTATTATAACTTAACATTAATTTAACCTTCTTTAAAAATCAAAACACATAGTTTTTCTTAATATTCCAACATAAATTTAGTTAATACCGAGTCCGTATTATAATTAAATATATTTTTTCTTTTAAGAATACCTTTCATTGAAAACACTTGAATTGGTAATAGCAAAAATTATATGGCCTTAAAGGGGGACATTATAGTTAAGATATAGACATTATAGTTAAGATATATACCTTTCACGCTATAGGTTAAAAGTTCAAATCTTATAAAGTATAGAAATTGCTATTAGCATAACACAAATACAAAAAACTATATCATGTTGTCCATAAAAATTAACCAAGCAAAACTATGCATTTGGATTTTAAAAAAGATAAATTAATATTAAAAGTTATAAAAGAAAATTCAAAATATATACAAAATTAGTTTTTAAAAATATATAATAAAAAATAAAAATTAAGCATTTTTGCATCCGAGCCAGATCCGCTCGTCCAACTAGCAGATGATCAGATCGATGTCCTAGAAACCAAATAGTCTCAAAATCTTCCTAGAACCCATTTTTTTTTAGTTACCCATCTAGATAAAAAGAAAATTCTAGATACCATTACTAATTTTCTACATTACATTTTAGGGTTTATGAAATTGTTAGCACATTGCATTGTTATCACAATTCTAAATTTACTTTGGTGGATGTTTGTACCTTTGATGGAGGATAAGGAAGATTGCCACAATTGGAAAATGATGGATTGGTGAAGGTGAATGCATCTTCGGATAAGTATCGATTCCAATTGAAGTCATTTGTATCACTTAGATTATGTGATCCATAAAGGATGTTTGAGGAACTTGAACCCATTGGTTGTGTTTGATTATTGATCAAGGTCTCCATCTCTTCACCTCCTCTCCCCCCTTCAGAATAGTGATCACTAGACGCGCTTGCATATTGCGCTTCGATTGTGGTCGTCTTTGGAATGTTTAAGCTTTTCTTAAACACGCGACATAAGGAATAACTATCCTGCATCTTTTAGGTTTAAAAGATTGAATGTCTTATCCGTTACACGCGATTAAAAACCTATTATAATAAAAAGAAGGTATGAGTGATACCTGTAAACCAGATGCGGTTTCGCACTCTCTTTCATCAAGACGATACTCATGCATAACCCAATCCGAACGAGAACCATGGGGCGCCCTCCCTCGATAATAAACTAGGGTTTTCTTCATGCCCATGGCTCGCGATTGTGAATTCACTTTTCGGTCCTTCCCTGTTGCCTTCCAATACCCGCCTTTTGTGGCTCGGTTTGTCCTTGATCCGTTGGGGTATTTTCGATCTCTTGGGCTAAAGAAGTACCATTCCAAGTCTTTGCTTGGCAATAATGATTTCCCTAAAAAAAATTTAAAACCTCAATCACAAAACTTTACAAAATACAATGAGTATGTTGATTATAATGACTAAAATTTGTTCTTATTGAACACATAACTAGTTATCAGAAATGCACAAATAACATGAGGAAAAGAAATAATATTGAGGAAAAGAAATAATATAGAAAGGAAAAGATGGTGATCACATTGGTCAATTAAGTTCTTCTGTCTTTTCTTTTTTTCTTTTTGACTTCAATCTTTTGTGATCAGATGGGCAATTTTTTGTGTTCTAATAAGAACCTTAAAGAGGTTGGACCACCCTTAATCCCCTTTAAGCATCTACTCGTATTTTCTTATCAACACACATACTTCTTTGAATACACAAATACCCGGATTTGGGACCAAAATCACACTTGTCCTAAGATCCAATTGTGAAATAAAAAAAGGCCATAACCACTTGTCGCAAAAAAACGGTCGCAAAGGGGTCATAGAAACGAGCCCATCTCATGATTTGCGACCGAAAAATTTACACTAACTACATTGGGAGGTTTTTGTGACCCCAATTTCGGTCACAAACGTGTTTTATGACTGGATTTATGACCAATATTTTAGTAAAAACTATGCAGTTTTCTGGATGACCATCTGTTTGAGAAGCATTCTAAAATTCTCAATTTGTTTGTTTGACAAATTTTCTTTTCTAAAAATAATCTTATTCAAACTAAGCACCTTTCAAATGTATATACATAGAGCTAAAAAAATCCTGGATAAATTAGACAGCAAAAGAAAATTTCCTCATAGTTATAAGAAAAACATGATTTATATATATCAGTTAATTACTATTTATTAAAGATTAAATTTACAAGCTAGGTCATGAAGATATAAAAGATAAGTGTACGTAATTAAACAAACAAACATACCTGGTAAATCCCATGGCTCGCACTTATAAAGATCAACCTCAGGGATAACTTCGAGCTCGATTTCATGTCCGTTAATTTTCTTTTTGAGATAATACGCGACGAGTTCTTCGTCTGTCGGATGAAAACGGAATCCAGGAGGCAATGAAACTGGTGCCATTGATATAAATCTGTATGTTTGTGTGGGAGTTATTTCAGTTATAAACCGAAAACACAGAGAGAAATGAAAGAGATGGAGGGAATGATTGGTGGGTTTTTGATATGAGAACAAAAAGAGATGTAGTTATAAGACAAAGCAACTAGGGTTGGGTAGGCGCATCACTTTATCTTTAAATAATATTTTTTTCATAACCACGATGCTTTTTCTTTTCTTTTTGTTGGTCTTTCTTATCAAGGCTCTTGTTATTAATAATAATAATAATAATAATAATAATATTATTATTATTATTATTATTATTATTATTACTATTATTATTATTATTATTATTATAATCATCATCATTATCATTATTATTATAACTAGAATTGCAACACACGTGTTGACGTGAGGATAACGCGGCTAAAAATAGTTGTTTTGCTTTAACATTATGTAAAAAAATAGAAAAAACTGCGTAACGAATCAAACGTTGAAAATATTGAGCCTACAACATAAAAGCTACGTTACACAACAAATCCCGTGCTAAATTGGTTGATATTGGATAAAAAAAAATAAAAAATCGATGTTCAAACGACTGTACATATTACACTATCAACTCAACACCAACTAATTGCTAAACTCACATCACTATACATATTAGACCATCGATCACTAATGTATTAAATTAGTTACAGTTAGATAAAAATTTAAAATATATATATAGAATCATGTCACGTAACATCCACCAACACCACCATATAACTAAAACCTATATTGAATCACGAAGCTACTATTCCAATGAACTTGAATTAGGTTAGCCTACTACTCGCAAAGTTACAAACCCTAATCTCCAATTATTGTTTGCTTATTTGTATGTATTTGGTTTCGCGTCCGCACTCGCGATCCACAGTTTGATTTGGATCGGTCGACCGCATTACTGAAAAGTTTCAAATGTAGTGTACGAAACCTAGCATGTTCTTTCTTATAAACGACTTCAATTAAGTTTCATCCTTCCACCAATGTGATACAAGTTCCACTCTTTTCTCCATCAATTTTCATAGATCTTAATAACTCCGAACACTTAACTTTGAGTATCGTTATCTCAGTAATCTTAACTTCATTTTAAACAAGGTTTCATTCACTGCGAATCCCTCACATGAAAACACACAAATCCATAATTACATATAGTAATTTTACATCTATTTATTCCAATATTTCAAACACCTTTAAAAATATAGGTTTTTATTTATTTATGTTCACTTTAGCACCTCATATGATTTAAAAAAGAAAAAAAAAAAAGCACCTCATATGATTGGAAGTTGAGCCAAACTGACACATTCCTATCTTTATGTTCCACTGGATCCCCTTCCATCCTGCTTTAACGATAAACCGTTTTTTAGACGTTGGACCCTCCCCTAGGTTTGGCGGCGTCTCAGAACCTTCTTCTTCACTGTTTGAGAACCTTCTCTAATTTCCATACGTCCCATTTTACTCACTAAACATGCATAAATTTGAGCTACATAAATACAAATGTTTATATTCTTCTATGTTTTCTTTTTTCAATTAGAAAAAACGTTACATACATAATATTAATAAAGGTTATGTTACTAGTTTCTTACATTCTATAATTATCATAATAATGACATCTACATTATATTTTATTCAAGATTATACAAGGGCATTTGTAAGAATCTAATGCATACATGACCTTATAGGTTAGTAGTATGATATTATCATCATATTGGTCTTTTATAAAAGTGATGAGTGTTTAAATCCTTTAAATACAAGATTTATATAAAAATTTTCCGTACGCAAAAGAATTTTTTATTTGTTATATAGTATTAAATACCCATCATGTTATATGACTTATTGACTCTCGAGTGAGTTCAATTTATCTCACATTTTAATAAGTGACACGATAAAAGTCATAATATATCTGGAACAGCCTAGTAAATCATGCGAAAATATTGTCTTCTTTTATATTTGTTGGATCGAATATCTAAGAACTCACGGTTTTATTTTCATCCGACGAGTTGTTCGTTCAAGAAAATACGTTTTAATACAGAAGATATACACCTCTTTATAAGAAATACTATGTTTTGTACATGAACAGATATGAGACTTACAATGAGCGTTTTATGATCTAGTTTCAATTATTGAAACTTATCATCATGTTGATTATATGGTTTATTTCAGAAAGTTGAAACCAATATATAGTTTGAGATGTTGCAAAGCTACCATACCAGACGAATTTATTTTTTAACCAACTTAACCTCCAAGAAAAACAAAACAAAGATTAATATATTATGAATGTAAAAAGGGTGATGGAGACAGGGTGGGTCCAGCTTTTGCCACGTGAAGTAAAAAGGGAATCTGACGTGTGAATGCAAGTGGGACCCATGTGGATGTGGGTGGGCTTCTTTTCCTTTTCGACAATCCAATCTTTTTGTGCTTTTCCCCTTTTATAAGTTTTAAGCTTCCTTCACCAATTTTTGTATTCTCAAATATTCTTTCTCCATCAATACGTATTTACATAAAAATATTACCTACTCTAAAATGATTATTACAATTCACAAAGTTGTGTAAACGCAGTCGCGAAAAAAGATATTATTATTTATCTATATACAAATTAAAACAATGTACATTTTTTATTGTATTCTTAATGGTCTATGGGGAAAACACATTATTATAATTAATTTCTATATTTGTAATAATAAATTATTTCCTGTAAAAAAAGTTCTTAAGTGTAATAATCAAGTTATTTTAACATAAAATTAATTATTATTCTAATAATTAAATTTTTAATTTAGTATAATCAATTAAATTATAATTTTTAAAATTAAAAACATAATTTCATTTAATTGAATTATAGATAAAATTATTAATTATTTATAACTGAGTCGTGGTAACTTCATAAATTTTTCTTTACATAATCTCACTTTATTTTTAAGAATATAATTTCTTTTACATCGGTTTTTATAGCGTTACATTGGTTTTACATCGTTTTTTTTGTTACATACAGGGCATTTCTCATCAACGGGAAACAGAGGGATCATGAGGTGATATTTGAGGACAACCCGATACTCAACCGATAACATGTGCTGCTCCAACCCGTTAATGGGGAGGGCGAGGAGGAAATCCTGGACATGTGGCTGACGAAGGCATTCCCATACGGCTTTCTACCTGGCTGTCATCCCAAAGGTAGCTTCCATTTCTTGCATAGTTTTACTAAAGGGGGCACTCGCCAAAACATGTTGGCTTTTGCTGGGCAGTATCCTTATTAGTGAAATCGTCCAGATCAAAGCCCGAGATTATATCATGGAGACTAGCCAGAGCACACGCATGTTCCTAATGTACTTTAAGCTTTATTTTTTTTAAAAAAAATGAATTATAGTTATTTTTGTGTAGTCTATAATTGTATTTGAAAACTTAACAATATAATAAGAACAATACTAACATGTTCAATCCAAACTGGTTTCAACCCGACCCAAATAAGTTTGTATAGTTTGGTGTATCATAGGTTAAACATGGTTATAACCCGAACTTTTTTTGTGGTCAAAATGGTTTAGACCAAGTTTGACCAAATCGGTTAGGTTTATAAACAGGTATGCTTTGGGTTTTTAAACTGGTTTGCCCAGCTTTATTTTAAACTTACAACCTGTTGGTTAAGGAACCAATATTTTACCATCAAACTATCGCCATAAAAACTAGTCTTTGTCTACCTTCGCTCCACTCTCTCTCTCTCTCTCTCTCTATCTCTCTCTCTCTCTCTCTCCCACCCTCTCTATATTTGTATTTGAAAACTTAACAATATAATAAGAACAATACGAACATGTTCAATCCAAATTGGTTTCAACCCGACCCAAATCAGTTTGTATAGTTTGGTGTATCATAGGTTAAACAGGTTTATAACCCGAACCTTATTTGTGGTCAAAATGGTTTGGACCAAGTCTGACCAAATCGGTTGGGTTTATAAACATGTATGCTTTGGGTTTTTAAACTGGTTTGCCCAACTTTATTTTAAACTTACAACCTTTTGGTTAAGGAACCAATATTATACCATCAAACTGTCATCATAAAAACTAGTCGTTGTCTACCTTCGCTCCACTCTTTCTCTCTCTCTCTCTCTCTCCCCACCCCCTCTCTATAATTGTATTTGAAACTTAAAAATATAATAAGAACAATACGAACATGTTCAATCCAAACTGGTTTCAACCCGACCCAAATCAGTTTGTATAGTTTGGTGTATCATAGGTCAAACCGGTTTATAACCCGAACCTTGTTTGTGGTCAAAATGGTTTAGACCAAATCTGACCAAATCGGTCGGGTTTATAAACAGGTATGCTTTGGGTTTTTAAACTGGTTTGCCCAACTTTATTTTAAACTTACAACCTTTTGGTTAAGGAACCAATATTTTACCATCAAACTATCACCATAAAAACTAGTCTTTGTCTACCTTCGCTCCAATCTCTCTCTCTCCCTCCCTCCCCCCCCCCCCCCCTCTCTCTCTCTCTCTCCCTCTTGATGACGGCAAACCCTCCAATGGGGGTGTGAATTTGTGACACGAATCCAACCCAAAATTGGTGGGTTTGGGTTTAGTATAAACAAGTTCAGGTCATGTTGGGGTCAACTTTGGGTCGAATTTACGAACTTGCTTAGCTAAACCGGTCATGCTCGTGTCAACCCTTCGGGTTGGCAGGTTGACCCGTTTAACCCATTTATTTTATGTTTTATATTTTTAAATGTGTTTTAAATCATAAATCAATTTATTATTGTAATTTATCAAAGTTTAAAATTTAAAAGAGAAATTAACATAAGAACTTATAAATAAAATATTTGTATTTTTTTTTATAAATTCTAACTTTAAAGCACTAATGTGTTCAACGAAAAAAAGGTAAAAAAAAAGTTCAAAGATGTCATGTTTGGGTCAACCTGTAAATATATGTGTCGTGTTCAGTTTCATTGGTTTGACATGATTTTTGGATTTAGATTGGTTTGAATTCATGTTAAATTTTCAGGTTCAGGTCGGATTGACCCGCTTAAGACCTACCCAGCAGACGCTTTACCCAGCAAGTGAGGGTCCATTGGTTTGGTTTTGTATGGTTTGAATATATTTAATTATCTAGAAAATAATCAAATCTATATTCAAATCTTACAATCCAGTTTATTTTATACCGTCTGAAAATTTTCAAACCAATCTACATAGATTTAGTTATAGAACCCATCATTAAATCGGTTAAATCGAACAGATGACCGGCTTTTCATGGTTATAAACCAAGCCATAAACACCCAATTCACCAGAAAAGCTAACATCAGCAGTGCCTCTTAAATCCTTAGAGCATAAAATGGTTTTCATAGGTACCTTGAAGATGGGAATAGAGAGTTGTGACTGCTTGTTTACCTGTATCAACTGGAACACTCACAAAGCCTCACTAACACTCAACCAGACTGTTATACCAGAATATTGGAATAGTTAATCACTTCAATTAAAACTGCTTAAATAGACTCAAACATACAACCATGCAGAACAAGAAGGAAAACTGAAACACACCAACCAAATAAACACCTATCCACTACCTTTAAATCATAATGTTTGTTGGTTGGTTGGTTGGTTGGTTTCATTGAACAATATTTGATTTTGAAAGGGTTTCATAATATATATTATATGATAACTGCAGAAACTCATTGGACTTCATTCTTTAAACTGCCACTCTCGACGACACATGGAACAGTGTGCTTGGGAAGTCTGTGAATTCAACCATTTCAGAATGCAGTGAAGATGGAAAGCATGATTGCAAGCACCCCATACTGCCGCATGCCACCAATTAAGTAAATCTGATTAGATTAAGTACTTTATAATCGAAGTCATGGCGTAGTATACAACAAAAATCTAGACCGCCCGGTTACTATTGATATATATTTTAACACGATTGATAATAATGTCAAACTCTCACCTTAAGCAAGGGTGTAAAAGAGATCAACCTCACTGAATTAAAGCTTGATCATATATAGCCGAGCTTAAACTAGCTTGAGCTTATATTAAGGCTCAGTTAATAAACGAGTTCGAACCCAAGCTTCACATATCAAGCTTATTGGCGGGCTCGCAAGCCCAAACGAATATATTATTTATATATATTTTTATTTATATATATTTACATAATGACTATTATCATATGTAAATATCGATAACAACAGGTAACTATATATATGATTATAAATGTAGATAAATATAAGGGTTATTGGATTTTAATAATCCCAAGTTTGATGTCTTGGCAGATAATAATCTCAAGTTTGCTATTTACTCTCAGCAGTCCCAAATTTAATCTTATTTACTCTCACCAGTCCCAACCTGACGGATCACTAACATCGTTAACCCGGTGCTGACGTGTCATGCCACCTGTAATTTTTTTTTAATTCCACGCTGTCCCATCCTGAATATGTGATTTTTCCTCTTTTATACATTTAAAATAATACCCTCAATTCATCGGAGATTTCTAACTCTCACCCGTTAGAACCCTAAATCCCAAAATTCCTACTAACTTTCCACACCGATTCTCTGACGTACGTTTACTTCCGACCAACAATTCCGACCAACTTCTTCTACCCTATTTGCTTCTGAAGTCCAGCAATGAAGGAGGATAATGTGACTTTCAAGATTTGGCACGGAGGGAAGTTTGGGTATGTTGACAACCAGATAGCTTACATTGGGCAAATGGTGAAGGTAATAAACATAGATTTGGATAGGTTATCATTTTTTGAAATCGTGGACTACATTATGGAGAATGGTGTTTACAAAAGTAGGGATTTTTACATGTATTGCTTGAATCCGGTTGATGAGAACTTTAATAGACTTCAGTCTGATGCTGATGTGCTAGAAGTTGCTAGGAAGGTCGACAAAACACACTTGGCTGTTGATATCTTTGTTCAGGAATGGCCAATTGAAGAGTTGATTTTAGATCCTCACTTCATTGAGCTAGATGATGAGGAGCCCAACAATGAGCAGCCCATTGAAGCCCAGCCCACTAACCTTGAAGCCCAACCCATTGAGCCACAAACTCAACCTATCTCTGATGTTAAGAGGAGTAAAACAGCTGCAGGTATAAGTGGATCTGGATCTGGTTCAGAGCTGCACACAGTTGACCAGGATGAAGATGAAGATTATGATTCAGATACACCATCGGATTTAAAATCATGTAGCTCATGCTCAGAAACAGTAGAAGAAGAGGTTGATGATGAAGATCCAGACGATGAAGAATTTGCAGATGATTATGTTTATAATTCAGCTAGTGAGGATGAGGAACTGACTCAGTCTAAAGCTAATATTAAGAAGTTAAAAGAGGAAGAGGCTGCCACAAACAAGAAGGTTTTAGAAGATTGTATCAAGGGTGCTAGTGAGATTGTTGTGAGTGATCCACTGAATGAAGTTACAAATGTTCAAGATGGAGGCTACAGTTCATATGAAGACTCTGATGCTGAGATAAACACACCAGGCAACAGTGAAGATGATGATATCAGGGGTAAAAAAATACAAGGTTAGTGTTCCAGTTGTAACTGAGTTGACAGATTGGCATAAGTTTAAATGGGCTGTGGGTATAAGGTTCCCAACAAGGGATGCCTTTTAGGATGCTGTTAGGAGATATGCAGTGAGTAATGGTAGGAACTTGGCTGTAGTAGTTAGTGACAAAAGTAGACAAGGTAGGATTGGTATAAGTTGTGTAAAAGGTTGTCCCTTTAACCTGTTTTGCTCATATCACAAAGGGCTTGATTGTTATATGGTTAAATCTCTGAATAATAATCATACATGCCAGAGAAACATGTCAAGGAACAGACAACTTTCCTCTAAGTTTATTGCCACAGAGTTCTTGCCTATGTTTAAAGCAAAGCCCAATTGGTTAGGTAAGGATATACAGTTAGCTGTCAAGGAAAAGTACAAGGTTTTGATTGCTAATTGGTTGGCTTACAGGGCCAAGAGTAAGGCACACCAGATGCTACATGGATCAATGAAAGATCATTATGGGAAAGTGGCATCATACTTGGCTTGTTTAAGGGCAGCCAATCCTACATCTACTTTTACTTTAGTAACAGCCCCACCTGCTGATTCTGATTCAAGTGACACATTCTTTAGGTTATTAGTTTGTTTTGATGGAGTAAAAAGGGGTTTCATTGCTGGTTGCAGAAAATGTTGTGTCTGGATGTGTGACGATCCGTCTTTTCGGGTCTTTTCCTGATTTAAATAAACTTAAACTATTATAAATGTTGTTTGAACATTCATGTGATTTGACTTATGTTGACCATAGAAAACTAGGGTTTGTGTAACCATCACTATGCGAGCATGCACTTAAGTCTATACGTTTGATATTCTATGATTCTATGTGAATCATACATTATGATTTCATGTGAACGTTTTGTCATTTTACGTGACAATTGAACTTATGATTTTATGTGATATATATATATATATATATATATATTTCACATGGTTTACTCTATGATTTTATGTGCCAATGTGTTACGTAGTTATACGTAACGTTTTCTATTATTTATGTGAGTTTACACGTGTCGTTAAGATTTCGGGTTCATCATTTTATGTGAACTTAAAATATATATTTATGAATTATTATTCATGATTTTATATGAATGATTTAAGGTTTATATTGTATAAACATCACAAGTTAAATATGTGTTGACACATACTCGTTTATTCATTGTCCAAGTTATCTCCGTTAACACCATTAGAGCTCATTAACAATTTCTAAACCTTGAGGGACTCGTTCTGCAATTTCCTAAACCTGATGATATTAAAGAAACCTGGAGGGACTGGCGTCGTCATTGGCTTAACTTACTACCATTAATTGTAATTTTCCCGAGGGGCCAGTTTTGCCAATTCGACAAAATGTCAAATAGAATTCTCGTTGACAAACGAAACCGTCGCCGACGACCTTCCAATTTCCGGTAACAGACCCACCATTAAACATCCCTTGATTATCAATAACCGACCACTAAACTCCCGCAAATACATCTTTCATTTCATTAGGCACACACCACCACCCCCACTCTCTCTCGTTTTCTCTACTGGCGACGAAGAAAAAGAAACCGACGAGAGAAAGAAATCTGGTCACATACGAGTCTCTTATTCTACCACTGTTGCGGATCACCACGGAGCGTCCCTGAGTGCACTCCGAAGATCACCACGGACACGAAGGAAGCACCACATATTGTTCCCGAGACGAAACTAAAAGCTCGGGTTCGCATTCGGTTCGAAACAAAACTCGGTTACTAGCCCAGTGGTAAGGGCGTTGAATCATATCGCCAAGGTCACAGGTTCGAAACCTGCCATCTCCAATCTTTTTACTGAATTTCTGAAACACGGATTTTGACCAGTTTGTTTGTTCAAAATGGTTTTCGACCAAGATGCTCACCAAACAGCAGGTTAGCCCAATGGTTGGGTGCTGGAAACCTGAACCATAGGTCACAGGTTCGAACCTTGTGACCTCCGTTTTCCAATCTTTTTGTTTTTATTTCGTTTCATGAACTTGCATAACCCGAAACTCACTACCGATCGTCCCCCATGTTATTTTGGACCGTAGAAACCCTTGTAGACATCATTACCTACATTTTTATCTCGTGGTTCATATAATATTATTTTTATATAAAATATATTAGGTTTTGACAAGAACTATAAATGAGGTGTATATGGAAAAATGTAAAAATATACGTATTTCGGAAATATAAAACGAACGTTTTGGTAGCCCTTTTATTTATATAAAAATATACGTAAACAAATAATATACTTTGATCATATTTCACAATATAAACATTTTATACTTTCGAATGTATATATATATATATATTCATATATATATATATGTATATATATATATATATATATATACATTTTAACTACTCGGTTTTACGAAGGCATAATAATTATCTCTTTATCCGTAATTTGATGATCCTTACAATTTTGGCTAAATGACATCTTTCAATCGTTTCGACCTAACGACTTTGATCACATGTCATAGTTCGACATCTTTTATCAGTTACCGTCCGTCTAGACCAAGTCGCGTTTGTTTGAACACATACTTACGTATAAATGCTCGTTAGGTGTTTGATAGAGTACACAAGACTTGTTATGTGCTATTGGCTTTGGTTATTTATCTGGAATTGCTGTGCACCCAAAGGTGAGTTTCACGGCCCCTTTTTACCTATTTTAATCCTGTTGGGGGAGATTAACATGCAAACACTTGAACTGTTAGATAATTATATCACCTGAATGATAGTGGCACACTTATGATAAAGTCCTCACTTTTAGAGTTACTGTCAATGTGACATCAGTGGGAACTTATTTAGTAGATCTACTGGGTTTGACAGCCCCACCCGGGTCAGTCGCTCTGGCACGATTGGATATCGAACGGGTGTTATAAACTTCTTAGTCTTAACGAGGCACAATTGAACTTGTCGAGCTTCAGTAACTGGATAGCTAGTTGATCTAGTCAAACGTGCACTGATTTCTTGAAAATAGTCTAGCTAACTATTGATATATTATCTGGATTTTACTGAACTGTTAAATTGATGAACTGATTAAACCTGTGAACTCACCAACCTTTGTGTTGACACTTTTTAGCATGTTATTCTCAGGTTGCAGTTGTTCGAGTATCACGAGTACGCATGCATGAGACTTTGAAACACTTTTAGTGTCTTTAAACAAGCCACGTCACATTAGATGATGATGTTTTACATAAATACTTTAATTGTGTTTACGTTTCCGCATTTGTAAAACTCTGTATTTATATTTTAATGAAATATAAAACCTTTTTATTAATTATTGATCGTTTGGTGTAATTAATGGACGGCGATCCTGGTTTGTCACGCTCCCTGCGGTGGTATTCTGCGTGTGGATTTTTGGGGGTGTGACAGGATGGGTGTTTTTTGAAAACCTTTCTTGGTGGAATGTTATTGGCAGCAATAGGAAGGGATGCCAATGACCAGATGTACCCACTTGCATGGGCAGTGGTTGAAGGAGAAAATAATGACTCTTGGACTTGGTTCATGGAGCAATTGAGAATCTCCCTTGATGTATCAAATGGTGGTGAAGGATGGACCTTAATCTCTGATCAACAAAAGGTAAATCATTCATTATTTGCAAGTGTAAATAAGTTTAATATTTGTTATTAATAAATGGTTTGTAATATGCTTTGCAGGGTTTACTAAATGTTGTTGCATTGGTTTGTTCTAACTCTGAGCATAGGAATTGTGCCAGACATATATATGCAAACTGGAACAAAACACATAAGGGTGCTGAGTTAAAGGGTGTCTTTTGGAAGGCTGTAAGGTCCTACAATGAGGCTGAGTACAATGCAGCAATGGAGGAGTTGAAGGGCTTATCAGAGGATGCACATGATGCATTTATCCACCAAAATCCCAAATGCTTTGTTAGGTGCTTCTTTGACACACACACACACTACAAATGATGTTGTAGTAAACAACATGGCAGAAACTTTCAATGGGTTTATCATTCAATCCAGAAGCAAGCATTTGATTCACATGTTGGAACATATCAGGGTTGCAGTAATGACAAGGTTGAGCAGAATGAAGAGGGATATAGCTGCTAGAGATTTGGTGGTTTGTCCAAGGATACAAGCTAAACTGGACAAAGAGAAAAGTTGGGCTTACAATTGTGTTGTAAAGCTCTCATCAGATGATGTATTTGAGGTCCATGAATTAACAGAATCTGTGTATGTTGACTTGATAGCAAAAACATGTACATGCAGAAAATGGGACCTTACAGGTATCCCATGTAAGCATGTTTGTGCAGTTGCAGAGTTCTCACACAAGGCTTCTGAAGATTATGTGGAGAAATGCTACCATAAAGATGTGTACTATGAGTACTCAATTCCACCCATACCAAGTGAGAAGTACTTGTTGGATATTATGTGTCCTGACCCGACAAATCTTGAACCCGACCCGGTTACGACCCGTAAGAGTTACACCGGGTGCAACGAACTCTAAACCCGCTTAAGAGTTAACCGGTAAAAGAAACGGAAACGTTTGATTATATATATTATTCATAATAGTTATAAATAATTAATAATCAATAATATTATTATTACCGGCTTAATAATAAAGGGTGAACGATATTTAAATAAAAGTGGTTTTATTTTAAATTCACGGTCGTGCTATTCATTATTGAAATATTTTCTAACGTTGGCTCATGGGCTCGCGTACGAAAAATGGGCTTTATATTCGAGACGGGCCGAACATCTAATATATATTAGATGATTAGGGATTAACCCTAATTACCCCACTTATTCTCGACGGCTTAAAAAGAAAAGAAAAAAAAAGAAAATCTCTCTCTTTTTCGATTTCTCTCGGCCGACGAAACCCCAAAACGGCGATGCCGTTCCGCGCCGATTTCGGCCACCACCGTTGCTCCGGTGGCCATCTTCGCACCACCATAACTTGGTGGTGGTTGCTAGTTAGGGTGTTTCGTCAGTCAACGCCCGTAGACCGTCTTACGGTCTAGAGATCGCCGCCTCGTACGCCCAGATCCGCTGCTCGGTTCGCCGCCAATCGCCGCCGCAAAACCCGTCGATCACCACCGTGATACTCGACGCCGCCGCCGCCGCCGTTCACCGTCGTCACCGTCGTCACCCGCCACCACCACCGCGGATCGCACGCCGTCGCGTCACCGTCGCCCGTCGACGTGAGTCCGACGCTTTTGTCGTGCGCCGTCTCCGGTTGCAATCAGATCTAAATCTGATTGATCTCGTAGTCTCGCGAGACGGGACGTCTGTCAAGACGTACTCCCGCGATGCGTAATGACCACGTGTCATAAACGCCATCCCGTAGTGGTACGCGACACCGGACCACGAGAATCATCGCGATACGCGACGGCCGTCTGAGACCGAAAGTGGTTCGTTTCTGTTTCAACCTAGCGCTTCGTTCATTGAAACTCGGTGTCTCGAACGTTTGTTCAACACCGCCAAGGTATATCTAAACTCACTATTAGTTTAGATTATTTATTTATTTATTTCTGTGTTTGCGTGTTCGGTAATCGGATCCTGTTGCGTACTGGTATTTGTGTTAATTGATTAAATAGTTTTAATATATATAATTTCTTATATATGTATATATATATATATTTATATATATAATCTTATTCCGCTGCGTTACAGAATTAATCATAAATTAATTCGGTAAACTCTTTTATAAACTATTAATCTGTCGGTCACGTAATTTTAAAATATGTCACCGGGCGACCCGAATACCACTGCCAAATCCCAACAGTGGTCTCAGAGCCTTGATTACCACGCGCAAATCGGAACCGGTCGATTTTAAGCCGGTGGATTCGCAAACTGGGGTTAAACGCCCGAAAGTTGCGAATCAGATTTTATTTGTATTGCACAATTAAAATTGCAATTTGTTTTGATTGTATTTTATATGTATTCGGCCCGACCGTTGTTTGACTGTTGCGTGATTATTTAACTGTTATGTTTTGGCCCTTGTTTTGGCCCATTATTATAATAGTTTAGACTTTGGGTTGGCCCACATTTTTGGGTTCAAATTGTAATTAAGTTTTTTCTTTTTACGAAATCTTCTATTTTGGCAAAAGTTGTCATCAAGAAGACCCGAAGATCCAATCGATGTCAAGAGGCGTCTTAAGGTCAGTGGGAGCTTACAGAACCTGCACGCTACATGAAGATGTCTGCCTTGTGGTTGTTTTGTACTTTTGTCCCGTGACCCATTTGGTCTCGCTAAAAGGCTCTAGCAAGACCAAAACCCTTATGGCCGAATACATATTCGTTTTGCTTGTTTTGGTTGCTTGGTTTAATAGTCGTATTACACACCAACTAAAACACCGAAATCCTTTTAAAATGGTTTTAAAACTGATAATACAATCAATAGGTTACAAGTTCTAAAAGTCTTTACAACTTGACCTAAGTTTTAATGTAACCACCTTAATGAGTTTTCTTTTGGAATTTTCAAATTTTATAAAACTCAATCAAACTTAATAAGTCATTTATTAACTTTTGACTGGTTACATAACTCGCGACAACCTAGTTGTATTTTTACATAATAGGTTATTTAAAATACGAGTCCCGAGTGATGATAGGGTTTATCGTTTGTGTCCAACGATCACCAATATTAAAATTAATTTTAATATCCCTATCTGGTAATAAGACAAACTGATAGTTCGTGCCATCCTATCTCAAGTCGAACTTGGAACGTATTAACCGGAGCATCAGTGTTGGAGTATTTCAACACCGCACTTGGTGCCGAGGGTACCTTCTGAGGCGATGACATTGGAGTATTTCAACACCGTATCCGTCGCATCGACCATTTAGGATTACTATCGCTTTAGATGTATATGTTCGTAGTGTTGGAGTATTTCAACACCGCGCTACGGGTGTGTATTGCTAAAGTGGGCACAGATGAGGCTAAACGTATCGCAAAATATACAAGTATGTATATAGCGGCCTCATATCGAGAGTTGTGACTGTGATTTCGCAATTGACACCCGCTGTCCTTTTGGTTACGCAAATTTGCTCCTGAGGCTCATTTGGCGGTCTCAAGTAAACTTGTCTAATCGAATTCTCAATTTTCTTATAAAATAAATCTTACCAATTTATAATAAGAAAATACTTTACATCGAAAATACTAATGTATTGTGTTTTGCTTATCATTTCATAACGGCTAATGAAAACAAATCCCTTCTCCTTTTTAAATAAGTCCTCCGGTAGGACAAATCAAATAACACCAACTTTCATCTTGTTGAAACAAACTCAGAAGATGTTTTGACATTTTTTTCATAAACTCTATGTCTTGAAGAGCCCAATCGCCGTAGTTGTGTTCCTTATAGGAATACAACGCGCCTGGATTAAATAACATAATACTAACACCTCTAAGATAGATAGTATTATGAAGCTCGCATGTTTCCTGATAGTCAGCAAAAATGCAAGACTTGAGTATCAATGACACAACAAACAAGCTTAACTGAATGTTTCGTTTCTATATGGAGAAGAGCTCTATGCAAGGCTCTTCTCCATAGGACCATGTCATTAAGATGAAAGGGTACCAGTATCACCTGATTCAACTTGGTTACCCCACGAGTATCTGGGCTTATACCTTTTCACTATTATAGAACCAGTAATACTGTGTGCTTTAGTGAAAAGTTCAACCAGTTGATAGCATTATGCTCAATTGACACTTCGTGTGTCATAGGTGATTGCTACCGTGTTAAAATGCCTCGTACCAAGAAAAGAGTATCGACTCTAAGGGCAATAAAAGGCTGTGATCATTTGGCATCAATGCCCATGGCAAAAGATTTGTACGATCATTACTGCATCATCATGACAAGCACCAGTGCTCCATGAACAACAAATCGGGTACTATACACTACCCCGTTAAGCTCAAAGAAAATGGAGAACGTTAGACTTCTCTGTTGGTATTCAAACTAATGTTATTAAATTTTCACGAGTATTCCCCAACGCATGCATGCATGCCTTGTAGGAACGTGAAAATAAGAAAAGCTTAAATCGAGGGACACATGATTCGAATTACCCTTTTAGGCCATTTGCTTTCAATCATGTCTTTCACTCCTTGGTAGTATTCAAAACAAGTGGTTGTTTTGACCTAGCTCATCTGGGATTAATACTTTGCTTTTCACTGGTTTTATATCAGACTAATAACATAAGTTGAAGTTTCTTTATGAAACATACCTGGTTCTAATGATTCTTGTTTGTGACTTATTCGTGTAAGCAAGACATGCATAAAAGGATACGGCCCAACTGGACCCTATGATCCACCATGGGATTAAGTTTCCTGATACGTGTCGTGCTTTCACAAACTCACAACCAAATCCTTCACTCATTCGAGTGAACTATTAAATGTTCTTTCTAGGCTTAGACACTCTTGTGTTGGCAAACCTAAAAGAACCATAAAACAAGAATCATAAAAGTTACTTCATAACTATGACGGTAATCATAGTGAATATGCTTATGGTTATAAGCATCAATGAAAATTCTTGAGTTGTACAAGAACATTTCAAAATGAAGTCAAAGAACCAGCTTTACAAATACGATCACAATTCTAAGTCTGATCGTAATAAAGAATACCTAAGCTTGACAAATCCTAAAATCATCTTAAGATATGTGAAAGATTTTTCACTAATCTGGTCCTACGTGCACAGCCTTGACCTGAGCACATGATAGGAATCAAACGATGCTTGTCAACGTTTGAAAGATGGTATATAGGAAGTATTTGCCATACACACCCCTGTTGAGTATCACTCTCTTCATCACCACTCGCCTGATAGATCTAGTATCGAATGTCTTTTGACAATGAGAATTTATTCTCGTTAGATACTACATATAACAATGGATACTACTTCCACCATCCATATGGAATTCTAATTCCACACAGAAGATAGAAAGTTGTGTTTTGGCTTCTGAAATGGAAGGTTAAGTTCCCAAGTTATTTAACTGGAACTAGAAGTAAAGGACGTTGATCTTGAAGTGGTTCAAGAGTCACAAATCCATTGTTCGCATATTTCCTGACCAACAAAAGTTTGTTGCATTAAACAGGAAATACATATTTAAACACACTTGCAAATTCAAAATTGCAATATCAGATCTTGAATCTGAGAATGGCTTAATGCCATAATAGATGTGTTTACATAAAAGCTAGTGGGAGCACTATATCAATCCTCACCCGTATGACGATGATATACTGAAAGATAGAATAAAATCCTTATGTGATTATACATAATGTGGATTTTATGGTACAAAGAATTTAAAAGAAGTTTCTTAATGGATAGAGATCCACAGGTATAAGCAACTTTTGGGGCAATATAATCACACATTGAATATGTGATTAAACAAAGATGTCATTGTACAGAGTTACTCTAATGACATCAAAAAGGGAGAGATCACTGTACAGAGTTACACTGAGGTTATCACTGTACAGGGTTACACTATAGACACCAAAAGGGATAAATCAATGTACGCAAGTTACATTGATATCGTGAATTGTTGAACACAATACACTAAGTTGCATTGGTATTAACATTCACCGTGTAGAAATACACTACTACAAGTTTTCATGGATTCTTGACTTGTTTAAAGATTTAACCAAACAAGACATTGTGATCACACAGTAACTATGGTGAATACCAAGGATCACTATGATCACAAAACCAGCACACTTTGAGGAAATTCCACTATTCAGAGAAATACTGGAACTATGAAATATTGGATAACCAAAATGATAGCACATTTCAAAACCTGGTCGGTAAAACAATGAATTTTAAGACTCATTAACCTCTTACTAATGATGTTCGACCAATATACACTAAATGTATGTTTTGAACTAGTATTTGGATGTACGAACTCTAACAGTTATACATTATCATCCGGCTTCCTCTAAAGGATTAGATGTAAAGCTAGATTCTATAACTGTGTTCGATTTTAATACGTTTAAATCCATGAATAAATGCATATTATTCCTCACAGTCAATCAGAATCGTGGACACGAATCTGAAGTGAGACTACTTATGAGTTTGGACTCAAGAGATTGACAATCCAAACTCACATGCATTATTTCATAATGATGCTGAGGAACAGATGTATTATTCTAAATTGTCCGTAGTCGTTCAGACTCGTGGGAACGAATCTGAAGTAAGACTATTCTGACTTTGGACTCAATGGTTGACAATGGAGACTCACAGACCTCATTGTGGAATGACGTTGGACGTAACTCGCATCAAACCATCTTCATGGATTCAATCATAAGATGGATTTGATTAATGGTATACTCATTAGTATCCTTAGACCTGAGATACATGAGCGACCTCCCCTTTACCAAAGACTGTTCTTTGATTGTAGCTTAACGCTGTCGCGTAACTACCAGTCATAACGGCTACTTTTGGGAATGGATCTGAAGTTCAGTGGGAGCTGTATGTAGTCGACATGGGATTCTGTACTCTTGCACTAATCATGCAACAGCTAGACATCGTGGCGCCCTCGTTGATTCCAAGTGTAAAGTGTAAGGCCTTACCCAAACCTACTGTGTGTTTGTTTTGGACCACTTCGAATCTATATCGAGAAACATAATGATTGAACATTAGATGAGAATGAATTGAATCCATGTCCATCGTTCAATTGATGTCATATACGGAAGGGATACAATGACTTTGAATTACCACAAGTCTAATATCAGTTGCTCTCAACAGATATGCCTTGGTTGTTGACTTGAAGTGTCATAACTGGTTGGGACAGTCATGTGTAGCTAGAGCACCTCTGTCTGTTTCTTAGATCTTGTCGCGATCAGTCCAAGTGGGAGACTGTTGGATATTATGTGTCCTGACCCGACAAATCTTGAACCCGACCCGGTTACGATCCGTAAGAGTTACACCGGGTGCAACGAACTCTAAACCCGCTTAAGAGTTAACCGGTAAAAGAAACGGAAACGTTTGATTATATATATTATTTATAATAGTTATAGATAATTAATAATCAATAATATTATTATTACCGGCTTAATAATAAAGGGTGAACGATATTTAAATAAAAGTGGTTTTATTTTAAATTCACGGTCGAGCTATTCATTATTGAAATATTTTCTAACGTTGGCTCATGGGCTCGCGTACGAAAAATGGGCTTTATATTCGAGACGGGCCGAACATCTAATATATATTAGATGATTAGGGATTAACCCTAATTACCCCACTTATTCTCGACGGCTTAAAAAGAAAAGAAAAAAAAAGAAAATCTCTCTCTTTTTCGATTTCTCTCGGCCGACGAAACTCCAAAACGGCGATGCCGTTCCGCGCCGATTTCGGCCACCACCGTTGCTCCGGTGGCCATCTTCGCACCACCATAACTTGGTGGTGGTTGCTAGTTAGGGTGTTCCGTCAGTCAACGCCCGTAGACCGTCTTATGGTCTAGAGATCGCCGCCTCGTACGCCCAGATCCGCTGCTCGGTTCGCCGCCAATCGCCGCCGCAAAACCCGCCGATCACCACCGTGATACTCGACGCCGCCGCCGTTCGCCGTCGTCACCGTCGTCACCCGCCACCACCACCGCGGATCGCACGCCGTCGCGTCACCGTCGCCCGTTGACGTGAGTCCGACGCTTTTGTCGTGCGCCGTCTCCGGTTGCAATCAGATCTAAATCTGATTGATCTCGTAGTCTCGCGAGACGGGACGTCTGTCAAGACGTACTCCCGCGATGCGTAATGACCACGTGTCATAAACGCCGTCCCGTAGTGAAAAACCACGATACGATCTTACTACAACATGATTTGGTAATCGAATAACAACAAGATGTAAATAAAGCTTTGCTTTATTGATTCACTTAGAGAATACAAGCTAGAGAGAGAAACACCTTCAGTTACACACAGTTAAGAGATATAGAAATGACAGAACTGACTAACTCTCTCTAACATGAACTATTTATAGTTACTTAGTCATAAGCCAGCGGATCACCAGCAGACCATCTGGTCCGTCGTATCAACTGGTCCGGCGGATCATGTGATCCGGCCAGATGACTAACTAACTCACACAGAAGCTCTTGTCTAGATACAATACACGAGACACAACGTTAGCATAGGAATATGCTCTAACAAACTCCCCCTTAACGTGTAGTGTATCTATATACTAACTAAACTTCAGTCTTCAATCTTCAACATTTCTGCGTCTGATCTTCAACTTGAAATCTTGTCAGAATTAGAGTTCGCATGGCTGAATCACTCTTGAATCATCTTTGAACTTCAAGATCCACTTGTGAAAGAATAACATACTCCTCTTTCACCATGCTTGAGTCGTCTCACTCAGATAACCTGCAATTTCAGAAGACAGAAACGCGGCTTTCCTTTTCTTTTGAAAATTAATTTAATCTTGGCACAAAACTTCTCTTCGAGAATCCAAGATATAGCTTTGAATTTTTTAAAGTTTGTATCATGTATCGATCGGTCGAAAACAAATAAGAAACAAAATCTTTTTGGCTTTTTGAAACTTTATATTAAAACACACTGAAAATCTTTTTGAATTTTTCAGATATGAAACATAAATGCAATACAGAAATGAAATACTGAATCACACACTATTTTTGCCTTTTGCGAGAAAGATCACAACTTGGGATCATATTGGTCATGACATGCTGAACTATACTTCAATTTCAATTATTTCAGCACACAAGTCATGTCGATTACTGGTATAATTTGTCCATCTTAAACTCAGGTACAATCATACTCATAACATCTGGATATGTTATTGAATTGATTAGATTTGCTTTGACCAGTGTACCCCACACTATCAGACATACTCAGATATGATTTTGCTTTTTATATCACACTTTGTGATTTCATTTGTGATTTAATCACATAATGATTGTATACATGATTCAGTCAACTGTGTTCCATGCAAAAAGAAATAAGAACGTTAAATCGTCTACCTTAAGGTCGATCTTTCGATACGCAGATAAGGCCTCGGATTTAACAAAATAAGAAAATAAAACAAGTTGAAATTGTATAACCCAACAACAATCAGGTCGGTACTCCCGTACACGCAGAGAAAGTCCGATGAGTTATACGAAACACCAAAGAAAATAAGGCAGAACGTCAAACAAACAACAATCAGGTCGGTCTTTCGACACGCAGAGAAAGTCCGATCGTTTGACAAAATAAAGAAAATCAAACAAGTTTAAATCTTTGCAAAATGAACACAAGTATACACAGTGACTTCTCATTTTCTTTCTCACATATCTTTTCTTGATATATCATGAAATATGCATCAAGATGTTGTCCACTTGGTCAAGCATTAATATTTAGTGTTTATCACATCTGAATACTTTCTGATTCAATACCGAGCCTACCAAGTACATCAAACAATGATCTTATGGCTTTTTCATCTATTTTATCCATGAGTCAGACACGTAAGCCAATGTACCATAATTTCCCAATCATGTCGGATACAATTTCTCATTTTTTAATGTTTTTGTATTTTTCTGTTTTTCGATGTTTTTGTATTTTTCATTTTCTCCCCCTTAAAATGAAAACTCTATTTTTTGGATTTTCATTTTAACAAAAACAAAAACACAACGACACTATTTTTGGCTTTTCAATTTTCTCCCCCTAAACTACATACAAAATGTAAAAGAAATAAAATTGACCAATCGATACTGATACCTTTGCAGTTTAAGCTTTCAGAAAAACTTCTAGTTTAGAAATATGAAGCATTCAATTTAAATTAAGAACGCAGAATACTCCTCCATCAGCAACTTTGCAATCACCAACGGGTCTTCTAGGAATACCTGCACACTGGTTTAAATGATTAGTATTCAAATGACCCGAAGCACACAGCTTCTGGTCGACCAGTGTCTTCCACAAAGTCAGTTGCAGCTTGACTGACCACTTTAGGTCGCCACTGCATCTTTGCAGGTGCAGTTTTCACAGAAACATCATCTTGTGATGAATCACCAACACTAGACTCACTTTTGAAATGTGTTGATTTAAAATGTGATGTTGGTGAGTCATTAAAAATTCTGCCGGATTCATCAATTAACGTGGCAGTTTTTCCAGAAAATTTTCTTTTAACAGTGACAGGACAATTCTGTGCTATATGTCCCTTTTGGCGACATTGATAGCACAAACGATATGAACGTTTAAATTGTGACTTGTCCTGAACAGGATAACATTTATCAGAAAATTCAGACTCATCAGAAACATCATCAAAAATCTGAAATCGGTTAGAATGTACCCATTTCGAAGTAGGACTCTGAGGTGTAGCATTAGAACCAGATGAAAAAGATTCGTTCGGTGAACTTACAGATGAACCTTTCTTCTTTTGCTTTCCTCCAAATCCTTTCTCCATTGTTGAAATGAATACTTGAGCTAGATGATATATTTGCGCCAGGCTTGTGTCCTTCTTTTCCTTCTTAACCGTCTTTGGCATGTTCTGCTGCTTTGGAACCTTCTTGCCTTTACTACCCAACCCAGATTGTTTGTAACCAGGCAATTTAGAAACATCTATTGTAGCCCCTGAAGAACCAGATTTAGCAGACTGTGTAAATTTAGCTTTAATGCCTTTCAAATTGTTTTCTTCAACCAACTTAGCATCCACTTCTGCGTCATTCAACTTCTTTTCATTCTTCTCAACTTTTTCGTCACCAGACATTTCTTTGTCAAACACACCACCTTCACTTGAAACAAACTTAACAAACAGAGGGGTATCAGACATTGCAGAGGTAACCTTTTTGTTGCCAATTTTTGAATGCTTCGCCTCCAAATTCTCAGACACAAAATCAGAGTAATCTTGTTTTACCACTGGAGTGCTTAAATCAACAACAGACTCTGTTTGAATCACTGGATGAGGAATTTGATTAAAATCATCACTTCCAAATACCTTCTTGAAGTTATCGTCTTGACACAGATAACTTGTAAAAGAATGAGAATTCTTCAAGTTATGCAATTGACGATTGAGATCGAGAATTTCAACTTTCAAATCAGCTATGATCTTCTGAGCTTCAGCAAGAACTTTTTCTGATTGAATCAATTTCTCAGATGTGGTGTTGACTAATGATTTTTCTCGTCTCATCCCATCATGAGCAGCATGCACTTCTTTGGTAACTTTATCCACTCTTTCCTTATATATCTCAATATTCCTTGTTAATAAATTTTTATCTTTTTTCAAAGAAGTGATTGTATCTTGCAATTCAGACTGAACAATCTGATATTGAGTTCTATCAGCAGTAACTTCATCCAATGCCTTCTGAAGTTCATCATTCGATGTCTGAAGTACTTCAACTTTTTTGATAGATTTTTGAAATAACTGTTCAAAATCTTCACTAACATCTTGAACTTGAGACTTATATTCTGCAACCTCCTTGACCAGCTTTTCATTGACCGAAGTAAGCTTGACAATTTTTGACATGAACTCATCATTCTCGTGTTGAAGTTGTAACCTTTGTTGATCATTCTGTATACATCTTTCTGACAATTGTTTCTGAACATTCGCTAATTCTGTCACCAACACACTCTTTTCCTTGAGTAACTCTGCATTTGTTTTGCAAACTTCATTAAATTCCTGACATTTCTTGATGAAACTCTCCAATTCTTCATCCTTTCGTTTAATTTCAACAGATTGACATTCTATTTCTTTTATCAAACCTTTAATTCGACTATCCTTTTGTGAATAAAATTCACACACGGATTCATAACCACCAATTTCGGAATCAGAATGACTTGAAGCAGATTTACTGGTCTCAGATGTATACTCACTCGATTCAACCTCAATATTTGCCATCAATGCATAACTGTCTTGAGAATGAACCACGAATGCAGATTCATCTGGAAAATCTTTAGCCCAATCATAACCTTCTTCAGTTTGAGATATCATAGCTTTTGCGTCAGGTTTATCAGATTTACTCTTATCAGATGATGATTGAGAACACTCACGAGCAAAATGTCCAACCTTGGAACAATTGTAACACTTTACTTTAGATTTATCCAAACCCAATTTCCTATTTCCTGGAACAAAAGAATTCTTTCCATGTTTCTTGATAAATCGTCTTCCTTTTTCAACCATCATTGCAAATTGCCAATGCAAATCTAATTCAGTTAACTGATCATCATCCAGCTGTTCTAACTCAGTTCCACTTAAACCAGCATCACTAACTTGACCGAAAATCGATCCAGACGATGAAGATATAAAAGCAGATAACAAAGCAGCTAGATCTTCTGTTGCTTGATTAGAAGTTGACTTACTTGATGATTTAGCAGGAATAGTAAAACTGCATCCTGAAGAATACCCACCATTATCTGATTTCCAGCAAGAAATGCTGTTACTGGTGGATTACAGCTTGAAATAGAATTTGATTTGGCTTTAGCATGAGCAGTAGCAGAATTCTCTCCAAAATAAACTGCAGGATTTTGAACCGATGGAATTGCTGACTTCTTTACAAGTAATTCCATTTCTCGAGCTTGTAACTTGCTTAACAATTGATTGAAAGTCCAACTTGAATAATTTGGATCATTAGAAAGCATCATAACAAAATTCTCCCATGTTTCCGGTAAAGCTTCCAGAAATTTTTCCTTCAAGTCATCTTTTTCTTTCTGGACTCCTACAATATCGAGTTCATTAATCAGATGAGAAAATCTAGAAATCAAATCTGCAATACTCTCTTTTTCACAATGCTGGAAGTTATCAAACTCCTTTGACAAAACTTTCTTTCGACTCTTCTTATATTGCTCGTTTCCTGCACATCTATCCTTCAATGCATCCCATAAGGTTTTTGATGTTGTGCAGTTTTTGAATTGATGCAAGAGTTCTCTTGGTAATGCCATTGTGAGATTTGCATAAGTTTTCTTTTCTCTGGCATAAACTTTTCTTTGATCTTCATCAAGATCACTTCTTGGAATTGGTTCTCCATTTTTCTTAGGATATGTATAATCTTGTTCAATAGAAATCCACAAATCAATGTCAAGAGCATTAACAAATGATTCAAATCGTTGCTTCCAATTCTCGTAATCCTCCAATCGAAGTAACTTAGGAACTTTCTGAGTTGTTCCTATCTCGTTATCATAGTTCAATATGGCTTGCATTGATGATTGAACAGCTGAAAAAGCGTGAAAATCGCTCATTTTGAAATTTCAAAACCGAACGCGAAAACTTAAAACTGAAAAACGGGCGTCTTCCAAGCGGATTTCGGGGGTCAAACTGGGGGGTACAGACCTTTCAGGTTAGTACACGTCTAGATCTCGGAAAGATGAACGTTTTGACTGGTATTGGGTTCCGTAACTCCAAACGGTTTTCAAGTTACGTCAGTTTTAGTGAAGATATGTTTTCTGCCAGCGGACCAACACAACTTGGCGGATCAAAATACTATCAGCGGACCAGTTCCGGATCAAACTAACGAGGCGGATCAGATTTGTACTAGCGGACCAGATTCCGGATCAGATTTCGTCCGGCGGACCAAATTTCGTACGGCGGATCAGTTTTTTTGGTACGGCGGACCAGAATTTTCAGCGTATCACACTGGTACGCTGCAACTGTCGCGGATCAGACTGATGAAGATTGCCTGGCGGATCAAATGGCGGATCAAACTGCTCGTCGGGCGGACCAGATGCAGAAAACACAAAAATCGACTGTTTTTCACAGATTTCGACAATTGAAGCTAGATACTGGATCAGTATGATGCGAAAACACTCCAGGAACATCCAGAAATCATTTTTATCCTCGGAGTCACTCAGAATTATGAAAAATTGATGAAAAACGTAGAAAACCCAAACTTTCTCTCTCTAGAATTTCGAAAACTTACCAAATCACAGCAGTAGAGCAACCTGGAATGCTCTGATACCACTTGAAAAACCACGATACGATCTTACTACAGCATGATTTGGTAATCGAATAACAACAAGATGTAAATAAAGCTTTGCTTTATTGATTCACTTAGAGAATACAAGCTAGAGAGAGAAACACTTTCAGTTACACACAGTTAAGAGATATAGAAATGACAGAACTGACTAACTCTCTCTAACATGAACTATTTATAGTTACTTAGTCATAAGCCAGCGGATCACCAGCAGACCATCTGGTCCGCCGTATCAACTGGTCCGGCGGATCATGTGATCCGGCCAGATGACTAACTAACTCACACAGAAGCTCTTGTCTAGATACAATACACGAGACACAACGTTAGCATAGGAATATGCTCTAACACGTAGTGGTACGCGACACCGGACCACGAGAATCATCGCGATACGCGACGACCGTCTGAGACCGAAAGTGGTTCGTTTCTGTTTCAACCTAGCGCTTCGTTCATTGAAACTCGGTGTCTCGAACGTTTGTTCAACACCGCCAAGGTATATCTAAACTCACTATTAGTTTAGATTATTTATTTATTTATTTCTGTGTTTGCGTGTTCGGTAATCGGATCCTGTTGCGTACTGGTATTTGTGTTAATTGATTAAATAGTTTTAATATATATAATTTGTTATATATGTATATATATATTTATATATATAATCTTATTCCGCTGCGTTACAGAATTAATCATAAATTAATTCGGTAAACTCTTTTATAAACTATTAATCTGTCGGTCACGTAATTTTAAAATATGTCACCGGGCGACCCGAATACCACTGCCAAATCCCAACAGTACTGGCCAAGGATTCAAAATCCATTAGATCCTCCTGCAATCAAGAACATGCCAGGTATAAGAAGAATAGAAAAAGGGATCCCCATGAAGATCCCAAGAATCCTGGTAGGTTGACCAAACATGACACTTTTGTGACTTGTAGTAATTGCAAACAGAGGGGACACAACAAAAGGAAGTGCCTAGTTGCTAAGGTTGATGGTCCAATTGCTAAAAAGCCAAGAGGAAGGCCAAGGAAACAAACTGTAGAAGTGGCAGGGTCTAGTGAGCAGGTTGGGTCAACAGAACATAGTAGGGTGAGTGGCAGGGGAAGTGGCATTAACAGGGGAAGAGGCAGGGGCAGGGGTAGGTCAGCTGGAGGTGGTAGGGGTAGGGGAAGGTCAACTAGAGGTGGCAGGGGTATTGGTAGTTCAACAGGAGGTGGTGAGAGTGCTTCAAGTCAGGTGCAACAAGCAAGCCAGGTTCAACAAGGAGGTGGTCAGACTGATACTTAGTTGTATTGTTGGTTAACAAGTTTTTATGAATTTCTTATGTACTTAATCTGGTCAAACTTTTAGACCCTTTTGATGCTACTAGTATGTCTTGTAGTCTTTTGATTACACTTTTGAAGTTATCTATGTTACTGTATCTATGCTACTACTATTATGTATGTGTTTTAAAGTTTGTGATATGCATTCAGTAAATTTCTATGAAATGTGTCAAAACAGTCATGTTGGATGAGGCAGGGTCAAAACTGTCATTTGCGGTTTTTGAAACAAACTAAACTTTCATTTGTAGTTTTAGAGTGGTATTTACAGTTTTGATATGGGTCACAAACAAGTGTATGGTTGATATGGGTATTTCCAGTTTTGATATTGGTATTCTCATTTGTTGGTATTTCCAGTTTTGGTGACACCTCAGTTTTGAAATGGGTCAAAAGCTACAGTTTTGGTCTTTTCATGTCTTTTTGCAGTTTTTAAATGCTTCACAAAACCAGGTTTGGTCATATAGTTGGTTGCCTTCTCATATGATGTACCCATTTGGTCATTTTGCTCATTTGGTCATATTAGTTGGTTGCCTTCTCATATGATGTACCCATTTGGTCATTTTGCTCATTTGGTCATTTTGCACAAGAACCACAAACACAAACCATACCATTACCAAATCATAACCAACATCCATTGCAAAATTATAACCATCCATACCATTACAAAATAAGAACCAGAAACATAGCTACCTAATGGTCCTAAACCTTACATAGTCCATACAATTGCAAGTACAACAACCAAAACACAAAAAAAACAAGCTCCTCTTCCTGTTTTTTCTGAAATTGCAAGCTTCTCCTGTAATTTTTTGTTATCTTCTACCAACAGCTGCTTCTACAATTCCAGATTCTGTATTTTCAGTTCTTGAACGGATTCAGGTCCATTGTAAATAGGATCCTATCTGAAAATGTTCCATAAGTCTTCCTTCCGAAGGAAAAAGTTGCAGGCTTGCTTTGACTGCAAAAATCGGGTACCATTTCATCACCATTCGTCTTATTTAATCAATTATTGCAAAAAAATTCAACTTAATCAATTACTGAAGTTAGATATACTCACCGGCGATAAGGGGCATCCAAAGAACTGTTTGCCATACCGGGAAATGTTTCTTCCGGTAGTCATACGAACTGATACATGATGACAATCGCAAAAAACGTTGCCACGAGAATCAATCTTGTAGTACTGGGGACTGGATTGAGCTGAAGATGTAGAAGAAGACATGGAGGTGGTGTTGGACGAGATCCAATTTTTCTAGGGTTCATCGATTGAGGAACTGGGTTTTATTTGGGGTAAATTAAAGTAATAAATGAGGGAAAAGAGGGGGGGGGGGGGAGACATGTATGGGACAACGTGGAATTAAAAAAAATACAGGTGGCATGACACGTCAGCACCGGGTTAACGATGTTAGTGATCCGTCAGGTTGAGACTGGTGAGAGTAAATAAGATTAAATTTGGGACTGCTGAGAGTAAATAGCAAACTTGGGATTATTATTTGCCAAGACATCAAACTTGGGATTATTAAAATCCAATAACCCTAAATATAATAATTAAATAATTAGTAAAGAAACAAGCCCAACTAGAGCTTTAGAAATATAGCTCTAAACAACATGGGGTCAAACCCGAGCTCTCTTAAATTAACTGAAAAGAGCTCGGGTTAGCTCATTTACATGTTGCTATTTAATGTTTTAAACCTCAAAGATAATAATCATTTGAACCACCCTTGGTATGAACAACAAGAACCCACTTCTTTTTTTCTTTCTTTTTCACATGACCAAAAACTTAGACATGTCTTTGACACGTAAACTCGTATCCTATGGGGTTGCAAAGATTTGATTAGTACTAGAGGTGGCAATTTGAAGCCATTTGAGTAGAATTTGTCGATTTGGGTTATGATCGATCTCAAACACGTCATATATATGTGCCAAATTCAGATGCATTTCTTAAAAAATGGGTCAAGTTGATCAAGCAAGTCGAAAGTCCCCCAATGTGTTCTTTTTTCTTGTTCATAATATAACATCCTAAATCGTTTCATTCATATATCTAAATCGTTATTTTATAGATTTAGTTCGTGTAGCCATGTGTCCAGCTTTAATGCTTTATCATAAATGTAAACTGGCCAAAAACATGTGTGCAGGTCAACTCTAATTCTGAACCCATTGAGAAGGTTGAAGAATTTTGATATCTTTTCATTATACGGAGAATCAATTATATACAGCTTACAACATAAATTAGGAAGGGTGAGTAACCCCTTGACCAAGTTTACCTAAAACTAGCAATACAATAAATGGAGAATATTTACAAAATAGTAAACAAATATATTATAAATATATTATGTCGTGATACGCCCCCGCAAGATGGGGGCTCCATCGGAGACGCCAATCTTGGAACGAAAAGCCAAAAACGGCGCCCGTGGAAGAGGCTTAGTAAGAACATCGGCCAGTTGATCCCTAGAGCTGATGTGAAGAACCTGTAAGCGGCCAGCATTGACTTGTTCGCGAACAAAATGGTAATCGAGTGCAATGTGTTTCATGCGCGAATGGTAGACTGGATTAGCACAGACATATGTAGCACCTGTGTTATCACAGAATAGATTGGGAGAAGAAGCATGCGAAATACCAAGTTCACCCAAAAGATTTTGTACCCAAGCTATTTCTGCAGCTGCATTAGCTAGCGCCTTATACTCTGCCTCTGTTGAAGATCGTGAGACTGACCGTTGGCGCGCTGAGCGCCAAGAAATAATATTAGGACCCAGATAAATCAGATATGCAGTAGTGGAGCGTCCCCCAACATTAATACCCCCCCCAGTCTGAGTCAGAAAAAGCCCGTAGTGTTAGAGGCGAGTCCCGATGCAAAAACAACCCGTGATACACTGTACCTTTCAGATAACGAAGAACCCTTTTGAGAGCCGTCCAATGTGACTGAGTGGGATGGTGCATGAATTGAGAGAGCTTGTTGACAGAGAACGAGATATCAGGACGAGTAAAGGCGAGGTATTGGAGAGACCCAACAATCTGACGATAGGTAGTCGGGTTCAGAGGAGACTCAGAAGAGTTTGGAAGGAGCGGATCAGAAGTGCTTAGAGGGGTGATGACCTCTTTTGCACCATCCATCTTATGGGTGGTAAGAATGTCCCGAATATGACGATGCTGGGACAAGAACAGGCCGTTCGAAGTAGGAATGACTTCAATGCCTAAAAAGTGATGTAGAGGACCAAGGTCTTTCAAGGAGAACCGTTGACCCAATGTGTGAATAAAGTGATTTAGAAACTGATCACAACTGGCAGTAACTATTATGTCATCAACGTATACTAAAAAGTAGCATGTCACCCCCGGATGGGAGTAAATGAAGAGCGAGGCGTCAGAGAGCGACTTGCGGAAGCCAAACTCTAAAAGGAACGTCATAAGCTCAGTGTACCAGGCACGTGGAGCCTGCTTAAGTCCGTATAAGGACTTGCGGAGTTTGCAAATGTGATTGGGGAATTCAGAATTGGTGAAGCAGGGGGGTTGGACCATATAAACATCTTCATGCAAGGTGCCTTGAAGAAAGGCATTGTTGATGTCAAGCTGGCGTAAGGACCATTGCTTGGATAAAGCAATCGAAAGAATGGTACGGATAGTTACGGGTTTGGTTACCGGACTAAAAGTGTCAAAATAGTCCTTCCCGTACTGTTGATGAAACCCTTTGGCTACAAGACGAGCCTTATATTTAGCAATTGATCCATCAGGTTTGCGTTTAATTCGAAAGACCCATTTACAGCCTATGGGTTTGCGTCCATTAGAAGGAACGAGATCCCACGTGGCGTTTTGAAGAAGTGCATTGAACTCGTCGGTCATAGCCGTTCGCCACTTGGGATCTTTCATGGCCTGAGTTGGAGACGTGGGCTCCAAGGTAGAAGGAATGGGGTGAAGAGTAGTGGTGTTCACAAGATTAGGATTGAAGTATTTAGGATTAGGTTTCTTTTGACGAGTGGGTCGGGTGGCATGGGTGGGAACAGGAGAGGGAGAGGTGGAATCGGACATGGAGTGTGAGTCGGTACGGGAGGGAGAAGAGATGGATGTGGTATCGATGTGAGAAGAAGAGGATTCGAAGTAGGAGTTGGCAGTGGACGAAGTATTAGATAATGGAGATGTGTGAGATTGGGAGTGTGGAACGGTAGGAGTAACAGTGGGTGGGATGATAGGCAAGATAGGTGGAATTGGTGATGCATGAGAGGAGGACGTAGCATGGGAAGGTGGGGTTGGAATTTGTGATGCATGTGGGGAGGACGCAGCATGGGAGGCATTTTTGGAAGTGGAGGTGTGGAGGAACTCTTCAACATTGAGTTGAGAGGAAATAGCAGATGGGTCGAGGTGCGCGTAGGGAAAGGTGGTGGGAACAAATTGGACATGTCGAGAATGGTAGAGAGTACCGGTTACCGGTTCGAAGCATTTGTAGGCAGACTTCGAGTTAGAGTAACCAAGGAAGATGCACTCTTTGGACCGACTTTGGAGTTTAGAGGTGGTGTATGGCTTGAGCCAAGGATAACATAAACAACCAAAAGGTTTAAGTTTAGCGTATGATGGTTCTTGACGAAAGAGAACATCAACGGGGGACTTATTTTGAAGGATTGGAGTGGGTAGGCGATTAATTAAATATGTGGCGGTTTGAAAGGCATGAGACCAAAAGGTCACCGGTAGTTTGGCGTAATGAAGCAAGGATAGGCCGGTTTCAACGATATGGCGATGACGTCGTTCGGCCACCCCGTTTTGTTCGGGTGTGTGAGGAGGTGTAGTGTAATGATTAATGCCATGAGTGGCAAGGTAGGGAGCTAGGCCCACAAACTCACCTCCATTATCAGAGAACAGCGATTTGATAGTGGCATCAAAGAAATTCTCTACCAAGGTTTTAAATTGTGGAAAGAGCATGGCAACATCAGACTTTCGTTTCATAGGGTAAAGCCAGACATACTTTGAATAATAATCCACAAAGACAACATAGTACTTAAAGCCATCAATGGACATAGAAACCGGTCCCCAGACATCAGAATAAATCAATTCCAACGGTTTATTAGCAACAAATGAGTTTGAGCCAAAAGGAAGTTTATGGCTTTTATTCAATAAACAAGAATGACAATGAAAAAAAGCATCAGACACTTTATTAAATGTAAGTCCTAATCTAGAAATTAGAGACTTAAAAACTCTGAACGAGGGATGTCCAAGAGTGTGGTGCCATGCAAGAAGAGAACTGGTAGTAGTGGAATTGACTTGAGCAGAGGTCTTGAGTGGTCCATAGTAAACGCCATTAACGTTCACCCCCCGCATTAGGAACGCCCCCGTGCTTAGATCCTTCACCAGAAAATGATGTGGAAAGAATTCCACAGAAACATTATTAGATTTGCACATTTGAGAAACAGATATGAGGTTATTATTGAGATTAGGAACGAGTAAAACGTTATGAAGAGTAAGAGGACGTGAGTGTGTGGAGATAGAAGTATGACCAATGTGTGTAATAGGAAGAGTTTTACCGTCACCGAGGACTATCTCATCAGGACCCCCATATTCTGAAAGGACAGGTAGCGAGTTGGCATCGATGGCAGTGTGATGTGATGCACCAGAATCCCACATCCAAGAAGAGTTTGCACCCGTGCTGTTGACGACCGGCGAACGCGAAGAGCTGGAAGCGGCAGATGGTGCAGTGACGTTGTGAGTCTGCAAAAAACGTTGAAGTTTACGACAGTCTTTTGTGTCGTGTCCCGGGATGTTGCAATGAAAACAAAACAAGCCAGCAGCAGAAGCCCGATTTGGAGAGGGCTGGGAGCGGTTAGCCCAGCTGTTTGGGCCGCTATATTGGGCCGAGCGAGTAGGCCGAGTCGGACCAGAATTGCGACCGGAGTTCCGATTAAAGGAACCCATGCGTTGGGTGTTGTTGACGGTTGTCACCAGAGGGGATGAAGCTGTTTCCTTGAGTTGGCGTTCGACATCAAGAAGCCGGTCAAAAAGCTCGGGAAAAGAAATTGATTTCTCCCTGAGTTGGAGGGCAGAGGTTGCATTGTTGTATTCATCCCCAAGTTGGGTAAGTACATGAACTACAAGGTCTTCTTCATCAACAGGGCTTTGGGCCAAGGCAAGCTCGTCAGAGATGGACTTCATGTCCCGCATGAAATCGGTTATGGACCGGGATCCTCGGGGGTTTTTGGCAAGACGAGATTTAAGGGAGATTATACGCGAGCGAGAGACACTCGCATAACTTGAGTTGAGGGCGGTCCAGGCTTGGTGGGCAGTTTCGGCTGAGTTAACGACGGGTTGAACGGTGTCCGAGCAACTACCAAGGAGGGCAGCAATGATAATCTGATCTTGACGATACCACGTAATGTACGCGGGATTGGTTTTGGTTTTGTCAGCAGGGTCGATTTTAGGAGGTGCCTGGGAGGAGCCATCGACATGCTTGTCGAGATTGAGTCCGATGAGGGTTGAGAGAACTTGTTTGCGCCATGAAGGAAAATTGTTGGAGTTCAATTTGATAGGGAAGTGGGTGGGCGCAGTAAGATGAACGATTTCGTTGGACATGGTGGTTGATGGGTTGGGGTGCGGCGGTTGAACGGCAGGGAGGAGGTGGCTAGGATCGATGAAAGTGAAACCCTTTAGGGTGTTTCAAGCTCTGAATACCATGAGAAGGTTGAAGAATTTTGATATCTTTTCATTATACGGAGAATCAATTATATACAGCTTACAACATAAATTAGGAAGGGTGAGTAACCCCTTGACCAAGTTTACCTAAAACTAGCAATACAATAAATGGAGAATATTTACAAAATAGTAAACAAATATATTATAAATATATTATGTCGTGATACCCATTACCCATCTGCCAATTTTGCTACCTCATTTTAGTACATTGGGTTAAATGCCTATTGCTTTTACAAAACTAATTCATCTATAACTATTGCTCAGCACTTTTGTTGTTTCAACTTATTAGAAACCAATACCTATATCAAAAAAGCTATATGACCAATGGTACATATCATTATATCAACCACTCAGATAATGATACTATATATATAAGTTCCGTAACCTTATTTGACACGCTAACTATTTATAAAAATTCAAATGATTTTGGTTGTGTTGGCACAGAAGTACAAGTTGTGACAGGTAAACAAAATATAGGGTAAGGTTCAAATAAAAACCACACTTTTATTGTAAAAACTTAAAAACTAATGTAAAAACCATTAAATTTTAATTAAATGAAGGTTATTTAGGTAATTTTTGTATTTTTTTTTTCTTCATGTCTATATACATGATGGCCACCTAACAACTTAAAAAAAAACTAAAAAAAAAACTAAAAAAATCATTTTTTTCTTTTTTCTATCCGATTATGTTGCATATAAGCAACATAGTCGGACAACATAATCGGACAAACAAGATGTAAAAAAACAATTTTTTTTTTAAGTTATCAGGTGGATACGAATGGATTGAAATTAAATTAAAAAAATATCAAATTACCCAAAAAAACTTCATTTGATATAGTTTTCGTTTGGTTTTTATAAGTTTATACAATAGATAATAATGGTTTGTACATGAACTTTAATTACCCAACAAAATATATATATGAAATGTTAATGAAAACATGGAAAGATGAAGTAGAGAAAAGAGAGTTACTTAGTGGGCAATCATCACCAGGGAGTTTACAGTAAGTACAACAACCATCAAAAGCCATCCTACATATCCCACATGTTTCATCATGAGCATCCCATGTCCATGAACCTACTGCATGCCATCTATATAATATATATCAGACAACAATTTCACTTCCCAGTTCCCACCCATAAAAAAGAAGCCATATCTAAACTCAAATGAATAACAAGAAAGAAGAAACATACTCTATTTTGTAGGTCCACCAAATTTCATAGGCAATTGGTTAAAGAAAAAGCAGAAACAATTGCAAGAATTTAGTTTACAGAACAACAAAACACCATTAAAACATGTTGTTACATAAAAAAAACAATACTGAAATGTACAAAATAACATGATAAGGATACGTAAAAGCTTAACCTGCATGTCTCCTCAACAACTGCCAAAGAATATGCATTCTTATATCAGCATGGTAATAAAGAGAAGATGGTTTTCTGCTATCATTGTATTGAAACTTGAAAAAACTGCCAAATTTTCAAGATGGAGTTTTATGCTATTGATTTGATTGAGGGAGAAAACTAACTGATATTATTGATTCATGCTCGAGAATGTACAAACAGAAACTATATATAACAAACTTCTATCAGCTATCTCTAACTAACAAAAACAGAAATTCCCGCCAATATTAAAACTAGCTCCTAACTAACTAGACACCGGTTCGAACCCGGTTAGCACCAAAGTATTAATACTAACACCCCCCCTCAAGTTGGGGGTTGTAAAACACCAAACTTGGATAACAACTTGTTATGCTGCAGTTTGGGAAGATTCTTTGTGAGCAAATCAGCTAACTGTTCTGTAGTGGAAGTGTGAACTAAAGAAATAAGCCCATCTTGCAATTTTTCTCTCACAAAATGACAATCTAACTCAATGTGCTTTGTGCGTTCATGAAAGACAGGATTCTTTGCAATATGAATTGCAGCCTGACTATCACAATTAACAGAAATAGGAGCTATATCAGGGACTTGAAAACCACTTAATAACCTTGTTAACCAAGTAAGCTCAGCAGTCAATCTTCTCAAGGACCTGTACTCAGCTTCTGCAGAGCTCAAAGAAACTGTGTGCTGTTTCTTGGACTTCCAAGAAATGGGACAACCACCAAAGGATACAAAATAACCACTGACTGATCTCCTAGTGTTGGGACAGGAGGCCCAGTCAGAATCACAATAGGCTAAAAGACTAAAATCTTTGGAATTATTGAAAAATAAGCCTTGAGTGTAAGAATGTTGAACATAAGCTAATGTATGCAAAGCAGCTTTCCAGTGAGGAACTCTGGGATCTTGCATGTATTGACTCAAATGTTGCACAGCAAAAGCAAGGTCAGGCCTTGTGTTAGTTAGGTAATTCAATTTTCCCACCAGTCTTCTATATTGCAGTGGGTCAGATAATGGGTCACCTTCATTAATTTTTAAATGAGAAACAGAAGGTAAAGGACAGGAGGCCAAGGAAGAAGAATCTATGAAAAATTCAGCCAACAAATCCTTGGCAAATTTTCTCTGAGTTAGAATTAGACCATTAGGATGTTTAAGAACTTCAATACCCAAAAAATAATTGAGAAAACCCAAATCTTTGATCTTAAATTGGGAATGAAGAAAATCTTTGACAGCAGCTATCTCACCAGAATTATTACCAGTAAGTATTATGTCATCAACATAAACAGCCAAATAAACCACTGACCCAACCATAACTTTGGAAAACAAAGAATGATCATTTGCAGACCTATGATATCCCAAACTTTGTAAAGCTGTAGACAATTTACCATACCACTGCCTGGATGCTTGTTTGAGACCATATAATGATTTCTGCAACTTTAAACATTGAGTAGGAAGTAAGTGCATACCTTGAGGAGGCTGCATATAGATATCCTCATCCAAATCACCATGCAAAAATGCATTATTAACATCTAATTGAGAAAGAGACCAGCCCATTTTAGTGGCAACAGCAATAAGAGTTCTAACAGTTGTCATTTTAACAACTGGAGAAAAAGTTTCTAAGTAATCAATGCCATACTTCTGAGTATCACCTCTCACCACAAGTCTGGCTTTGCATCTTTCCAAAGTGCCATCAGCATGATATTTAATTTTATAAACCCATTTACACTTAATAGGTTTCTTATGCTTGGGAATATCAACAACAGACCAAGTTTTATTAGCTTCCAAAGCCTCAAATTCTTTGTGCATGGCTTCAAGCCATTGAGGATATTTAGCAGCCTCTGTGTAACTTTGTGGTTCAACACACTGATCAATAGAATTAATGAGAGATTGACTATCAAGAGGTATATCAGAAAAGGGAATAGCAGAAGTAGAAAAACAAAAATTGGTAAGAGTATGAGGACAATCTGATGATAAAGCATGAGCATTGTGACAAACATAATCCTGCAAATAGACAGGAGGTTTAGGAACTCTGGAAGACTGTCTAACAGGAGGAACAGTGGGAAGAGAAGAAGGAGGAGGAGAAGGAATTGAATCAGTGGAAACAGATGGAGGAGGAGAAGGAATAGAATCAGTGGAAACAGATGGAGGAGGAGAAGGAGCAGAAGAAACAGGTGAAGAAATTGGAAAATCATCTATGAAGTGATGATAAAAAATAGGAAACATGGGAGTGTGAGTAGACTGAGAAAGAGAAGGAAAGATATTCTCAAAGAACACCACATCTCTGGAAATAAAGAAAGACTTGGCAGTCAAATCAAAGAGTTTATATGCCTTTTTTCCAATAGGATATCCCATGAACAAACAAGGAATGGCTCTTGGTTGAAATTTGTCACGTCCAGCTTTGAGAGTGGAGGCATAACATAAACAGCCAAAACTCCTTAAATGAGAATAAGAAGGAGTATTACCAGTGAGCAATTCATAAGGGGATTTATCATGTAACAGTTTAGAAGGAAATCTGTTAATGAGATAAGTGGCAGTGAGAACACATTCTCCCCAAAATGTAACAGGGAGATGAGATTGAAATAACAAAGCTCTGGCTGTCTCCAATAGATGTTTATGTTTTCTCTCAACTACCCCATTTTGTTGAGGAACTCCCACACAGCATGTTTGATGTAAAATGCCCTTTTTAAGCAAATAGGCTGACTGCAACTTACCTGTGCCTAATTCAAATGCATTGTCTGATCTAATACATTTAATAGTGGTATGAAATTGAGTGGAAATCATTTCAATGAAATTTTGTAAAACTGTGAAAGCATTGGACTTAGTGGCTAACAAGTGAGTCCAAGTAGTTCTAGTGAAATCATCCACGATGGTTAAAAAATATTTATAACATAGGGTTGTTCATCGGTTCGGTTTTCGGTTTAAACGGTTTATTTGGATCGGTTAGTTCGGTTTTGGAAAAAAAAAATTCTAACCGAAAACCGAACCGAACCGAATTTCAAATATGATTAACCGAACCGAAACCGAACCGAATTCAATTCGGTTCAATTCGGTTCGGTTACGGTTAGAACCGAAATAACCGAATTAACCATACTAACCAAATTTCATCCAAGTTCAAACAAACTTAATCAAATGGGTTGCAAATCATACAAAATTAATCAAATCCGTAAAATCGTAAATAGCCCATTTATGCTAAAAACAAACCCAAACAGTCAAACATTGAAACACTTTAAACTTATAATTTCGGAGGTTAATTAGCTCTTTGAACAAATCGTAAATAGTCCCTTTCTGCTAAAAACAAACCCAAAGTCTGAACAAATACATTATGTCACTATATATAGTTTTCACAATTAGATTGCTTTTAACTGTAAAGTTTTAATGCTAGAACAAAAAAAAAAGAATTAATAGTTAGAAATCGAAATCCGAAAGGTAAACAATCTGAGGAAATAGTGATGCAAACCTACAAACCGGCGTGAAGGGTGGCAACGGGAAGGGTGGTGGCTGGCCCGCGTGAAGGGTGGCGACGGGAAGGAAGCATACGGCGTGAAGGGTGAGACCGTGAGAGGGGTTTTACGGTTTTCAATTTCTAACTTTGAGTTTTAGGAATAGGAGGCGACGCACGGAATTGAAGTCTAATTTAGACACTCTAAAACTCTCCCAATTTAAATAATATTAATTATTAAACTAATAATAATAAAAATATTAGAATATATAAAATAAATTTTGGTTTATTCGGTTAAACCGAATTAACCGAATTAACCGAATTCTTTAAAAACATCTATCCGTAAACCGAACCGAAAACCGAACTTAGTATTCGGTTACGGTTACAAACCGAACCGAAAACCGAAATTTTAATATGGTTACGGTATTTTTGGTTACGGATACGGTTCGGATATCGGTTTTTTTCGGTTTTCTGTTATTTTGAACAGCCCTACCATGATGTGTTGGAACAGAATATGGACCCCATGTGTCTATGTGTATTAGCTCAAAAGCATGAGAAGTAGAAATATGACTATGAGGAAAAGGCAATTTGTGTTGCCTAGCTTTAGGACAAACATCACAATGCATGTAGAATCAAGATTAGAATTGGAAAGCAAATTCAACTGTTTCAACTTGTAAACAGGTAAGTGGCCTAGTCTATGATGCCAAACATCATTATTGACAACAGAATTACAAGAGGATTTAGAAACAACAATATCAGAAAATGAAGTCTGCAGAGATTGTTTGAGAAGATACAATCCTTGAATCAATTCACCAAGAACCAGTGGCCTCTTCATTGAAGGGGCCTGAAAAACACAAAAGTTATTTGTGAAAAACAGAAGGCCATTATTATGTTGACATAACTTGGGCACAGATAAAAGATTGTGAGTGAACTGTGGAATATGAAGTACATTGAATAAACACAAATGGGGATTAAGATGCACAGTTCCAGTTTGAGTCACAGAAATGGATTGACCATTTGGAAGACCAATGAAAACAGGTTTAGACAAAGTATGAATATCAGACAGAAGATTAATATCATTACACATGTGATCACTTGCCCCTGTGTCAATGATCCATTTAGATTGAAACAAAGAAGAATTGCAGGCCATAATACCTGCAAAATTTGCATGACTGAGATTCTGAACATTGAGAGCATTGCCATCAGATGTTGGAACAGCTAACTTTTGCAACATGGTGAGCAACTCAGTATATTGATTAGTGTTAAGAGAAGTGGAACCAACAAGATTATCATCATTGACCACTTTGTCATCTTGTGTAACAGTAGCAGCAAATCTCTTGGGCTTAGTAAACGTGAAATCTTTTGGAAATCCTACAAGTCTATAGCATTTACTTGCAGGATGCCCAAGCTTTTTACAATAAGAACAAACCATTGATTTCTTGTTATCATACTTAGGCTGAGAAGTAACATTCATAGCAGTAGAATCAGTAACAAAAGGACTTGATGAATGAATTTCCCTCTGAGTTTCATCTTGAGTTAGAATAGAATAAGCCTCACTGATAGAAGGCAAAGGTTTGGTCATAAGAATGTTACCTCTTATCCCATCATATGTGGAGTTTAGTCCCATCAAGAACTGCATCAACCGTTCTGTCTCAAGCTTTTTAGCAAACACCTCATGTGCATCACAAGTACATGCCACAGGAGTGTCTAAAGACTGCAGCTCATCCCATAACATCTTTAATTTGGTATAATAAGCAGCAATGGAATCTGATCCTTGAGAAAGTTCAGAAATATTTTTCTGAATTTGGTATAAACTAGGACCATTTGAACCTCCATACCTTGTAATCAAATCCTTCCAAAGAAGATCAGCAGTTTCTAAATACATAACACTCTTACTTATTTCAGGAGATAGAGTGTTAAGTATCCATGAAATCACCATATCATTACACCTTTTCCAGCAAGCCAATTGAGTTGCAGTATTAGGTTTTGCCACTGTGCCATCGACAAATCCGAATTTGTTTTTAGCAGAAAGTGCTATAGACATTGCACGCTTCCATGCACCGAAGCTAGTTCCATCGAAAGTTTTAGAAACCAGCAACATTCCAGGATGATCAGAAGGATGTAAGTAAATCGGATCTGAAGAATTGGTTGCCATTTGAACAAGAAATGACAAGAAATTGAAGAAATGAATCAGGGAGAACAAAATCACCTGATTAGGAAGAAAAATCGCACAGAAAAGAAGAATCGGAGAGGAACAATCGATCGTTAAATGAACAATCAATCGGAAAACAGAAAACGGGAAGATGATCGGAAAATTGGCCGGAAAATTCAAACAGAGATGATGATCGGAGCGTTTTGCTCTGATACCATATTGATTTGATTGAGGGAGAAAACTAACTGATATTATTGATTCATGCTCGAGAATGTACAAACAGAAACTATATATAACAAACTTCTATCAGCTATCTCTAACTAACAAAAACAGAAATTCCCGCCAATATTAAAACTAGCTCCTAACTAACTAGACACCGGTTCGAACCCGGTTAGCACCAAAGTATTAATACTAACATATGCAAAAAGAATCAAGAGTCAATCATTTCAGTTTCATTTGTCTATTCTGATACTAAAAGTTAAAAGAGAAGATGCAAAGATAGGAAAATAGGGGAAAAAATGGAAATCATCATTTTCTTGAAATTGGGTCATGTAGAGACATTAACAAATTAGGATACCAACCTTTGAGTGTCAACAAACTACAACATCTATAATGAGGAACCATGGAATCAGCAAATTTACAGCTGTTTTAATGTTAAAACCTAAACATTTGGGTCTTGAAAAATCAAAAGAATAATCTATTTTTTATGGAGGTGGTAAATGCAGAGTTAAAACATTATAAACCTCATTGTGCAGGTGCAGAAGTAAACGTGCTTCATCGATTTCGGCAGTTCGGATTCATCGACCAGAAGTCAATGAACTCACTGCTAATGTTTCTGTTCTTCTGGTATGGATCTGTTTTGATTGAGTGATTAACTCGTTCATGTTGTGGATTTCAGTTAAATTCAGGGAAGGTTATTGCTTCTATGTGGATTTCAGCTATCTCAGTTAGTTATTGTGGAAGAAGTTTCTTTTGATCGATGTTAATAGTATAAGTAAAGAAAGTGGAATACGGTTTTAATTGTCTGCATATTACTGTGTGATTAAGTTATGATGACCATAATGATATTTGAGCTAAGTATGTATTTCAGCTATCTCAGGGAAGGCTATTATTTTATTTCATATGTTACTTCTGACCTCAGACTCTCTCTTACATTTATTTACACTATCTTTTTATTCAGGAATATTAGTTAGCCATACTTGCTTTTCTTTTGAGGCGTAAGTGTGGACGCATCTCATTCTCATCAAATTAGACGAATTACAATTTCATGAACAAGAAAAGCATATACGTTATTACACCAATGCCACCTGAGGAGGAAGAAGATCTGAAACGAAAACACGTACCTCGGGCTAACGGCTGGAGAATATCAAATTAGGCGAAACCAGAGAGTCGGAGGCGATGGACCCAAATAATATATATATTATTTTTTAATTAATTTAGAAAATTTGAATTTTTATAATCTAATAAGTTATCTACGGTTGGCCGATAATAATTCCAAATACGAAAACTCTCCACGATAATACTAGCTTTCAACCGCTTTAATTCTAATGAACCGCCGTTAGTTTTTTACTAACACCGTTAGTTCTTTACTGGTATTTATGGGAAAAAGACGAAAATAGCCCATTTGACCAAGTTTGGGACGAAAATAGCCCCATGAATTTTTTTTCCCAATTTTTAGCCCTACCTTGACGGTGTTAGTAAAAAAATATTCCCGAGACGTTTTTTTGATTTTTTTCCACCTAGGGGTAGCCTATAACCTAAAGAATCACCATAAAAAAATTAAAGGAAAAAAAAAAATTTTGACCCCGTTTTTAAAGAGTTTTCAAAGTTTTTCCAACTCGGAGTGGTTTTCATTTTATCATTTCTTTCTCTCTCTCTCTCTCTCTCTCTCTCTATATATATATATATATATATATATATATATATATATGAAGTTATTAATTGTATTATTTTTTAGGATATCTCGTGTAATAGAAGGGTTAGTGTTGTGAACCTACTTTAGCCCAATCAAGCAACCCAATCAAATGATCCAACAATGTGGACAGAACCTGTATGAGTGGAGAAACCCTCGATGCGTGATGATATATACGAGATGAATTAGACTAGAGGGTATATAATTGATATGTGTTTAGATGTTATTCTTCCCATCTCTGTAATCTTTTAATCTTCCCATCTCCTTCTATGGTGTTGGCTTATAATTTGGCTTAATTTCCCAATTGTAATCAATCCACTGATTCTATAAAACCATTTAGTTACTTCTCAAACTGTGTTGATATCAAGCCATTAGAGTTAGTATCACTAGTATATACATAAACAAATGGGAAATTGGATTTTAATAATACAAGTTATTCCTAGTTGGCCGATAATAATACCAAACATGAAAATTTCCCACAATAATATCAGTTTTCGAGGTGTTAGATTCTAATAATACACCGTTAGTTTTTTACTAATATCGTTAGTGGTTGCTAATAATAATACCAAATTTATAATTATGTTGCATATATGCAACACGGAAGGGGTTGGGGGGGGGGGGGGGAGGGGGGGGGGGAGGAGGGGAGTTGGAAAAGGATGGGTGTTGTTGTAAATATATGAAACATAGAGTGTGTGATAGTGATAATATTAAAATTAATTATTAAATTACTTTATTAACCTTCATTCAACTCAACGGGTTTTTGGATTTTTAGAATAAGAAAGTTTTTTAAATGAACTCTACCCTTATATATATATATATATATATATATATATATATAGATTTGGGGTAAAATACATCAAGCAAAAACGCTACATCAATGCGGATTGATCTGGGGCGTCCATCAAGATCATCCAACAGCCAGAATCTATGGTGTTTTCCGCCTATGGTGTTTTTTTTTTCCCCGAAAACGCCATAGGCGAAAACACCATAGATCTTGGCTGTTGGATGATCTTGATGGACGCCCCAGATCAATCCGCATTGATGTAGCGTTTTTGCTTGATGTAGCGTAACTCGACTCTATATATATATATATATATATATATATATATATATATATATAGGGTTAGGATCCTGCGAAAACACATCTTTTTGTGAGAACTGCGAAAACACATTAAAACCCACGTAACTTTTTCATATGTTAACGATTTTTCATAAAATTTGCGCCAAAAGTCTTAGAATTACGTTATCTTTAATTCTGGAGCAAAATATTAAAAAAAACTTAACGTTTTTTTTTCGTGTGATGCACATGTGCATCAGATGCACATGTGCATCTGATGCACATGTGCATCATATAATTAAAAAATGTTATAAAATATTTTTTTTTTCTTTAGATCTAAAGATAACACAACTATAAGATTTATGGTGCAATTTCTTTTTAAACCTATTAATGTATATCACGTGTATGAGGGTTTTTTTTCTATATGATGCACATGTGCATCATTCAATAAAAACGCAAAAAAAATGATGAAAATATATGACATATGGTGCGACTAAGAGAAAAAAAATATTAACTCATACAAAAAATATGAGTTTTTTTTGTGATGCACATGTGCACCACACAAAAAAAAAAAATAATAAATAAAAAAAAACGTTAAGTTTTTTTAAACTTTTATAGGATTAAAGATAACATAATTTTAAGACTTTTGGTGCAAATTTTTTTAAAAAATATTAACGTATGAAAAAGTTATGTAGGTTTTAAGATTTGTTTACGCAGTTCTCACAAAAAAGGGGTGTTTTCGCCGGATCCTTCCCCTATATATATATATATATATATATATATATATATATATATATATATATATATATATATATAGGGGAAGGTTAAAATAGAAACCTCCTTGAGTGGAAGAAACCATGAAACCCAAATTAATGGACCTCATTGATCCACATCAGCTTTTTTGAAGATATTCATAAGGGCAAGATTGACATTTAACCCCCTGTATATCCTCATCAATCTGACATATTTTCTCCCAAGATTTCATTATACAACTCATTCTCTTCTCTCTCCTCTCTTCTAATCATATAATATTAACATATTCATCATTTCTCTCTCTTCTCTCCTTGTTTTAAATTTTAATTTATTAATAATTTTTCTCTTCTCTCTCCTCCCTCATCTCTCATCTTCATCTTTTCTTTAATATAATAAATAGTTATTATGAGTTTTTTTTATTAATTAGCAAATTTCGAAATTTGTGTTCTAAATTTGATTTTATTAATCTATTGGTTTGTCTAAAAAATAACTAAAAAGATATTATAAAGGAAATGATTCAGTTTAACATGTTAATAAAAAACGGTTTTTTTTCTCCAATTTGGTGTACGTGAAAAAATTATTCTATAATATTAAATTAGTTAATTAATTTATAATATTTTATTTAATCAATTACATGTTTAAGTTTGTTTGACTGGTATATGTACAACTTTCTTTTACTTTTTTATACTTTAATTTTTATCTTACTTTTTTAATTATAATATATGAAATATTACATACGTAAATACATCTGGACGGGTGTAAACAAGAAAATTAAAAATATATTTTATTAATTTATAAGAAAACGTTACAATCAGCACTAAACATGTTAAAAATGTATATACGAACTGAAATATTTAAAACTGATAAAAAATATATTAAGCTAACAAAAAGTATATAAAGCATGCTTTATTCTTGATAATTAACTTCATATTTGGTATAAAAAACCTTTCACCTACAAAGAAAACAAGTTCATTAGTTAATATACATAAAACGTTACACATATTATATAGACAAAAACCAATAAATTTACACATTAAAATTAAATATGTAACGTGATTGGACTTTATAGCATTTGTAACGTTTTACAATATGATATATATAACATGACTAGAAAAATAAAAATGTAATATGTTACACATTAAAATTAAATATGTAACGTGATTGGAAAATACAGTTTATTAATATTTTGTGAGTTACATATGTAACAACTTGTAACATATGTAACATTACATGTGTTATATAGATAAAAATCAATAAACAAGTTTTTGAGCTACACATGTCACAACTTGTAACATATGTGACGCTACACATGTTATATAGACAAAATAAAGAAACAAGTGTATTTGAGCTACACATGTAACAGCTTCTACCATTACATGTGTTATATAGAAAAAAATCAATAAATTAGTTTATATCAGATACACTTGTCACATATGAAACGTTACACATTACATGTGTTATATAGAAAAAAAATCAATAAACAAGTTTATTTGAGCTATGCATGTAAGAACTTGTAACATATGTAACATTACACATGTTACAGAAACAAAATGAAGATGCAAATATGTATGTGGAATTGTTACATATGTAACATACTTTTAAGGTGAAATAACATGGTGATATTACAAGGGCATGGAATTGTTACATATGTAACAACGATTGATGTTACATATGTAACATACTTTAGATGTAAAAAAGAATGGTAATATTACAATGCATGGAAATGTTACATATGTGACAAATTATGCTACATATGTAACATAACAAAAAAATGACAATTATATATTTTATTAATTATAAGAAACATATACAATTAACATTAAATGTTACAAAATGTTTTATACAAACTGAAATATTTAAATAATAATAAAAATATAACAAAGCTAACAAAAAATACATACACTGTAGAAAAATTTATATAAAAACTAATTATGCTTCAGTCGTTGATAATCATCTTCATCTTTGATGCAAAAATTCATTCACCTACGAAGAAAACAAAGTTACATATATAACGTTACACAAACTTTAAAAAGTGTGTATGTTACACCAACTTGTAACATATGTAACATTACATCTTTTATATAGCAAAAAATTGATAAATTAATTTATTTCAGCTACGTATGTAATATGATTAGAAAGCGAGAAGGTCAATAAAACATTTTTGTTACTTGTTGATAGTTAGATTTTTATTAATCGACTAACAAATTTGTGTATAAGTCTAAACTGCTATTTGTACATTTAATGTGTCAAACAAGTTATATATGTAACATAAAAAAGTTACATATGTAACATAAAAAATAAAGACTCCTAATGAATTAAAAAAAATAAATAAATACATAGTTTACACATATAACATCAAACAAAAGTTACAAACTATAACAACAAACAAAGTTACATATATAACGTTACACGAATGTGTCAAACAAGTTACATACATATGTAACATAAAAAGGTTACATATGTAACATGAAAAATAAAGACTCGTAATGAATTAAAAAAATACATAGTTTACACAAGAAGTTATAAACTATAACCACAAACAAAGTTACATATGTTACAATTGATTAAGAACCTTAATATCACAAAAACAAAAAGTTCCATTCGTCATGATTATTTGAGGTAGGCATGTAACAACTTGTAACATATATAACTTTACACATGTAATATAGACGAAAATCAAGAAGCAAACCTATTCAAGCTACATATGTAACAACTTAAATCATACGAAAATAAAAAAAAACATCAGACAACAAGTTACATATATAACATCAAAAAATAAAGACTCGTAATTAATTGAAAACATATAAAAAAAACATATACATATATAATTTAAAAGTAAACATAAAAATATCTTACACTTTGACATAATTTTATAATTTTAAAAACCTAAACCAAAAACTAAAACTTGATAATATAATCGATTTAAAACTAATTATTCTAAAAAGTATATAAAATGAAAACGTGTGAAAGTATATATCTTTGTAATATTTTCAACTTTAAATACCAAGTTTAAAATATATATTATTAATTTAAAAATCCATTTTAGAAGTGTTTTGTATTATGTTAAAATCATGTTTGTGCAGCTCTCTCGAGAAGTCAATAAGTTTTAAATGGAAATTTAAACACCACTATGAAGTAAAGCATTAAATTGCTTTAAGTAATTTACGATGCAAATTAAATACCGAAGAAACTAATTTGAAGCAATAATAGTCAAACCTGTATCTCCTTCTTCTCCATAGAGTTGATTTCAACAATCACCTTATTCTCCTTTTTCATTCAGACCACGGTTTTTTTATCTTAGTTTGTGGGTTTGAAGATCGGAGTAGCGGGGCAGTCGCATCTAGAATCTAGGGTCCCGCCTAGATGTGGCCGTCGAGATCTGGGCAGTAGCCACCCTAAAGCCTAGCCGCCACTGATTGTAGCAGAAAAAAGAAGAAAAACACTAATGAGGTTTGAATCGGAGCGATCTATGGACGATCGGAGCTTATGGTTGGCGAGCACATCATCGACGGAAGGTCAAAGGACACGCCGGAGCATCCTTTGATGTGTGTCGATGTCCGAGGTACGTGAGATACTTTCCGGCGTTGCTTCAAATCCTTCTTGTTCTACTTATGGTTACTAGAAGAAGAATGTAAAATTAAGGAACCATCTCATTGTTTGAATGTAGAACAAATTGCTGAAATTGGATGGTGGTAGAGGTGGTAGGTGGTTGTGAACTAAAAAGTGAAGAACAAAATATAGAAAAATGAAATACGGGGATCTCAAGAAATTTTGAATTGAAAACTTTTTGAATAAAGAGAAATAAAGGTATGGGAAAGTGATAAGATTGACCACAGAGGGTCAGAAAAAGTACATATTATGTTACCCAAACTACCCTTTATCACTTAAATTAAAGCATTCCATTATTTAATTTAAATAAAAAAAGAACATTAAAGCTCAACCATTGGATCATCAAGATCAAGGGTTAAAAGTGAGGTTCCTTAGTTTCTTCCACTTAAGAGAGTTTCCATTTTACCCTTCCTCTATATATATATATATATATATATATATATATATATATATATAGGGTTAGGATCCTGCGAAAACACATCTTTTTGTGAGAACTGCGAAAACACATATTAAAACCCACGTAACTTTTTCATATGTTAACGATTTTTCATAAAATTTGCGCCAAAAGTCTTAGAATTACGTTATCTTTAATTCTGGAGCAAAATATTAAAAAAAACTTAACGTTTTTTTTTTCGTGTGATGCACATGTGCATCAGATGCACATGTGCATCTGATGCACATGTGCATCATATAATTAAAAAATGTTATAAAATATTTTTTTTCTTTAGACCTAAAGATAACACAACTATAAGATTTATGGTGCAATTTCTTTTTAAACCTATTAATGTATATCACATGTATGAGGGTTTTTTTTTGATATGATGCACATGTGCATCATTCAATAAAAACGCAAAAAAATGATGAAAATATATGACATATGGTGCGACTAAGAGAAAAAAAATATTAACTCATACAAAAAATATGAGTTTTTTTTTGTGATGCACATGTGCACCACACAAAAAAAAAATAAAAAAATAAAAAAAACGTTAAGTTTTTTTAAACTTTTATAGGATTAAAGATAACATAATTTTAAGACTTTTGGTGCAAATTTTTTAAAAAAATATTAACGTATGAAAAAGTTATGTAGGTTTTAAGATTTGTTTACGCAGTTCTCACAAAAAAGAGGTGTTTTCGCCGGATCCTTCCCCTATATATATATATATATATATATATATATATATATATATATATATATATAGGTTCAAATGAAAACTTTTAATTTTGAGAACTTTTGAGAACTAAATCTCAACCACTAATTTCAGGTGGTGACCACTATAATTCATGGGGGGGTTTTTCATATATATAAACTAGTGGCTGAGATTAGTTCTTTTTAGTTCTCAAACCCAATTGGTTCTCAAATGATCATCTCCCTATATATATATATATATATATATATATATATATAGGGTTAGGTTCAAATGAGAACTTTTTCTTTTGAGAACTTTTGAGAACCAATTTGGGCCACTAATTTTCAAGGGGGAGCATTCAAATTCATGAGGGGGTTTTCCATATATATAAACTAGTGGTTAAGATTAGTTCTTTTTAGTTCTCAAACCCTATTAGTTCTCAAATGATCCTCTCCCTATATATATATATATATATATATATATATATATATAGTGAAAAGTTCATTATATATATATATATATATATATATATATAGAGAGAGAGAGAGAGAGAGAGAAATGATAAAATGAAAACCACTCCGAGTTGGAAAACTTTGAAAACTCTTTAAAAACGGGGTCAAAAAATTTTTTTTCCTTTAATTTTTTTATGGTGATTCTTTAGGTTATATGCTACCCCTAGGTGGAAAAAAATAAAAAAACGCCTCGGGGATATTTTTTTAAAAAATCTCAAAAAGGGCCTTGTTACATATGTAACACTCTGTACATATGTTTACATATGTTTTTACATATGTAACAACAAAACTTGTTATATTTTTTAAAAAAAATCTCCGAGGCGTTTTTTTTTGTTTTTTTTCCATCTGTGGATAGCCTATAACCTAAAGAATCACCATAAAAAAATTAAAGAAAAAAAAAACTTTTTGACCCCGTTTTTTAAGAGTTTTCAAAGTTTTTCCAACTCGGAGTGGTTTTCCATAGATGCCTACCCTATATATATATATATATATATATATATATATATATATATATATATATATATATATATATAATCTATCAAAAGTAACAAAAGTATATAAATTTTTTTTAGAACAATGCTTCATTTAACTTTTAAGTTTTAAATTATTGTAGTACCCATAGACATGATTATAGCCTACCTAGAAAATATTATTGTAAAAAACTCATAACCACGGCACCAAGCTATCAATTTCCCATTTGGTTTTATTAACTTTAAAAAACTTTTAAGGAGAATTTAATATATACCCTGAGATGGTTACTCACAAAAATACACGAGAGTACAAACCACAGTTACAAATGCTTTTCTATATCGATAGTTCTCGTCAAAATCATTGTGTCACGAACAACAATCTAGACGATCTTTGTTTCGAACATTTCCGCTCTATCTTAAACCCCTATGATTCGTATATCGAAGCGAACCTAAAACGAGTTTACGTAGCCATCAACATTATACACGTCGTATACTTGTTGTTGATTTTCTTCCCACCACCTTTCGGCTTCTCTTTCTCGAAACACTTTCCGACTACAAAACCATATGATGCCAACAATTATGTTTAGTAAGTTGTTTCTAACTTAGATCGAGTCAACCAACCCATCTTGTGCACCACTGCACCAGCACCGGCTAACCAGATCACCGGTAGGGATGACAATGGGGCGGGTTTGAGTAATCCTAACCAATGGCAAAGCTTGAAGAGAAACCTCGCGGGGGCGGGCATAAAAAATTCTACCGATGCGGCGATGCTCAATACATATAAAAAAATTTCGAGGGGACGATACTCAATACATATAAAAAAATTTAACATAAAATCCCGAAAATACATTCCCTGGACGAAAAAACCGCAGGGGCGGTCGCCCTTGCGGAACTACTCCATCCTTCGGCATTGATCCCAACCCCATACCCGATTATAAAAGTGTGTCACATACCTGGCCCAAAACCCGTCGGGTTTCTAGCGGGTATTTTTCCATCGAGTATTGGGCATACCCGCGGGTTTCGGGTATACCCATCGGGTGTGTATCAACTAACTTTTAGTTTGCATTTATCGTAATTATAATAAAGTATCTCAAATATCTAAACATATTTAAATTTAATAGTATGTAAATCATTGTTTTTAACATATAACTTAGTATTATAGATAAACCAAAAATAGATAAATAAAAATCATACGATATATATACTTAAAATAATAAATAAAACAAAGAAAAATATGGCAGGTATATGTTACCGGGTTATCGGGTCGGGTAAACGAGTATATCATCAAATCCCATACACGTGAAAAAATTCAAAAGAAATCCCATACCCGATTACCCGACCCCATACTTGTCCCATGTGTGTCAGTTTCGGGTTTCCCCGTCGGGTTCGGGTTTCATTGCCATCCCTAATCACCGGTTGCTTCAATCTGGTGTAGTGGTGCACATATAGGGTTGGTGAAACGAAATGTACCTGAATCGGACTCGCTTGATCCCTTTCTGGCCGTTGGGCAACATCACGAACGTGATGTAAACCCCTGGTCGATACTGTTCCACCCATTCGGGTTTTTGCTTCACTTCATTTTGTTCAGAAACAGTTTCTTTAACAACTGGTTCGTCTAACCGGCTCGTGGTTCCACTGTGCTGCACCAGTGCTGCACCAGATGTCAAGTGGTCGGGTGTATCTAGCCGCACTTTTGATTGGTTTCGCATAAAAGCTCGCGGGGACATTGAGTTTAGCTGCAAAAACACCAAACAGACTCATAGAGTGTTAGTTTTTTGTGTGTGTAGTTACTGGTTTGTGACAGTTAAATGAGAAAATGATACCCTTGATGTCAAGGCCTTGATAACATCCTTCGCCCCTTTACGTTTAACCGGTGACTCGAGACTAGTTTTTTGCTGGCTCTCGTTTACAGTTACACGAACAGAAATACGAGATGAAGACTCTTCTTTGCATTGCTTGCGAAAAGATGCCGGGGAAGAAACCCGACCCCATCGAGCTCCTCGTTTCATCGACAATGAAGCTAGCTCATAGTCCTGGCCCGGATCCGGATCTTTATGACCAGTTTGTTCAGATATTGTTTCGATCTTTAACATTTGACCCAAAAGACTTTTATAGCAAGAATCACAGACCCGGACGGATTTGGTCTCGTCGGGTGCTAAACAAGCGTTTTTCGACTTGTTACCGCTACACACGCTGCAAAACGAGAAGCCACAGTTGTAGCAACTGTGCTTCTTTTTCATAAACCCGAACTCCTTATTGCATTCTCGACAAGCCGAGTGATCATTCCCAAAAGTTACCGATTTGTGTAAGCAAACAGCAGCCGTTGAGCTAGACCCGCAACTTATGCTCTGTACTTTTCGGTGTCTCAATGACTCGACTAAAGTCGGTGAGCTTCGGTCCTCTGTATCGCCCACACCCAACTGTCCGTTAGCTCCTTTGCCCCAAGTGTAAACATGTCCTTTCGAGGTCAAAACCGTAACGTGATACGATCCCGACGCTATTTCTCGAACGAATTCGAACTTTATTTTGCCTTGAACAAGGGTTATCGAGTTTTCTCGTGCCTGCGGGTTTCCTAACTGGCCGTGAACGGAGCTTCCGATGGTGTAAACCATGCCGGTGGTGGTTAACCCGACGGTTAACATTCTTCCACAAGATACTTGTACGAACTCGTGATCAACGAGGGCCATAACGCACGTTGGTTTATCAACCGTTTCGGGATTACCGTGACCGAGTCTCCCTTTATCGCCATCGCCCCATGTAAATAACTTCCCGGCCGGAGTGCCAACGACTGCAGCCGTGTGCCAAGTGCCACACGCCACGGTTTTCACCCGCATCCCTTTGAGAGACTCTACTTGTTTTGGTTGGGTCAAACTTTGACATTCTCCATGACCGAGAACACCAAAAGTCCCGTCACCGAAAGTGAACAGGTCCCCGAAAGTAGAAACAACCGCGGTGTGCCATTCACCACAAGCAACCATTGATACGCGAATCCCGTCTAAAACACCGGAAACACGGCGAGGGAGCCACCGGCTATTTAGACCGGAGCAGTTGTCACCCCATGTGTAAAGTTCACCGGAAACGGTAAGAGCACAAGTTTGATATTCGCTACAAGAAACAGATCTCACTTGAACCCCGTTAAGAGTTTCGACTTCTTTCGGGCAGTCTGTCGTATGCCCGCCAACCCTGACCGACTTTCCTTCACCCCAGCAGAAAACCTCACCCTGTTTCGTAACTAAAACGACACTCGATCCTGCCAAAGACACGTTTACCGCATCTAACATACTCACCGAATCAAGAACTCTCGGAAACAATGCATCTTCTCCGTTTTCAAAGCCTTCTCCCCAGATCAAAACGTCGCTCATTGTGGTTCCTTTCGGTTTCCGGGACAGCTCTAGGGGCGGTTCAAGAAACCGACTAGCCATTTTTGGCGTGTGTTCGGGTTCTTCATGATTAATGCAAGGAGAATGCGGGACGACACAATCAGTTAGGTTGTGCACGCTCGATAAACTTGACCGGGAATATAAACTATCGGATGAGAGTGAGAGACCATCGGAGAAACACCTATCGGATAAAGACGGGATCGATGAGGGACTCGCGCATATGCTTCGGACCTTCAGAAAACCGAAAATCAACATGTTATTCACCATGAAACGCCCATTGAAACAAAAAGTTGTGTTCGAAATTCGAATATATGCGAACCTGAGCCATTTTTGTGGTTTCTTTCTGGAATCCCAGATTGTATCTTCTTCTGATGAAACTTGTTGGACTGTTCATGCAGCTTTGAGCTTGCTTTTGGTGTTTTAAGTGCCTGAAATGTTGACATCTTGATATCAAAGCTTTTAAGCCTAGAAACCATGAATCTGCTTGATCTTTATCTTTGCATATCTAGGAAACCAAACACAAAATTTCAGCTGATTCGAAGAACTCACTGGCAATGATTGTAGAAACGTAGATTAATTCGAAAACCTACCAGATCAAGAGAACATTGAGCTTGATTCTTCATGTAAGTTAGCGAAAACGAGTGACATGCTCGTTCGGGTTGAAGTTTCCTCTGAATTTTGACACAATGAGGAATTAAACAATAGTTATCAGGGATTTAGGGGAGTTCATGGTTTGATTCTAAACCACCCAAAACGGTAATCGGTTTGGTTTCACAGTCAGTTTTTTTAAAATATTTCCCGTCGGCCGGTGAATTAAGTTTTTCAACGGTTTGGTTTATAGTTTATACTTGAAACCACTGACTTAGGATTTTGAGCTATGTAACTTTTTATAGGATTTTCGGCTATGTAACTTTTTAAGTTTTAACGGTTTGAACAATATCTCTTCTTTATTATTTTGATTATATTTTATATATTTTCGTTACAAAGGACTGATAAGCCTAAACCATAAAACCAAATAGAAGCTAAATGTTAGTAACATGAAAAAGACTGGTTTATCATTCTTTTCCTAAACACTTACAGTCTGGTGACCGCGATTGATGCTTGTAACCGAGCTTAATTGCAACCGTCTTTCCTCCTTGCCAGAAAACCAGATGAAAGTTCTTTCATCCTGAAAACCGCCAATGGAATACAAAGATTAATGAAATTAAATGGAAGTTGTATTGTGAGTTGTCAGAAGGCATACCGTTGACAGCCTGAAGGGACAAAGTTTAGGCTTTCCTATTCGACCGTACTTCAAAATGTATGCCCCTTTCTTCAAAGAAACAATTGCCTGAATGAAATCAAAGGTTCTTGTTAATATGTTGGGTTAAAAACATCAAAATTATATCTTCATTTTGCCTATAAAGATTAACAATAAAGACAATGTTGAGAGCCACAAATCTATGCTCTTTATTATGAAAATTTGGGTGAAAATATGCAGTTTTGATACACAAATTTGAACTTCTTAGTGTCAAGATCATAACAATATTGTGTATGAGTATGATTAAAATATGACATTCAAAAACGAAACTGATCTTCATGATCTGCTTGTGATTTTCATACAAGCAGAAGCCTTGCCTAAAATCTTGAAAAAAAAGAAAGCGCCAATTTGGGATAAATTTGAAAGATATTTAAATTCTTTTCATGTTGTTGAGAAATCCATGTAGTATCATGACCTAAATACATGAAAAATTAACATCATTGGATAAATTTCCAACTTTTATCAGAAATTAAGCATTATGTACATAACATTTAACAAGATTATTTTGTCTAGATTTTGGGAAACCCGTGTAGGATCATAACCTAAATACAAGAAAAATAAACAACATGGGATAAATTTCCAACTTTTAACAGAAATTAAGCATAATGTGTACATAACATCTAACAAGACTGGCAATTTTTTTCTATATTCTGAGAAACCTAGGTAGGATTGTGACCAATATACATGAAAAATTAACACCTTTTGGGTAATTTTCTAATTTTTGACAGAAATTAAGCATAATGCATATAACATTTAACAAGATTGACAATATTTTTCAAGATTTTGAGAAACCCATGTAGGATCATACCTGAACACATAAAAATTAACACCAATTGGGTAAATTTCCAAAAAGAATTTACAGAAATGATATAAGATTCAACAAGATTGACAATATTTTTTTCAAACCCATGTAGGATCATACCTAAAAACATAAAAATTAACACCAACTGGGTAAATTTCCAAAAAGAATTTACAGAAATGATATAAGATTCAACAAGATTGACAAGATTTTGAGAAACCCATGTAGAATCATGACTACATGAAAAATTAACACCGTTTGGGTAAATTTCAGAACTTTATACAGAAATAAAGCATATAATGTACATAACATTCAACAAAACTGACAATATTTTAATCAAGATTATGAGAAACCCATGTGGGATCATGACCTATATTATATACATGAAATATTAACACCATTTGGGTAAATTTCCCAATTTTTACAGAAAACTTAAGCATAATGTATAAAACATTCAACAAGATTGACAATATTTTTTCAAGAATTTGAGAAACCCATGTAGGAACAGACCTAAATACATGAAACATTAACACCATTTGGATGATATTCCAATTTTTCTTTCAGAAATCAAGCATACTGTACAAAACATTCAACAAAATTGACAAATTTTTTCAAGATTTTAAGAAACCCATGTAGGATCATGACTTAAATGCATGAAAAATTAACACCTTTTCAGTAAATTTCTAATATTTTTATAGAAATAAAGCATCATTCAGTACGTTTGACAAATTCCTTTTTCAAGATTTTGAGAAACCCATGTGGGATCATGACCTGAATACAAGAAAGATTAACACCCTTTGGGTAAATTTCCTATCTTTTTACAAAAATGGAGCATAACGTACATAACACTCAACAAGATTGACAAAAACAAGAAAAGTACAAAAACAAAACCATAAAACTTGAAGTGAAAAAGAGTAGAAACAAACCTGTTCTAGAGCTCTATCAGATGGCGTCAAACACAACAATCTTTCACCCATTTCACCACAAAACTTCACACAAATAAAACAACAAAAATGGATGAAAAGAAGCTCTGCACACACCCAACAAAGATAACCTTAAACGAAGTGAACGTGTGCTCCTGATTCTGTGTTAAAATCAGAATGTGACAGAGATTATTAACAGAAGATCGGTGGATTTTATGATGAACTGAAGGGGTTTAATGTGTTTGATTCTTGTGTTTCATGATGACAATTGACAAATCCTTGTATGTCGTGCAGAAGAAAGTGATGTTGTTTCTGATACCCAAACCGCACGTGCCGGTTGTTTGTTATCTCTTAGCCCCCGATTCATAAGCTTCTATTTTGGGGAAAAATCTTTAAAAAACCAAACCCAACACCCTCAGCCTACCCGTCGATCTTGTAAAATGTTAGGCCAAACACTAAAATTATATAATAGATACACCCAACCTCAAATCTAGAGTGGGGTGGGGGCTGTTTTGTAAATGAATACATAATTGAATTGTTTATATAAATAAATTATAGATTTTTGTCTTTTATTAGTTATAAAATTTTAGAGTGGTTCGTTAATATTCTTTACTTTCATCCTTTGTTCTTATTTAGAAAATCTATTTTAATTTTTGTCCTTAACATAACTGGATAGTTAACACCGTTAAAGTGTACCATATACCTAACATATGATGTTAAAAATGTAATTAGCGACATCCTCTTTTAATTAAAATAAACAATACTGAAGTCGTCTCTTCCATTAGCAGCATCGACTTGTCCCCACATAAACCCTAGTCGCAATCTTAGAAAAAACTCCAGATCGTTCTTGAACTTGTAATCATAATCTCAATCAAATCAATGAAATACAACTCCCTCACACATAAACCGGTTCTGATTTCGAACCGACTCGCGGAGATTTGGGATTCGAGTTCGGCCTGGCCGAAACAAGATACGTGGAGATATGGGATTTAATTTCAAACCGACGAAGTAGAACATGTTGATGAGCTTCAGAGTTTGGATGAGGTATACAGTAAACTAAGAGCCGACGGGCATGTCAGAACTAAATATGATTGTTACATCTAACCGAAACCGACAGCAAAGATGAAGAAATCAACCGATTTGAAAGTTGGTTTCACGCATCTCGAGGAGGAAGAGATCGTGGACGCTCGCCATCCGGTGACAGTTAAGGAGAAAAGAACGGCGGTTAGAGTGGTACACGATGATGTTGTGGAGGTGGAATCGAGGGCGGATGACTTCATCAACAAGTTCAAGAACTATATGAAGTTGCAGAGGATCAAGTCGATAATGACAACAAAAGGGCGACAGATAGAGGGACTGTAGTATTGTTTATTTAGTTAAAAGAGGATGTGACTAATTACATTTTTACCCATCACATGTTAGGCACATGGCAAACTTCAATGGTGTTAACTGTTCGGTTAGGTTAAAGGACAAAAATCGAAATAGGCTTTTAAAATAAGGACAAAGAATGAAGTAAAAAATATAAAGGACGTAGCCCATAATTTTTATAAAAAAAAATAAAGGACAAAAAAAATAAAGGACACAATTTGTAATTTACTTTGTCTTTATTCAGAGTAAATTACGTTTTATGTCCTTTAGGTATATAGTAAATTTTATTTTTTTCCTTAAATTAAAGAAATCACAGTAATCATCATTTATATTCGTTTGTTATCGTAATTTACATCCTTTCCACTAACGGGTGTCAAGAATTAAATCTGGTCATGTGCATGGCTCATGAGGGCATTTTAGTTTTTTTTACCTTTTTAAAAAATAAAAAATGAATATTAATAATCTTTTACCCGCAATCTCAGCACCATTCTTTCAAACCCTAATATCTTCTCCATCTCCCCACACATACTCCACCACCACCATCACTTAAAACATCATCTTACCTGTTCAGATTCATCTTCTTCATCTCCCATCTATTCTGTCACCACTTCACACCATTTTCCTTTTAGTCGAAGCTCATATTCATTCAACAATGGTTGACAAACTCCGATTGTAGATGATTGAATATGGTGATGATGATTACGATTTCCGTGATTTTAAGGATTTAAAAAATCATGTTTCACTGTTTTTCGTTATGAAGAGGATATATAAATGATTACCAAATCAAGATGGTGATCACTTTTGAGGTAAATAAGTCGGTGATGAAAAGGATAAACAAACTAATAGTTTCATGATTTTGCCCCAATCGGGGTATCCGGGTCGGTCAGAGTGGCTTGACCAACTAGTATACCCCACAACTACAAGTGGGAGAAGGGGTTGTCGTTCGGACTTCGGTATCTTCGCTTGGAGACTTCAGACCTGAAACACTAACAACGTCGTTACCCTCGCCATAGGACATGAATGTGTCATGTGATCAAACTCAGGCATGAGAATAAGTATTTGTGTATGACTAAAGTAGTGAGTACGAACGAATATAATGAGTCCGATTAGGTGGTTGGGGGTATTTATAATACTTAAAATTCTGTCATGGAGCGTCATTAATGACTTACCCGATTTGGTAATGTCTAGGCACCTGGGCCGGACAACGTAAGTACCAGTATCGGGTAACGTCGGTTAGTGACTAGAACTAAATGTGCGTCTTCGGAATGTAGGATTTTGAATGGGATAAGCTTGGCATGTTGTCTGATCCGAACTTATTTGTGTGAGTTATGTCTGGTTCGGCCATGCGGCATATGATGCTAACCGAACGAGTAGCATGTGTCAACACCCTTAGTGAGTTAGATGTGTGTTTGGATCGATCGTCACCTATGTAGGGTGAAACTGATCCAGATATACGTCATCAGTCCCAATCAACCATCAGCAACCCCCATCCCCTTCATTCTTTATGAACTTCAATTTTGCTGAAACAAAGACGAGGTTTATGTTGGTGTGTTGGTGGCCTGATGTTAGGTTGTTGTTTTTGCACATCATTGATTGGATATTGTTTTTGTTTTATGTTGAACCACGTCTCTCATCATTTGAGGTTGTGATCATACTGTCGATTTTTCTGCTCTAAATGAACCAAACCTTTACCATTGTATAGGCTCTGGGCGTTGAATCGAATCTATTGTCGATCGCCCATCCTTGAAAGAGACAAATCCAAATACTCCGGATCTACAAGTCTCTCAATTGTTGATGGTCTTCGATTTCAAATTAAGGGATTAGGGTTAAGATTGTTTGACAACCCGTAAGTTTCCCAAGTCAACCTTTATATTCAACTGCTCGTTTCACTTTTATCTGTGCATATAATCTAGGTTTATTTTGACTTAGATTAAGTATTATGCCAACCATTTGTTTAGTCTTGACGTGACCCCGCGATGTCACACCCTGATTTCATGGCATCAGAGGCATGTGATTGGATGGAATCATAGTCATAGTTATAAGGATCGACCTCTACATGATTAAACAAATGAGTCGTTTTGATTTGATAAACATAGTTTTACAAGTTGCAGCGGAAAAGTAGTGAAAATAAAACATTGTTTTAAGATAAGAATATTAAGATTTGAAAGTATGACGGCTCAAGTTAGGAATTCTCCAAAAATGTTAAATGATGACTATGATACCACGAAATGCAGGTCCTATGTTAAATGACATTCCAAGCAAGAAGTAGTTAAGTACCTGAGAATTCATAAGTTTAAAAGGTCAATATAAAGTTGGTGAGTTCACATGTTTAAGTAAAAGGACTCGTATTAGTCAAGTTTTACAAAGATTTGTGATAACGGTTTGTGTAGTTTCAAGACAAAAGTTCATACAGTTTGATGTGGAAAGACATGTACAGTTCAAGTTATACAATGTATAAAGTTTGAAAGACTTATGCAATTCAAGTTATGAAATGTATGTAATGCTCATGCAAGTCAGGTTATGCACATGTTATTAATCAATTTGACATATGTTAGAATAATGTGGTTGTAAGATTAACATGAACCTTAAATTCAAACACTAATTGATTACCCACTCTTGGCACCATTCCCAATGATACCGAATGGACAAGAATAACTGACATGTACCTATTGACTACAATGCATGTACCTATTGACTATAACCATGGAGTCGGGAAATTGGAGCGACCAGTTTTATAGGCAGGGGCGTCAACCATGCATTTGCATTTGTCAAAATATGATTTGGGAAAAATATAAAAAAAAACATGTAATCATTACGTCTTACGTGATATCCTCATTGTCAAGTATGATAATGTTCAATGATAAATATTTATAATGCACATGCAAATATAAATGATTAAATATTTAACGATAACGGTTTGCAAAGATAAGTGTTTAATGGTAAACGTTTGCAAGGATAAATGTTTGATATGAATTCTCCCCCAAGTTATAAAACAGTAAATAAAAAAACGGCCCGTGAAACTCACATGGGAATGGTGATGCATGTATCACGCGAGTGAATATGTATTTGACCTGTAAGTCCTATATATATATATATATATATATATATATATATATATATATAGGGGAGGGATATAATGAAAACCTCTCCGAGTTTGGAAAACCGTGAAAACCAAGCTAAAAAATTCAATTATTGTTCCGATTTTTTTTATGGTGATTCTGTAAGTTAAAAAGACCCCCTTTATGCAAAAAAAAAAAAAAAAAAAAACGCCTAGTAAAACTTTAAAAAAAAAATATTTTAAAACTGAGGTTACATATGTAACAGTACCCTGTATATATATATATATATATATATATATTTATATTTATATATATATATATATTTATATATATATAAAATAAGATAATTAGGGTCGACATTTATTGAGTAATTGTTCTATTACTCGATAAACTTGGTCAAGTCTTGACGTTGGTTACCCGTTAGTATTGTTGGAAATCATTTGTTTGAAAATATATTTATTGTTCACATATTTATATAGGTGATTTGAGGTATATTTATTATTCAAATAAATATATATAAGTGATTGGAAATATATTTATTGTTTAAATAAATACATAAACGTTGGTTCGCCTTCGGGAAATATCAATGAATTATATATTGAGTAAATACATAAACGTTTCTCACCGAGAAATGAGATACGAAGAATAATATTTAAAGTCTTCAAATATTATTGTATTTTTGGACAACTCGGGGAAAATATAATTATTTACAGTCGACGTCCAAAATATATATCGAAGTGTTATACAAAATATTCATTATCCCAAAAATAAATATTAAGTAACGGTTTGTGTTATGATGATAAAATTACTTAAAATATATATAATAAATATATATTTATTCATTTCATTTGTTTTAACAAAAAAATGATATGTTTTGTTAAGGTGATATTTATTGTACAAAATAAATATATAACAAATTTTTGGCACGTCTAAGTAAATAGTAAGCATTTGGTTTGCATTACGACATGAAATACTTATTCTAATATATAGTCAATAGTCATATATATATATATATATATATATATATATATATATATTTCATTTGATTAGACGCGATAAATGATATTTTATCGTTAAGGGTAATATTTATTTTATAAAATAAATAGTTTTCGATCGCCGTATATGAAAATACTCAAGTTTATACATATCGTTGGATATATATATATATATATATATATATATATATATATATATATATAAATTTTCATGATAATATTTATGTAAATAAATATTACCAAGTCTTATTTTGAAGGATTTAGGAATTTTAACAAATTGTAAATTTAACGTTAAAATGCGCGTTTTAAGATGGTATTTGATACGCGATATAATTTCTAATTGTTTTAGAAATTATTTATTTTTATGAAAATGATTTTGTAAGATGTTAAAACTTTTAAAAATATAATTTCTTATATTTTTAGATTCTTGCATGTCGGTTTTTGCCGGTATGGCTCTGATTAACCCGTACTTATCTGTTTTTCGTTTGATAACTTCATTTACCTCATTCTAAGTTTCTAAACCATTATAAGATTAATGGTGATGGTTTAACTTCTGTAACTAATGTCTAAATGTCTAGATTGCCCAGTTTTAGTCTAAGTCAATAAACTAGTGTTTTACCGACTTGGTTTTTACCGTTTTGAACCAGGTTTCTTTCTAAAACAAGGTTTTCCATTATAAGTCTTTTTAGATCATTTTGAAACATAAAATGGTCTTAACCTACTATCCAAATCAGTTGCTAATTTACTTGATAGTGACAGTTCGTTTCAAGTCCGAAATTAGGGTTTTTGGGTCTCCTAAATACAAAGTTTAGGTGTCCTAAACTTTGTTATATCAAAAGTGTCTTTACCAAAGTTGTTTATAATATAAAAACATAAATTTTTCTGATCATAAACACAACAATATGTTTGGTTTAATTATTGGTCATCATAAACCCTCTAAACGTCATTTTAGGTATTATTTTCCATGTTTCAATCCATTAGACTTTTTACTTAGCGTCTCTTTACCAAATATCAATCAATGAATATTAAGAATAACATATATAAAGTCCACGAAAATAATAGATGGTCATGTTGAATTTTAGGTAAACAATGTAACTTATTTTAATTATAACTCTCACATTTTGTTTTCAAATTGATTTCTTTTCAAGATATAGTTTTAGATTCTTTATACAAAATAGCTCATATATATCTTAAGAAAACCAAAGTGTTTGAAAGAAATATATTTTTGTTTTGGCAAAGGATTGTTAGTTTAAAAAACATGAACATTTTGTATATGGATCATCAAGACTTGCAAGTTTAAAGAGTTTGTGTTCTTTAACACATAGGAACTGGAAAAATATATAGAATGGTTATTTCCTTACATAGAGTGCTTCCTATATGGAGAAGGAAAGAAAGATGGAGGATTCTTGCAGCTTCGATCATTGATGATTCTTGATTACTTGTTCTTGATGTTTGATGATGATGGATTGTTGTTGTTTGTGTTGATCACCGAAGTATAGAGAGAAGGGGGACAGGTTACGGTTTCTAATAGAGAGAAAAAGAAGAAGAGTTTTTGAGTGTTCTTGAGTGTGCTCGAGTGTTCTTTAGTGTGAGAGGAAAAACTAGCAAAAGAGAGAGTTTTAGGAAAGATTAGGAGTGTGTGTATGTGTGTGTGGTGATATGTCGTGAGAAAAAGAAAGAAGGGATAGTGAGAGATATCTAGTGGAATATTTAGAAGATACTTTTTTTTTTTTTATTTATTTGAACGGCAGAAGATACTTATTCCCTTCTAACCAATACTTGTGTCATAACCAAAGATTTTAAATCTTTGAGAAGTCAACTAGCTTGGGTAAATATCTTGTGGTATTTTTATAAAAATGATGGTGACTTTTTTATAAAAACAAAGGTGGTGTTTATCTAGTAAATCTTTATCAAAAGAGTGGTGGTTTAAGCGGGTATGATTAGGTAAACGGGTTTGATTTAAATGATCGGGTTTTAAAGAATGATTGCAAGTGATGATCTCGTTGTTTCGTTTGGTTAATAAAATAATTACTAACTATCGTTGGGTTTATTTAATTAACAATGGATATTACACGCGAATGAGTTAAATAAATAACAAGATTAATTATTTTTTACGTAGTTATTCGCGGGTTATTTAAACTAGGAAGTTTAAATGAATAACATGTAAAATAATTAAATGAGTTTACGTTGAGAATTTTAGACGTAGAATATAAATAGTATTAAACTAAATAGTTCAATAGATATTTATGTCTAAAATAGTTGATAAATAATACATATTAAATAATAATAAGAAGTTGACGAGAAAAATATAAAGTCATCTATATTTTCTTATTGTTAAAATCCCAACTATAAAGTATAGAATTTTTCTTGATTATAATGTTCGATTTCCAATACTGTTGTGGGTTTTGTCAAGTAAGGTATCCGGTGTAGCATTATGGTTACATAATTTAATTAAAAATTAAGTCAAATGTAGCAGATACACAGATAGGGTAAGGATCATGTGAAAACAACTTTTATTGTGAAAACAAGAAAACAAATATTAAAATCTCTATAACTTGTTCATACATTAATATTTTTTTAAAAAAAATTGCACCAAAATCCTTAAAATTATGTTATCTTTAGTTCTGAAAAAAATTAAAAAAAATCAATTTTTTTAAAAAATTATTATTGCACAGGTGCAATAAATTTTTTTATTATTATTATTGCACATATGCAATAATATTAAAACCTTTATAACTTTTTTATATGTTGAAATTTTTTACAAAAAAATTGCACTATAAATCTTATAATTCTGTTATCTTTAACTCTGGAGAAAATTTTTAAAAACAAATCAACGTTTTTAAATTTTTTTATTATTGCACATGTGCAATAAAAAATTATTATTGCACATGTGCAATAATATTAAAACATCTATAACTTTTTCATACGTTAATATTTCTGATAAAAAATTGTACCATAGATCTTATAATTCTGTTATCTTTAATTCTTGAACAAATTAAAACAAAAATTAATGTTTTTTTTAATTAATATTGCACATGTGTAATATAATTAATACGTATTATTGCACATGTGCAATAATAAAAAAAATCACGAAATTTTATATGTTTAATTTTTTTTCCCAAAATTAAAGGTGGCATAATTTTAAGACTTTTGGTGCAAATTTTTAAAAAAAAATATTAACGTATGAGGAAGTTATAGAGGTTTTAATATTTGTTTTCGTGTTTTCGTAATAACATCTTGTTTTTATTTGATCCTTCCCCTACACAGATAATGCATAAATTTATGATTAATTGTATAGTCAACGATTAAGGTTGACCAGGAAATTTTACGGGTTGTCACATGTGATAAACCGCTAACCGTTCGTTATTAACAATGAAACACTAAGTATTATTGGTGGAATTAATAACAAGAAATATAAAAAGGAACTCTTATAACTTCCGTCACCTTTGTAGTAATTATATCAGTTACGTACAAACTCGTCACCCTTGGACGTTTAATATTTAATTAACGTGTAACGTTTTAGGATTTATCATTTACGTCCATTTTAAAAGTTGTTTATCGTTAAATATTTATTTAACATAGCAATTGTGTTTTTTAATTAAAACCCCGTATATGTTTAACTTTTGTAAAAACGTATATCAACTAAATCATCACTCGCATCCAATAAACATTCGAGACCCGTATCCATTTACCTCCGATATCCTACCCGTTTATACCCGACCCGACCCGGATACCCCCTCAAACCCGTCACTTTTGCATGTGTTTCTCATGCAAACCACCACCATCGACCACCGCAATCACCACCCGACCACCCTCTCCTCTCTCACAGCTAACAGCCCCTAACCGGCCCCACCATAGATCTAATCATCATCTACCTCATCACACCACCTTATCTAGTACTTACACAATCACTCACCCACATCACCTTCAATCACCATCTTCACACTCCACCCCCTCACCTTGTCACAAGGACATCAAAACCTAACCACCCTCTCCCCTCTCCTCTCGTGACCGAACACCACATCCCCCCTCTCTTTTTCTCTTGAACGATCAAACCAAACCCGAGCCACCTTCTCTTCGTCTTCTTTTCGTGAACCGGTCCAAACACAATATTCTTTCCCTCAAACCCTCTCTATATCTCGGTCTCACTACCCAAACCGAGCCCCCCCCCCCCCCCAAAAAAACCGGTTCAAGCAAGACTCACCCCCATCTCACCCTAGCTCACTTAACCCTCATATATTTTCATCATTTTCTCATTTTACATCATATTTCTCAAACCCTATACAACATCACCTCCCACCACATCTCTCTCTCTCTCTCTACCCAACCGATCGGCTCTCTCTCTCACTACTCTCTCTCTCTAGTTTTGCTCGAGAGCACTCCATTTCTGAGAGAATCAAGCATCAAGAAGGTGATCCAAGCAACTAGGACGCAAGATCATCCATCCTCTTCATCTTTTCTGGCCTTGGAAGCTTCATAGTGAGGGTCCTTGTTCATTCCTTGTTATATAACTTGATCTAGTACATATTTCATGTTCATTCTTGGAATCTTGGTTCTAGATCACCCCATTGATAAGTCTTTATGATTTTGGTTGTTTTTACACAAATCCTTACTAAATATGCTTACTTTGTTGTTCAAAGTTTAAGTAAAGTTGTTTGTTTAGTAGATCTATGATGTTACTAGTGTTTTGTTACATAAAACACGTTCATTTTGCAGATCTATGAAAATGTATGTGTTCTTATGTGTAGATCTAAAAAATCCATGGCTATATAGTGTAAATACTTGGTTATGTTAGGTCCTTGGAACATTGGGTTTCTAATTTTTTTTCTTCGGTAATCTTCTTTGTTTATTCTTTAGGCTTCTCTCGTTTTAGTTTCATACCGTTGCGTTTACGTATTAGTATTTTATTTTCTCTATTATTTTTTTTAACGTCGTTGAACAGTTATGTTTTATTCATATTGCGTTTTCGTAATTCAATTATTTTATGTATCCGTTCCTTTTCGTAATTCAATTGTTTTATGTATCCGTTCCAACTCGTTAATTGTAAAAATCTAATAAATGTATTTATAACGATTTGACTCCCATCATTTTTAGGGGAGCATTTTTTTTTTTGAACGGCCAACAAACATAGAATTGCCCAGGTACTCCGTACGGGGTGACCCAATGGCAAAAGGCCACCGCCAGCTGGCCCAACCCAGCCATACGAAGCTCTTAAGCACACCCAAGTTATCTCCAGTTCCGGGGAAAACCCACCCGCCCGAAGGCCCACCGGTGGTAAAACCTAGTCGCTCTCGGGATCGAACCAGAAACAACAAGGTCATGGTCTTCCTTCATAGAGCCCTCCATGCCTCAGAACAATATTGTTGGGAGCAAGGATAGAACCTGGGTCACTTGTACACAAGGTGATCACCTTAAATCCTTAACCACTCCAACAACATGCCATTGGCTTTTAGGGGAGCATTTGATTTGTGTAGAAAGGCCACATGGTTTTTAATTTATTCAAAACAGAATTTAAATACATATATATTACCGTTTGCGATGACTAGAAAGTAAAACAAAAAACGATTTTGTCTTTTTCGAAAATCCATTTTAGGTTGTCACTACAAGAAATTGGAGATTTAGTGACAACAAAAGGTCGCCGCTAATAGTTAAACTGTCCCCGCTAAAAAGTCGCCGCAATATGCTGGCCGCTACTACTTCTTTGTCGCCGCTAAAAGGTCGCCGCTAATAAGTCGCCGCTAAAAAGTCGCCACTATTGATTTTGTCGCCGCTAAAAAGTCGCCACTATTGCCACTTAATACGTAAAAACGTATTTTTACCTGTATTTTGTACTTTTCCCCTGTACTTTATACATTTCATGTTTGTCAACCACATACACAATTAAAACTGCAAATAACAACAATAGAAACGTACTTCCGCAAATCTTAAGTTTTAGAACACAATCAAATATCACATACTACCGTTAGTTTCTAACATACGACCATTCCTAAAAGTTTTTACAATTTACTTATAAAATAAAAACTAGATGCATAGGTGGGAAATTCCTTCATTCATTGCCGTTGTCGTTGTCGTTTTCATTTCCCTCGTTGTCTTCTCCGCCGCCTAAATTTTGGGTTCCAATGTTCAAGCCCGTAACTTGTGAGAGTTGAGCTAGAAATACTGGATTTTGAACTAAATTTGTAATTTGTTCCTACAAAAAAAAATACAACCATAACGGGTCATGTTACAAACATACAAATACTAACATCATAAGTTCATAACTACTTGCAAATATTTACCAATTCTAGTACTAACATTTACCAAACTAATACAATACATATACAAACATACAATATTCGTGTCAAACGGGTCCTTTTACATACATACATATACAAACATACAAGTTTTAGGTCAAACGGGTCAAACTACTAACATTTAACCAATACTAACATCATTATAACCACTTACTCACTTTACCTATCTCTACTTACTAACTTTACATATCTACATATCTACTTACAAACATTTACCAAAATTCGAGTACTAACATTTACCAAACTATAACAATACATATACAAACATACAATTTCGTGTCAAACGGGTCCTTTTACATACATACATATACAAACATACAAGTTTTGGGTCAAACGGGTCAAACTACTAACATTTACCAATTCTACTAACATTTATCAAACTAGACAAAAGTTAGTTAGTGTACGTTACCGGTGTGAATTGTTGGAATTGCGGCAGTTGCGACTCCTGATTAGAAGCGGGTTCGGAAACGGGTTCTTTCGAAGATGCTTTAAACCCGATCCCCCAGATCCATCCATGTCGAGGCTTCAATACCTTTTGGAACACAGGGACTTGAGAAAAAGTGGGGGCTTGAGAAGAAGTCCCTTCAGCAGGAGGTTGAGTTTGGGAACGAATCTGCTCCTCTAATTTGGCTTTATTTTATAAAGATGATTTAATATAGATATACATATATATATAAAAATATAAAAATTATACATAAATAAATACTTACAACTGTATCGACAACTAACGGGTCAAGCGTCCCATCTTTAAGCGTATGTTGTTGGATGAATGATTGCAAACGGGTTTGAACTTGTATTCAAGCAAATTAAAAGGGATATTGTTTAAACTTGTATAATTTGATTAATAAGAAGCATATTTTTTAAAGTAAATTCTAAAATCTGGTTGAATTACCTAACGTGTAAAATAACACAATCACATTCAAATTCATCAAATATTCTAACAACATTCAACAATGAACCTATGTCGGTTCAATCCAAAAAATTGTGACTAAACGTACCTGAATCGAGTGTAACAAGAGAAACTGAGTTTAAAGGCACGCCCAAAGACCACCTAAAACAGTTGCAAACATCCATCAAAACTGCATTTATACTTGCAAACATATTTTTATTTTATTTCATGCATCCAAATAAACCCTCTAATCATCATAGAAAATAACAAACAGAACCAATCATTCCAGCTCAATATCACTTCTTTATTTCAAGAGACTGACCAAACAGAAGCTCTCATGATAATGAACAAATCATACAAAAAGAAACCAACTAATGAAAAGAACATATCAAAGTTAAGCTAACCAAATTGACATTAGAGCCTACGTGACTTATAAACCTACTTACAAACACAAACAGAATCCCAATAGAGCACGATTCAACAAAAACAAATCAAACAAAAGATAACATGTCAAAGTTTCTAAACCAAACACACCCATTTTTTCTCACAATATATAGATGACACTTTGAATTTTTATCAAAAAATGGTCTTTGACATTACCTATATGCAACCCTATATAATCAGAACACTTGAATCATTTGTGAACCGCATTATATTTACTTCTAAATCCAGCATTTTAAAGTACCTTCTACTAGAGGGGCAATACTGCGATACTAACCCTAACACTAAATTGTGTGCTTATTTGAAATTTTAATTAGAGGTGCACATACAAATAAACCCTCTAATCATCACATACAATAAACAAGAAAAGAAAAAAACGCACAGCAAATCACAAAATGAAAGAAAAATGTACAGCAACTCGCAAAATCGGAGCAAGTTTTGTACCAGACACCCCCATTTGGTAAATATTATGGAATGTAGAGCTTGAAAACGCACCTGATCGGAAAGGAGGAGAAGTACGGCGGCGGTTGTGTCGCAGAGGAGGAACTCCGACGGCTGTCGCTGGTGTCGCCGGAAAGGAGGAGAAGTACGGCGACGGTTGGCGGCGGTGGTGTAGCAGCGCCGGTGGAGAGGAGGAACTCCGGCGGCGGTGTAGCTCGATCGAGAACGGGGTTGAGAATCTCGTCTGTGCGTTTTTCGTGGGGTTTTTTTTTTGGGAAAATGGAGACAATGGCGGCAATGGATAATAATTAACCCGCTACTTTTTAGGTCATTAGCGGCGACACGTCGCCGCTACTTGTGTCGCCGCTAATAAGTCTCGTACGATCAAACCCTAGCCTTTAGATCGGAGAAGCAAATGGACGGACAGATTTAATTAACGGGACTAGATGCGGATCAGGGGTAATAGCGGCGACAGGTCGCCGCTATTGAGTCGCCACTAAATTACGTCGCTGCTATTAACTTAAGTCGCCACAAAAAGGTCGCCGCTATTGCTTGTATTTCTTGTAGTGTGTATACATTCTTCAACGAATTCAAGCAACGTTTAAAAGATAGTTAATTTTTTAGTGTGGGCGCTGCAACCCGCGGCTGCATAAAATTAGTTAATATATTTAAAACTATAAATATATCACAACCGTTCTACTTTATAATTTTTAAAACAACTGTTCGTATAAATGAGTGATATAGCTTCATTAAAGCATGAGATATACTTATGGTGGTACGGTGTGATGGTCATTTCTGTAATAACTGGACCATACTAAAATATCATATAGAAGGGGGTATGGTATTACGGTTTTCTCATATGGTGTTGGTTTAGTTTTAACAAAAAATAAATAAATAAATGTCATCAATTGATTGGATCGCCCTCCCCTTCACCGGCACCAAACATTCCGCGTGAGTTCACCACGCCGCCAAACCGGCGCCAACACGCTTCGCGCGACCCATACCGGGTACTCTTATGATTATATATTTAGGGTTAGGATAAATGAAGAAGTTTTTGTTTTGACAGTTTTTGAGAATTATTTTAAGCCACTCATTTTAAGGAGGGGGGATATTTTCTTATATATAACTATTGTTGTAAAACTCGTCCGAGACGACCGAGTATTCCCCCGACTTTGGCGGATACTCAGAACTCCTCAGTCGAACGACTTTGAAGCGCCTAGCGACTTTTACAACTATGTATATAACTAGTGTCTCATAATGATTTTTAAAAAAAATCACAATCAAATGGTTCTTAAATGAACCTCCCCTATATATGTATAAAATAACTCAAACAATAGTAAACTAGGGGTTAAACGAAGGGTTGCTCCTCCCACACGTTATGATGACAATCTATTTATAATCCGACTAACATTAAAAAATGCTTGTACAAACTTCCTCTAAATCTTTAATAGTCGTTAGCTTAAGCAAATCGTTTAGTTACCAAGTAATTAGTTAAAAACAGTTTTATAAACATGAAACAATTATAAGGCACATTTATAACTCCGAGTATATAAACAAACCTATAAATGGTTCACATCTGAGTAACGGCTGCCATAAACGCTTCCTCGTCACTAAAAAAACATCACAACTTAACCTAAAAAAGTCCAAATGGAATTCCAACAAGAACCGAGTGAATGCTTAGATCTGTAAATCAGAATAGACATTCCAGTGATATGATACCCCTCACAACCAAAAATTTACAATTGTAATATATATAAATGGCTTAGAGAACCTGAAGACGGCTGCAACAAACGCCTTGCTGCCACAGCCACATGTAGGGGTGTTCAACAAATCGAATTTCGAATACTCGAGTAATTCGAATTGAATTATTCGAATTTCATATTTTAAAACCTGGATTCGAAATTCGATTCGAACTCGAAATAGTTTCGTCGAATCGA
>JBCNJP010000007.1:5675461-5691376 GCA_039602395.1 Deinandra increscens subsp. villosa
ATCATCAGACTTGGAGCCATGACATCTGTTATACTCCTGGAACTCAGCATCATCTCTTGATACATCCTCTATTCTCCCTTCACCATATGTCATGTTTGCCTCGTTGTGTATTTCCTCTTGGGTCAATGGTGTAGTTCCAACCGAGACACTATCAATAGGAGGAGCAGCTTCTTTATAATCAGATTTGGTTCGTTCAACTTGATCCTCACTAAGAAGTATTCCTATAATGTCTTTGGGAACTGGTGGAGGAATGATGTTGTTTGCAGACAGAGACTTATCAGACTTTTCTGACCCAAACCCCGTTTTATCTTTCCCAACTTGGCCAGTTACAACAGCAAGTGACAATTCCTTTCCAGCATCGAGCATTCTTTTGCTTCTTATTTGATTCATATCTAGTTTCACTTGCAACTCATTGTTTTTATGCTTAAGGTCATCTATCTGCTTACTAAGCTCAGCTATTTCTAACTTAGCGTTGTCATACAAATAAGCGTTCTCAGTTGCTAGCTTCCGATATTTCACAATGTCTAGTTTCTGAGCTTTTACCTTCTCTTCATTCTTTTGCCATCTACCCTTGAATGAACTCCTCTCGCATTTTGTCTCAAACAATTCTAACTGATAATTTTTACACATTTGTCTAAGTCCAGGAATTAAACGAGCACATGTAGGATTCGGGTATGTCTTAGTTTCATCAACTTCATCTGCGAAAGCATCCATGTCATCAACCATATTCTTTTCTTCACCCATTGAACTCATTTTCTTAATTAGATATGCAGCTTCTGAAAATTTTGAAAGATCGGCAAAAACGGCAAAATCGGCAAAAGTACTATTCAAAGAATAGTGTCAAAAACTTAAAACTGAAAAACGGAGGCCTTCGGAGTGGAATTTGGGGGTCCAAACGAGCTCCCCTGGATGTTAGTCTGGGTTAAATCTGGGGCTCGATGTCACGAACGTCGTGTTAAAATTTGAGCTTCTAACCCCAAACGAGTCAAAAGTTACGCCCGTTTCCGTGAAAGTGTGAAAAAGAGACTTTTTGGCGCAAATCCTGTTTCCGATCGTAAACCCTTGATTACGATTGAACACCTGTTTCCGATCGAAACACACGATTACGATCGTGAATGTTGATTACGATAAATACACGGAGCTGGTCGTAAACGTGCGATCGTAAACTCCGATTACGATTGAGGTAAGTCGTAAACACCGATTCCGACCAAAGGCAATCGTAAACACCAATTACGATCCAAAGAAGTCGTAAACACCGATTACGACTCCGTGATTCCGGTAAGACAAAATCGTAAACTCCGATTACGACCAGGAAAAGTCGTAAACACACGGCAGCGGATCGTAAACACGATAAAAATGAGATCTTGAACTCGGAAACGCGATTCCGATGCAAATCTTCAAATGACTCAGTCGTAAACTCCAAGAATACCCAGAAAAATTGATCGGAAACGCAGAAAACAGCAGCAGCTTCAATCGGAAACTCGAAGAACACCTTCAAACCTTCAAAACTCGAACCTTTTCCAGCAAAAACTTGAATCCAATATCGTGAGAACCTCGAAACACCCGTTTCTTGGCTCTGATACCAATTGCAGGTCCGGAAATCTCCTAAAACACGATATCTAATCAAACACGAGTGCGGAATCCTCGTATAAGATCGATTCAAGAAGAATAGTAGAAGAATAGACTAGATCTAAGTAAAAGATGAAGTCTTGAATGAAGAACACTACTATCTTGAACACGATGAAGCTGATCGGAAACACCAAAGAAAGAGAGAAATCGTAAACTTGTATTTCCAAGGCTTAGTTAATCATAAACACAAATGTGTTTATATAGGTACCCAATGGGTTTACTATTGGGCCCCTTGTGGATCATAAACCCAATAGTAAACCCAAACCCAATCATAAACTAGCCTATGATTCTAATGAAACCCTCTAAGCCCAACCCAACATGTTTAATATTACAAGCCTTATAATCTAGCCTCTACAGAAACTTAAGGCAACTAATCATAGACGAGGCTCATATTCTCGGTATTCTGTACATCCAGGTTCGGACAAGATGTACAATGATCTGAAGGCTGTTTATTGGTGGCCGAAGATGAAATCCTACATCGCCACTTATGTGAGCAAATGCTTGACTTATTCAAAAGTCAAAATCGAGTATAAAAAACTGTCAGGTTTGCTACAGAAACCAAAAATTCCACTGTGGAAATGGGAGAACGTAAGAATGGATTTCATAACAAAGTTACCCAAAGCCTTAGTCAATGCGATGCGAATTAGGTGATTGTTGATCGATTGACGAAATCAGCTCATTTCTTGCCAATACGGGAAACTGAAAAGATGGATAAGTTGACCCGCATATACATGAAAGAAGTTATCTCACGTCATGGTGTTCCCTTATCTATTATATCTTATCGAGATGCGCGATTCACCTCACACTTTTGGAAGTCCTTGCAGAAGGTATTGGGAACCTAACTCGACATGAGCATGACTTATCATCCTCAGACTTATGGTCAACGCGAGAGGACTATCCAGACGCTGGAGGACATGCTTAGAGCTTGTGTGATAGATTTCGGTAACAACTGGGAATCTCACCTACCATTGATGGATTTTCCTATTACAACAGTTATCACACTTGTATAGGAGCAGCGCCATTCAAGGCAGTGTAAGGAAGTAAGTGTAGGTCACCAGTTTGCTGGGCAGAGGTGGTTGACTGTCAACTTACTGGTCCTGAACTTATTTACGAGACAACAAAATGGATCATTCAAATCCAAAATTGTTTAGCATCAGCTCGTGATAGGTAGAAAAGTTACGTCGATTAGCGTAGAAAGCCTTTGGAATTTCAGAATGGAGACCGTGTCCTTCTGAAAGTTTCGCCTTGTAAGGGAGTTATTTGTTTCGAGAAATGAGGAAAACTAAATCCGAGATACTTTGGATCATTCGAAATTGTCGAGTTCATTGGTCTAGTCACATATAGAATGAATCTTCCCGAGGAACTAAGTTATATGCATAATGTATTCTATGTATTTAATCTGAAGAAATGTCTATCGAACGAGTCGCTCGTAGTTCCACTCGAGGAGTTGGAGATTGACGAGCAACTGCGTTTTATAGAGGAGACGGTAGAGATAATGGATCGAGAAACTAAACAGCTCTAGCAGAGTAAGAATCAAACCGTGGACCAGAGTTTACCTAGGAACGCAAGAATCGAATGATGAGCAAATACCCGAACTCGTTCAAGCGACCCGCGTTGGTCGTCAAGAGTACTTCTTAAATTTCATGATGATATTCCTAAAAGGAGGTGATGATGTGAGAATCTGAAAAATTTTGGGTGAACCTGGAAATTTTTCTCTTTTACTCTTAGGTAAACTATTGATATACATCAAATTATACATGTTTTTAGGTCAAATATCTCCTGCAAATCGGTTTAATTCTGATCAACTAACATCAAAACAAGCCTATTTTGCTTTCTTTTTAGTTTTTTCAGGTTAAACAAGGCTAAAATCACAAAAGGAACGGATTAAGGTCAAAAACAGAAGAAAATATGAAGTTCTGTGATTTTGCCCGACTGACACATCACGTGCCAACCTATGACACGCCCCGTGCCAAGCCTTGGAAGCTTCTCCGACACAGCTCTACATAACATGCCCCGTACCTATGACCACACGCCCTATGCCATAGACACCTGACATGGCACGAACCCGTGCCACAGTAACACAGACCCGTGTGAAGTCAGAAGAAGATTCCTAGAGATTCCGTCTAATCAACACGCCCCATGCCACTGACGGGCACGGGTCATGCCAAACTCTAAAACAACCTATAATAGAAGGCCTCATCCCGCATTTCACTTTGCTCAATTATTTCCTCTCTTTCTTTAGTGTAATTGAGTCATTTGGTATTTCAAGTCTCGTTATAAAGTTTATGAGAACGTTAACTTAAATAAGAATTAGCAAGTTTTTGTCTGTGATTTCTTCTCTTTCTCTTAAGCAAATATTTAAAGCAATGCTTGGCTAAAGTCTCATACTTACTTGGGAAGTAATAAACCTTTGGTGGGTTGTTTAACAACCCTACAATCTCGCTTAAGGTGTGTTTAATGACTTTATGAAAACCCTTTTTGTTGAAAGTTTATTATTGATTTTATGAACCAAATGTGCTTTACTTATCACAAACCATTTGAGGAGTCGAAATCTCAAGGACCGGACTTGTGACACCCGGTCGGGGGATGATACATGATCCTTCGGGTGATTTGCGTCCCATCATACATGATACCTACGGGGTCCTTATGTCCATGTAAGCAAACCCGGCTGTCACGCAAGTGCGGGTTGAAAGTATTTGGTTGGGAATGGGGGTTGGTAATATTTTGTCACTTCACGGAAGCCGAGATGGTACGTGTTTGAGAACTTGGCTCTGGTTATGTCGGACTTCTCTGCATGAGAGCGGTGCATGGAAGAAACGGACCTTAGTCCCTTAAAAAGATCATTTTCATAATAATATTTCTGGCACACAGGGTTGTTCCCCTGCTGGTTCACGATGGCATGTCGAGTAGGTAAGTGGCATTACACCATTATATTTATTCACTGGCCGCACAGTTCTTCGGGGTTTGTACTCCTCGCAGACGATCACCCGGGAGACTAGTGATACTAGATTTAAGGCTGAGAGGCGGTCTAGTTGCCTGCTAGTGAATAATCTTAAGAAAGCTTATAGGTACTCGCTCAACCATATTTAACCACTGGTACGTTCTCCCAAGTAATATTAACTTCGATTTACATTTCTTAAAATTTCATATTATTAGTTTTTATTTTCTTTTATTTTTCTTTCTTAATCATTTGGGACCAATGAGTCCCAATAAGGTGTGTATATAACCAATAAGGTGTGTATAGGACTAATAAGGTGTATTTAGGACCAATGATGGTCAGTTGGGACAAACGAGGCCCACTAAGGTGTTTATAGGACCAATGAGGGTCAGTTAGGACCAACGAGGCCCAATAATGTGTGTTTAGGGGCAATGAGGGTCAGTTGGGACCAATGAGTCCCAATAAGGTGTGTATATAACCAATAAGGTGTGTATAGGACCAATAAGATGTATTTAGGACCAATGGTGGTCAGTTGGGACCAACGAGGCCCACTAAGGTGTATATAGGATGAATGAGGGTCAGTTAAGACCAACGAGGCCCAATAAGGTGTGTTTAGGAGCAATGAGGGTCAATCGGGACCAATGAGTCCTAATAAGGTGTATTTAGGACCAATGAGAGTCAGTTAGGGTCAAAGAGTCCCAATAAGGGGTGTATAGGACCAATAAGGTGTGTTTACGACCAATTATGGTTAGTTGGGACCAATGAGGATCATTTAGAACCTATGATGAAGAATTAGGACCAGTGATGTTCACTAAGGTCTACATAGCAACAATAAGGTGTATTTTGGACCAATGAGGGTTAGTTGGGACCAATAAGCTAGCAGGGTCATTTAGGACCATTGATGGTAAGTAAGGACCAACTAGTATCCGTAAGGTGTATTTAGGACCGATGAGGGTTGTTTAAGACCAAAGAGGCCCAATAAGGTGTGTTTAGGACCAATAATGGTTAGTTGGGACCAATTAGGGTCAGTTAGGACCACTTATGGTGTGTTAGGCCCGATGATGGTAAGTAAGGACCAATGAGTGCCCATAATGTATTTAGGACCAATGACGGTCAGTTAAGACCAAGGGGGCCCAATAAGGTGTATATAGGACCAATAAGGTGTACTTAGGATCAATAAGGTGTGTTTACAACCAATGAGTGTTAGTTGGGACCAATTAGGGTCAGTTAAGACCGGCGAGTGATGGTGAGCTGTTACGACTAATTAATGAGGGTCATTTAAGACCAATGATGTTGGTTAGGAGGAATGAGGCCCAATATAGTGTAACTAGGACCAATGAGGGTACAACTATGCCCGATAGAGTTTAATTATAGGACCAGCGAGGCTACTTGGGACTTCGATAATTTATTACAACACAATGAAAGATATATAATATATATATCTATGTATGTATTTGACATCTTTTTTTACTTTACGTACATAAATTCATTAGGATACAACCATCATTAAATTTATTGTTTGATATTTCATTTTCCATTTATTTTTTCATTTTATAGGTATGTTTAAAATACTATTATCTATGTTTAGAACTAATGGAGTTTTAATTATATTAAATCCGAGAAATGTTGTAATGTCCTTATTGGCTGAGATACTTTCACCTGGATCGATTTAATCCCCAAATTACTTCCAACCATTTTCAACTTTCCCCCAAAAATTTCACTAACCCAAATTCATTGACTAGTTCCTATTCCTTCTCACCAAAATTTTATCACCAAAACCGATTCATCACTCTCTCCTTCCCTCTCACTAAAAATTTCTCACGAAATTGACACACTCTTCTTTACAGAATTCATCACACTGTCATCTTCAGGAGATCACTACCTAATTTTTGTTAGTATTAATTTCATTGTCATCTTAAGGAGATCATTTGTTTCATTTTAATTACTCCATCTCAATTATTCCATCGCATTTATTTCATTCTCTATTTATTTCATTTCAGGATTCATCTCATTTACAATGGATCATGAAGGTGAAGCATTGAAGGATCTTAATTGTTTTTCATATAACAGTGAAGGTGAATACAATGATAACAATGAAGGGGAACTTGCTGATGATTACTCAGAAGAAGAGGAAATGTATAACAATGATGCCCAAGTCGAGGACCTTCCTATAGTTACTGAGAATGACGAAGCCTCAACTTTTGCTCCCCAAACAAACAAGAGGGGGTTGATGCGGTTGGCAAAGTTGCATGCTCAATTTCATAAGAACGGTGGGAAAAAATGGCCACTAACATTTGATGCGGTGGGAGGATTGGTGGGGAGCATAGACCAAAAGTTTCAAGTTTTTTTAGAGATATTGTAAGGTCAGAGGTTGGATTGAGGTATCTTTAATGAAAGAAAGTGCCAAAAGACCTCAAGGACAAGCTGTGGGCGGGGATTCAGGTTATGAAATATGTTAAACATTTTCTCATATTAAGTTTGTTATTAAATTCCATGTGACACAAAAATCCTGTCATATGGATATTTTTCAGCAATTATTCGACATTGACGACTATCAAAGGGGTGCTATTATGGTACAGCTTGGTGGGTTGCTAAGGAGTTATAGAAGAAAGATGCTTGAAAAACACATTCGTCCCAACCTAGCGAAACCCAACAGACTTGAGAAACTTCCAAAGATGTATCGCACTATTGTGAATAAAGAAGATTGGGACAAATTTCTAGTATATACAAAATCTGAAGAATTCAAGGTTTTTATTTAATTCAAAGTGTAGATTTCATTAATTAAGCTAAGTGTTATAATTAATGAGATTATAATTATATATCCTACTGTTCTTTTCGAAAGGCTGTGTCAAACTCTGCAAAACAGGTTCGAGCACTGTATACTTATGATCATATAATGGGACGGGGAGGATATGTCTATCTGAAAGAAAAACTAGTAATAAGCTAAGTGTGTTACACCCAGTCATAGTTAAGAACATGTAATGTATGTTTCAAGTCTGATATATATTATTATAATACAAGGTACAAAAATAAAGAACTTGCAGCAGATGATGTCCCCTCTCGAGCGTTTATGTGGAGGAAAGCAAGGGTAAACAAAGATAGGGAATACAAGACGCATGTGGTGAAGGGCGTAGCAGAGGAAATAGTGAGTTTAATTGATATAATAATACCTAATTATTTACATGTTAAACATTAATAGCACCTGACTACATTAACTAAATTAATTATAGCAGGCCGAGAATGAAACAAAAATAAATGTGGGGTCCATTATCATAGAACCGGCAACGGATGCCCTGAAATTGGTCCTTGGAAAGGAAAAAGGGTGGATACCTAAAAGGTATTGGGTATGGAGTGAATTCCCGTGGATATTGGCAGGGTGCTCAAAAAGGGCGATCAAAAGAGCGGATCGAAAAACTTTAGTCGGAACTCAAAAATGAAAACAGTTGCGTGAGAAAAATGATCAAGAGTTTCAACACCTCAATGATAAGCTTAAAGCAAAGGATGAAAAAATTGATATGCTTACTGCGTTTATGAACGGTATTATTTAAGAACAACAACTTAGTGGCCTTGATATAGCGGTAAATTATGTAAAGGGCAAAGTTATATATATATATATAATATATATATACATACACATACCTATAATTATTTATATTATATACTTTAATTATTATCAATTAATTATTATAAATCATTAAATCGTTTTGTAGGTAAAGTTCGCAGATGTGCCTCTTCTTATAGCTGTAAGATCTAAAACCAGTTGTAATGAGCATTCCAATGTAAATACAACGGTAATTTAGTATAAATGATTATACAATTGCTGATATGATCAATCTCCAATACGCACATATTTATTAATTAATTAACTAATTGAACTGTACGTCGGACATGATCAATTCCACGCACAATACATCGCAGAAACAATCTCCTCAATCAAACTCATCTCAGAGGTTGGCCGATAAGGTACAGATTTGAAACAGTTCTGTTTTGAGTTGATCCGGAAGATTCTAGTTCATCTGGATGAACATGCGTCTCTAGTTATAGTTCATTTTGATAGTTAAAGTTCATCAGGATAGTGAGAGTTGTTCTGAACAGTTATAATTCATCCAGATAGTTAAAGTTCATCAGGATAGTTAATGTTCATCAGGATAGTTAAAGTTCATCAGGATAGTTACAGTTTTTTCGGAATATAATTAATAATTGTTCCGGCTATGATAATAAGTTTGTACTTCATCCGGATGGTTATCTGTATAGTGAACTAATGTTTAGCCGGTTATGATTTTATTTAATTGGATTGTAGGTATGTTTTGCGAGCGGATCACAACACACTCTTCCATCTACAGCAGCGTCTGGGCAAAAGAAAAGGGTAACTATTTTAATTTACACAATTGTGTACTTCCCTTATAACTAATTGCTATATGATCATTTAATTTACACAGTTGTGTCTTTAGGGGAAAAAGAGACAAAGAAGACAAGCAGCAGCTGCTGCAGCCAGTACTGCTGGGGCATCACAGAGGGAAGTGGTATATATAATTAAGGATTTGACAATTCGCTTTGATGTTATTGTTAATTAATATATATGTTACTAATCAATTAATTATATAGCGTCAGTTTAAGAAAAAAATAAGAGACCTATAAAATTTGTAAAACCTGCTCATAAAGTACATGCTAATAATGTTGCCATTCCTGCTACTGTTGAGACAGTAATCTCATTAGAGGTATATATATTATTATATTTGACAATTTATTTATTCAATTTTTTACTTTAATTAATTAATTGTTAATATATATGCTATTATTATGCCACTTCTGATCAAGGGTGCGAAACTGTGATGTTGTACCTTGGGCGTAAAAGGAACATCGTGGCAAAGGCTTAATTATTCAACATTAAAAGATGAGATGATTCATGGATATCCATTACCTTCTAATTTCTGTAGAGTTTCTATTTGTGAGGTTTTGAAGGGTAATGAATTTTTACCATACCAGTAGATGGTTTCACAACAGTTAAGGAGGTTGCAGGAAAAAATAAGTGTATTATTGCATGGCCGAAGGACAAAATGATCAAAGTTGATGATATGACATTAGAATCACAGGTTTGTTCCATTGATAATACTGTTCCAGGACTTGAAGAACCACGGATAATTACTATATTAATCGTATCCACTTTAATTAACTATCTATTACTATATATAATACATATTGCCTTAAAGGACATTTTCGTCATAAAAAATGCTTAATCCTTAAGACGCGTACAAGGGTTAATGCATAATGTACAATTTTAAAAGCCTGTCTTTTAAACCCACCTACAACATTTACAAACAAATTATGTCAGGGTAATTTGGTCATCTCCTAATTAAATCCCTTTTGCAGTCTCGAATAAGCCATCACCGCCTCTCTCCCCCTCTACTTGCCGCCCATCATCGTTTCTCTCCCCATCAGTTCTCGAATGCTTCATCACCGCCCCTCTCATCCAATGTTCATCCATCTTAAAGCACAGACTCTTTAGAGAAACCCTATCACCATTCTCGCCTTCTTCTTCTTCTCCAGAGAACGGAATTTGAAATTCAAATACGCGCTCCCTCTTAAAAAGCCCTTTCTCCATTCTTGAACTCAATTTCATGGATTTGGAAGTCGGAAGTAGCTTCGAAATCAAGAAGTGGAACGCAGAAAAGGTCAGTTGATCCTAATTTTGCCCTAATTTTATGTGATTCAAATTCAAAATTCACTTTTCGTCTTAACATATACAGATCTCAAAATCTCTCTCTTTCTCTGTAGGCCGGGGAAGTTCCTTCGCGATGTCGGAGCAGACAAGGCTTTCTACGACGACGGAGCAGATAAGGCTTTCAAACGAACTCCCGTGCCTTTAGGGTTGCTCATGGCTGCAAGGTGTTGGCAACGTAGTTGTTTGTGTCTGCTCTTATCCAATTTCATTTTTTTCTCCTAAATTTTACTTCTTCATCGATTCTATGGTTTTTCTGAGATTAGTACACCATTTCTTCAAGTTATCGATGGTAAATTTTGTTTAATCTTTCTTCTTCTTCTTATTCATTAGCAGGTTACCGAATTTTTTTTCAAATGACTTACATATTCATAATATAACCTGAAAATGTTTTCAAGATGTTGCTGTTTTGTTTTTTTTTATTATGCCAAGTTGTAGATAGCCTCATGTTCTTTTTGGAAGCTACGCCTGCTCTTTATTTTGATATCAAAGTTGTAGGTTTAAGTTGTAGATAGCCTCATGTTCCTTTTGGCTTTTCTCTTATTTATTTAGTTCTTGACTGTTAGGTTTTGATTGCGGAAATGCCGGTATTTTCCATTCATCTAATTTATCTCTTCTATGATGCTATTCAGAATACTATTTATTATCCATCAAATTTCTTTGTTTAAATGACGTCTCCCTTCTTTGTTCCTACTTATTTGAAGATGGCCCCCTATGCATTTCATTCTTTCCAGAAGGGAAAAAAAGAAGTATTTTAGGTTTGTGATGTTTATTTTGATTTCTTATTTCAATCTTTGTGTAACCTACGTGAATTTGATATGTTTTCAATATCAGTTTGGGGTCAGAGTAGAAGGATCATATTGTATCTGAAGAATCGTCACTCTTCAAATTCCTTTCATGTTTTGTCCCGTCCTTCCTCATTCGCTATCAGTGTGTTCTTTTTCTTTTGTCTATGCTTCAATGTTTCATTTGATGTCTAAGTAGATGAGATTCTGTCGTCATGTTATACTTGAAATAATAAGTTTTCTTTTCAAATTTCAGGTTTGGGGTTGGCTATTAAGCAATCCATCAAAGGCTTTTCAACTATTCGATGCAACATCCTCTTCAGATCAATTTGTCTTTTATTCTTCAACTTCTAAGGTACCTTATTTTGTATTCTATGGTCCATTGAAGTTTCATGTCAGTAGACCCACAGTTGAGTGGTTTATTTTCCTGAATCTAATTATGATGTGTTGTTTTGATGAATCAATGTGTTGTCAGTTGACAATTTTATACTTTCATGCTTTGGTTTCTCATGAAATCTCCTGTTACGTTCGTGTATGCCTCTGTTTGTAGTTTAAAGTTTTTTCTTGAAAGGGAGGTAGTTATTAAAAATGTATTAAGTATTTATGTTGATGTGCTGAGCTCTTATAAATGTCTGTTTTTTTTTTTGGATACTTCTTGAAAGCTTTGTATAATAAGAGTTAAAACTTAAACGTCATGTTCTTGCTCTACATATGATAATTCTGAGTTTTAAGCTATATGGAAACCTGGTTTGTTTAGGCACAAAAGTTACTTTAGTTTAGTATAAATGTTTGGTCTAATTGAATGCATTCTTATTTTAGCACGGTTTTGGTTCTTAAAACGATGCTCTAACATGATCTTCATTATTTGATTGTCTAATCTGGCCTTCTGTTGTCATGGTCTAATATTATGTTCAATGGCCTTCTGTTGAATTTTACTTTTAGGATCTTTTTTTTTTAATAAATTCCTCTCATTGTTATTATTAGGTGGCTTCACTGGTTCTGATTTCTTGGTTTAAAGAGATGAAAATCAGAGGCCTTTCTGGAATCAAAGGACTCACAACTACCAACTACGGCTCCCTAAAAAACTGGTTGTTGGAGTTGCTGTAGGAATTGTTGTTGCTGCTACTGTGTATATAGTTGCAGCCTCTTTTTCAAACTTTCAAACTAATTGTGTGTTCATTTCTTATATGTTTCAGAAATCGCAAGTCACGTGCATCATCGATAGAAGTTCATCCAAGTTCACTCCCCATCAAGGTTAGACAATTCAATTTCATCCTTGGTATTGTAACTAATTGTGCCAATCTCTAAGGCATATATTTACCGACTGTTCAGGCTTTAAGAGAGTCATTGCAGGGCTGGAACCTTTTACCAACTGTTTAGGCTTCAACATATTTACCAAGTTTGAGTAGTCATCAAGATTAAAAGTCGAAACATATGTGAAACTTGACTACATCAACAAATACAAATGACAACTAATCTTTAGTATATTATCAACATATAAACATACATGGAACTTGGTTGCATCAACAAGTTTCATTTAAACTTCAAAAACAGAAAAGCAGCTCCCTGGTCTAGAGCTTTGGTCACTCAGTTTTTTAATTTAGTGTCATCTATAGGTATAGGTTTGATAGTATGGTGGAACAGGAATGAGTAGCATTACTTGAAAACTGTTCTTTAGTTTATTATCGTTGAAAAATATGGTGAAAATAGGATGGTAAGTTTTTTTTTTAGTTTCTTTTGGCAGATAAATAACATCAGTCACTCTCTTAAATATGGTGAAAATGGAATGGATATGTGATAAATAAGTTTTGTCTATGTCTCATCATGCATATTGTTTGTTTATTGTAGGGCTATTAGGAAAGCTACCTCTATCACTCTCTATGTAAGGCTCATTTTCTTTTACAATTATTTATACATTTGGGCTATAGTATAGATTTCTGTTTTGGTTGTTCTTTAACAACACTACATCAGAAAGTTAGGACTATTTATCCCTTTTTGAGACATTAAAATAAATTACCTCTTTTTAAATCACACATATACATCAGACTGTTTGTTGCAGGGCTATTGGGATAACCGTCTTTAAACTTTAACACCTTTTTATCATTATTCATAGGTTCTTTAATCTTTAATAGTTCATTCCTCATATTTTATGCATATTTTTATTATTTTTAAGTTATTATTACTTTTTATAGTCATATATATGTTACTTTACTATATTACAAGTGATTCTATATTTATATTACTTCAGCCGAAGAACCTATTGGCTTATTGGCTTTTGTTTGACTGGTTGTATCATTCTTACATGCTAATCCTCTTAAAAGGCATATCACATTGGGCAGACACACCTGAGGCAAGTTCACAAACATTGATTCTAGATGAAAGCTATATCTTGCATTAGCATTCGCGATTGGGAGAGAACTTTGATGAATTACTTCCTGATGCATTAAATTGTTCATTTTTCAAAAGTTCATTGGATCAAAGGGGTCAAAATTATAGAAAAAATGCCCTATATAGTATACTGAGTGCATAGTTTATCCATATTATGGTTTATTGCTTTGAATAATTAGATAAAGTAAATGTAGCATAGTGATTTGTTGTATTTACTTCCAACCAAATCACACTGATTTTGTTTTCTGTTGCATTGCTTATTGTCATATTGATTATAATTCAGTGGCACTCACTTGTTTGAATGTCTATTGGTTTGCTTCTAGAGATAAAATATCAAGTCTATGTTTTGTTACTAAGGTGGCATGATTTGGTGAAAACAGGCCTTCAAGATCACAGGTAAATGTTCCCTTTCATCACCTAAAAACCACCTAAGCTAACAGCTTTATATATTCTAAACCTTAAATGGATTCCCGCCAGTGGCCACTCTATCGAGGCTACCTTATAGGTGTAGGTCCAAATGTATTGGATAAGCAAGGCTTTCCTGTAAATCTTTGAGTTATGTGAACATGTATTAATATATCTTTGATTTAATTGGTCTAATCCAAGTTTCAGGTAAAGGAAGTTGAGAAATCAGGCCATGGAATTGAGTCGGTGATGAACCGAGTGGAAAGCATGTTAACCGATGGGAAACATGTAGAAGTCACCGAAGCACTTGAAAACGGTGTAACAGTGAGCGAGGTGGCACAAGCTGTTGGTGATTGGGTCTAACGAGCATGGCAGCAGGCAGGCTATAATGAGCAAGCACCAACACTCCTTCAATCTTATGCTACATCTGTTAGCCATGCATAAAGATGGCCAGAAGAATTTCAAGTTTATTGTGGATCAGTGTAGTGTTCTTGAGGAAATATCATTTTTGTATGATTTCCTGGAACTTGAATTCTAGGAAAATATACTGTACTGACTTGTAATTGTTATGAAAGGCGTACAAATTGCTTCAAAATGTATTTATTTATTTATTTTTGAAAATGTGTCAACTGAGTCTCATACACTTTCTTTGGAGCATCAATGTACAAAGACTCATGGTTTGTACATTTTTCCAAACTGTTGTACAAGAAACTAAGTCTGATCAGTGTACATTTTTTAGAAATTACAAAACCTTTCTTTGACACTTCGTTGAGACTCATTGCTCATGATGAGATTTGCCTCATCAATTAAACAGAACAAAAAACGCGTATCTAATTTTTTTGAGTAAGAATGTATGTTGTTTTAACACGGTCTTCTAAAACATTTTTAAATTATTATACAGAGTTGTAGTACAACTTTAGTTTGTTGTTACTACCTTAATTTTAAAATGTAAATTTGAATGTTATAATTTTTATGAAAGTTAATAATATATGTTAACATATTTAAAAATGTCATTTTACATTTTTCTAAGAGGTACAAACCATTAAGGGACAAGTAACATTATTGTAGAATTACAAATTAAGAAAAATGACGCAAAGGGGACTGAAATATTCACCTACAAAGTTTTTTTTCATGGAAGAAAGTGTTTTATTTGACCTCTAATGAGAAAGGCTCATAACATAGATATATTAAACTGACGCTACGAATGAAAAAACTAATGGCTGTACAATACAATATATTACGAGAGAATTGATAAACTAACAAAAAGGTACTGCCTTGGTTAATTGTTGTCTCCGCTGCACCGCGTTAACAAAAATGAATGTAGCGTTGTAAATTGTCACCGCCGCCAAACGCGCAAATAGAAAACCAATAACGCGCTATAAACTGTCACCCGCAGCAACGCACGGGTACCCCACTAGCGAACAAATAAACAAATACCGCATTGTAGTTTGTTGTGCCGCTGCAACGCACGAACTGAAGACGAATAACATGCTATACACTATCGCCTCCGCAACGCGCGGGCACACGGCTAGTACATATATATATATATATATATTTATATATAGATATATGTTTATATATATATATATATATATATATCTGATCTGTTTTATTTGTCAGTTTTAGTTACTCCAGGTAAAATATTGTGAAAACGAAGCCGAAGGTACAATACGTAGCATCAAACAACCTGAAGAGAATAGCGATAAAAAAACTTACAAGGAGCCAGGAGACGACCAAGATATTATAATTATCATATAAATTAAAGTTTGATTAGTGTATGTATGTATATTTAATTATAATATAATTTTAAGTTTTCTCATAGACATATATATGCAGTTTAATTAATTATATGCAGCTTAATTAATTGTAATTAAGAAAAATAAAATTTGATGAATCTATAATTGCTTGATTATATTATATGAAACACAAATATATGTGATCATATAATACCAAAGGCCACAGTTTTTATATTTTAACGTGGCCGTTGCCACCATTTGGCCACGCGTATTGAAACAAAATATCTTATTTCAACTACCATTTGGCTACTTCCC
>JBCNJP010000007.1:5691876-5708398 GCA_039602395.1 Deinandra increscens subsp. villosa
ATGGATATGTGATAAATAAGTTTTGTCTATGTCTCATCATGCATATTGTTTGTTTGTTGTATGGCTATTAGGAAAGCTACCTCTATCACTCTCTATGTAAGGCTCATTTTCTTTTACAATTATTTATACATTTGGGCTATAGTATAGATTTCTGTTTTGGTTGTTCTTTAACAACACTACATCAGAAAGTTAGGACTATTTATCCCTTTTTGAGACATTAAAATAAATTACCTCTTTTTAAATCACACATATACATCAGACTGTTTGTTGCAGGGCTATTGGGATAACCGTCTTTAAACTTTAACACCTGTTTATCATTATTCATAGGTTCTTTAATCTTTAATAGGTCATTCCTCATATTTTATGCATATTTTTATTATTTTTAAGTTATTATTACTTTTTATAGTCATATATATGTTACTTTACTATATTACAAGTGATTCTATATTTATATTACTTCAGCCGAAGAACCTATTGGCTTATTGGCTTTTGTTTGACTGGTTGTATCATTCTTACATGCTAATCCTCTTAAAAGGCATATCACATTGGGCAGACACACCTGAGGCAAGTTCACAAACATTGATTCTAGATGAAAGCTATATCTTGCATTAGCATTCGCGATTGGGAGAGAACTTTGATGAATTACTTCCTGATGCATTAAATTGTTCATTTTTCAAAAGTTCATTGGATCAAAGGGGTCAAAATTATAGAAAAAATGCCCTATATAGTATACTGAGTGCATAGTTTATCCATATTATGGTTTACTGCTTTGAATAATTAGATAAACTAAATGTAGCATAGTGATTTGTTGTATTTACTTCCAACCAAATCACACTGATTTTGTTTTCTGTTGCATTGCTTATTGTCATATTGATTATAATTCAGTGGCACTCACTTGTTTGAATGTCTATTGGTTTGCTTCTAGAGATAAAATATCAAGTCTATGTTTTGTTACTAAGGTGGCATGATTTGGTGAAAACAGGCCTTCAAGATCACAGGTAAATGTTCCCTTTCATCACCTAAAAACCACCTAAGCTAACAGCTTTATATATTCTAAACCTTAAATGGATTCCCGCCAGTGGCCACTCTATCGAGGCTACCTTATAGGTGTAGGTCCAAATGTATTGGATAAGCAAGGCTTTCCTGTAAATCTTTGAGTTATGTGAACATGTATTCATATATCTTTGATTTAATTGGTCTAATCCAAGTTTCAGGTAAAGGAAGTTGAGAAATCAGGTCATGGAATTGAGTCGGTGATGAACCGAGTGGAAAGCATGTTAACCGATGGGAAACATGTAGAAGTCACCGAAGCACTTGAAAACGGTGTAACAGTGAGCGAGGTGGCACAAGCTGTTGGTGATTGGGTCTAACGAGCATGGCAGCAGGCAGGCTATAATGAGCAAGCACCAACACTCCTTCAATCTTATGCTACATCTGTTAGCCATGCATAAAGATGGCCAGAAGAATTTCAAGTTTATTGTGGATCAGTGTAGTGTTCTTGAGGAAATATCATTTTTGTATAATTTCCTGGAACTTGAATTCTAGGAAAATATACTATACTGACTTGTAATTGTTATGAAAGGCGTACAAATTGCTTCAAAATGTATTTATTTATTTATTTTTGAAAATGTGTCAACTGAGTCTCATACACTTTCTTTGGAGCATCAATGTACAAAGACTCATGGTTTGTACATTTTTCCAAACTGTTGTACAAGAAACTAAGTCTGATCAGTGTACATTTTTTAGAAATTACAAAACCCTTCTTTGACACTTCGTTCAGACTCATTGCTCATGATGAGATTTGCCTCATCAATTAAACAGAACAAAAAACGCGTATCTAATTTTTTTGAGTAAGAATGTATGTTGTTTTAACATGGTCTTCTAAAACATTTTTAAATTATTATACAGAGTTGTAGTACAACTTTAGTTTGTTGTTACTACCTTAATTTTAAAATGTAAATTTGAATGTTATAATTTTTATGTAAGTTAATAATATATGTTAACATATTTAAAAATGTCATTTTACATTTTTCTAAGAGGTACAAAACATTAAGGGACAAGTAACATTATTGTAGAATTACAAATTAAGAAAAATGACGCAAAGGGGACCGAAATATTCACCTACAAAGTTTTTTTTTCATGGAAGAAAGTGTTTTATTTGACCTCTAATGAGAAAGGCTCATAACATAGATATATTAAACTGACGCTACGAATGAAAAAACTAATGGCTGTACAATACAATATATTACGAGAGAATTGATAAACTAACAAAAAGGTACTGCCTTGGTTAATTGTTGTCTCCGCTGCACCGCGTTAACAAAAATGAATGTAGCGTTGTAAATTGTCGTCGCCGCCAAACGCGCAAATAGAAAACCAATAACGCGCTATAAACTGTCACCCGCAGCAACGCGCGGGTACCCCACTAGCGAACAAATAAACAAATACCGCATTGTAGTTTGTTGTGCCGCTGCAACGCACGAACAGAAGACGAATAACATGCTATACACTGTCGCCGCCGCAACGCGCGGGCACACGGCTAGTATCTCAAATGCATATATAAATAAAGACGGGAACATATAAAACCACTTTTGTAAGACTGCAGACATGCCTTTTCGGATTGAAAATTAATATAAAACCACTGTGGTAATGTTTTAAAAGTGTTTGTATTTCTATTAATGACTAATATGCAATAATATGTTTTACATGTTAGGCACACGAATCATGTTCTAGCTTATGCAGGAGGATTGGAAATCTACTGATATTTTGAGAGAGATTTAGAAGTGGATGCACCATATGTTCCTATATACTGACTCCGAGTTGCTTTGTATTTGTTGCCGCATATTTGGAACAACAATTGCTACATGTCTGGAACAACAATGTTTTGTTTAACATGGTATGTTTTTGTTGATCTATTAATATGTTTTAGTAATGTGAATGTACATCATTCTGCCTGCTTATAAATTATAGATGTTTAGGTCTTCAGTTTGATATTTGATATATATTTTTTTTGATAAAATATTTGTATCCAGACACTTATATGAGACATACCCTCTTTTATAATCTCATGGTTCGGCTAACCGACTTTCTAAAACGGCCCGACTCCGCTGCGAAGCGCGGGTCGACCCACTTGAAAGTTTTTGATTAAGAGTAAAACTAGGTTGTTTATGCTGCTTTCATCAATCTTTAAAGCTATTTTATCTACGACAGGTTGCAAACCAGTTACAACTTCAAAGGTAAATTGTTTCTTCATTTTACAACATATTTAGGTGTTTTTGTTTTCAAATATGTTGTAGAGGTCATTATAACTTCATTAATGTTTAGATGTTGTGAATTTGGGGATGAAATAACACAAATTTGCTTATATTTTTGTTTGATTAAATGTTGCATACCACATGTTCGATGAAATGTCTAAGTAGATATTCAAGTTGATTGTTGAATTTTTGAATCACGATCTCTGTGGTGAAAGCTTTCTAATTGATTTTACCGGCCTAGGTAGATTTTGTTTCCATAAAATCGATTTTTTTACGGGTCTTGAAGTTTAATTAACAATAGAAAACAATGTTAAATAATATGTTTAACCGTTCAATAGAAACTGTTAATTTTTCTTTTTTAACAATGATATCACATGTTAACAAGCTTTTAAAACTGCTTTTACCCTTATCCTAATGATTCGAAATAAACATTAGCTATTTCACTCTAATTGTCCACAATTTATCATAACCTAAGAACCATATAACTTATGATGTGAGTTTGGGGGTTAAGACCCTAGATCTGCGACAGTTTTCAGTGGCACTCAGACCACAGCTGCAATTCTAGCGGCAGTGACCGTTGGACCTAGGGTTCAGGCCAGATTTTCCGGTTAAAGGTAAAACCTGCCTATTGCGTTTGTTTTTAACCCTTTTATGTCGATTTCTTAACCCTTAAACTCCGGTTGTTGTTTCTTCTATTTTTTTCTTTTTTTATTAATAACTTAATAAGTCTTGGTTATTTTTGTTGGATTTAGATGTCCAGATCCGACTAAATCAAGTACCCGACCCGGTTAAGACCCGTAAGAGTTACACCGGAGGCAACGGGTATTAAAGACCGCTTACCTATATAACCGGCAAATTCGCAGAAAGATTAATTATGTGTTTATTAAATAGTTTAATTGATACATAATTAATTACTTAAATCAATATTAATCATAAAGATTAATTAAGCGACAAAAACGTTAAATATCGTTACTAACGTCATGGACGAGAATAGACAGATTATTAGTTTGACTAATACTCGGCAAGCGACAAACATTTAAAGGTTTAAATGTTAATTTCAGAAATTAAATGGTTCGATTAAGGATTAGGTAAAATCGAGGGGCTAAAAGGAAATTAAATCAGTTATAAATATAACTGATTAAGGGAGGCGAAACCCTAATCCAATTAGTGAAAATTTCGGCCTCCCCTCCACCCTCTCGCGACTCCGACGCCGACGGCCACCCCGCCGCCGCCGCCTCCTCGTTCTCCGACGACTTGTTGGCAAGAACCCTAATCCTAGATCACCGTCGCCGCCCTGTCGTTTCACCGCTGCCGACTGCCGCTCACAAAGCCGCCGCCGTCCGCCATCCTCCATCGCCGCCGCCGCAGCCACCGGGTCGCCGCCGCCCGCCGCGATCAAGCCGCCGCAGCAGCAGCCCGCCGAAGCCGAGCCGCCGCCGCCTGCAGCCCGACCGCAGCCCACCGCCGCTCACCGCCGCGGCCTCCGTCGCACCTCGCCGCCGCCTTGTCAGCCGCCGGCCCTCCTCGCCGTCGCCGGTTCCACCGCCGACAACCCTAGTCGCGAACCGTGTCTCACGCGTGTTCCGCCGTCGTCCGCGAAACCCTAATTCGCGCCTGATCCGACATACGAGATTTTCTCGGTGCTTGATTCACCGCGTAGTAAATCCGTGTCCGCGAGGAAAGTCAGATTCGTCAGACGAATCACTTCTGTGAAACCCTAGCGTCACCCGTTGACTTCCGGTGTCTCAAGCGTTTGTTTGAATCACCGCTCAGGTATATCTAAACTCGTTATAGTTTAGATTCAATTGTTTGATTATATTAATTGTCGCGTTTTGATTAAAACGCGTTTTTGGTGTTTGCGCGTTTGGTGATTGTCGAATCCTGTTGTTTTAGGTTTACGCTAATTATCTGGTTTTCGCGTTAGTAAATTAAAACGTTTTCCGCTGCCTATTAAATTAATTGTTAATTTAATTATCCAAATTTAATTTACTATTTATTCGGTAATCGTTTAATAATTATTTATTGTAAATAATTATTTCTAAAATAAAAAAAAAAATTGCTATTACCGAGACCCGAATGCCACTGTCGTAACCCAACAATTTTTGCCTATTTGTTATACATGGGATTTGTTTCTTAAGAATGATCATTGATACATATTGTTAATGTTGTTAATATCGTTTTGACCATGATTTAGCAAGTTTTATTCTTTTGGACTTTTGGTGACCAAAAACACAAATTTTACCTGTAGCTATTCTATTAACTTGGAATTTGTTACTAATGAAGATACTTTACAAGGGTTGAATTGTTTACTTGAATAATGAATATGCTCATGTATAATTAACCAAAGTGTTTTTCTATGATAAATAACACAATTCTTATATTGACAAGGAAATAATCCCTTATTACTTGCCTATACTCAGAGTGTATTTACATGATGATACTGTAAGTGGTTATAAAACATTAAGATAATATAATCAATAGGTTAATTTTAGAATTACGATTTAACTAACCTGGCCGTTGTTAGTTTATGTTGATTGTAGGCAAAATCAAGAGAACTTAACTTGGAGATGCATAAGTCATATAACTCTCTCTGTGTTGACAGGTCCAAACTTCTGGGTGTCCATATTTGGTAATTTTGACTTTTAAATGTCTATTTACTTGGGCTCTGCATTTTTGGGCTGGTATTTACGTATATTGAGTTTCGAAACTCATATTTCATGGCATTCATGTTTTGGCTATATTGACTTTAAAATGTGAAATCTTTGGGTCTTCTGCAGTTTGTTGACATATAATTTGCAACTTTGACTTTAGAAAGTCAAAATTTTGGGTGTTGAATCTAGGCTACAAATATTCAAAAGTGTCACTATGCATTTGATTATTACACATATCTTGCTCACCGTAATTCCTATTTAAATAAATTGTTGTTTATATGTGTGATTTCATATTCATATTGTGAGAATCATTGCGAGAATCGGTTGCTTTCTTCGCATTGTTTGAACGTTTTGTTTCTTGGTTGAAATTGACGTATTCAATATGCGTAGACCCCGCAGCGAAGCGCGGGTCGCCCCACTTGGTAACCGGATTTTTAAAACGGTTCGGCTCCGCGGCAACGCGCGGGTCGATCTACTTGTTTAAACTAAAGTTAAATTATAAAATTGGACCCTATCTATTTCAAAGAATCTACGGATCAATAAAGGCACCTCCCCACCCTCGCCGTATCCATCTTCCGTTATTAGAAACAATCTCGAAACAATCCTGAAAACTGATGTTTTGCTTACCGGTCACCCCGTTGTCTCAACCGGTACACCCCGCTACAACGATTGAACCGAAAACATCGTACCGTCTCGTCTTCTCCTGTCTTCAAACTGTGATCCAAACATCACAGCCCCTATGAACCAAAACCCGGTTCCTCTCACTGCTGCGTTTGCCCCACAGCGAAGGGCTACGCCCCTTTCTCGAAGCCAACTCTCAAACCGTCTTCTCCGTCTTCACGAGCTCTAGGCTCTGATAACCAATGTTGGCTCAGGCCCTAATACACACTAATAAAAAACTCACTCACATACAAATACTTTGTTTTACTACTTTGAATAATTGCAAAAACAAATTAGAACTCTAGATTACTTCTAAAGATAGTGCTACTTCTATTTATATGTGAATAAAACAATGAAACCCATGCACAAATAAGGCCACGTTCTCCTCCTGGTTTTCAGTAGCAACTCTACGTTCTCTTCCATAAAACTAGGTCAACCTTAACCAAGTCTTCATCAAAGAAAGAGACTGTTGAATATATTGCTTAGTTGGCTTGACCCAAAACCGTTAGTTCTCCGGGCATGACCCGTAATCGTGATCACACCCGATTAATCAAACATTCACCCTCTTAATCGGTGTTTGTTTACGCCTTTCTTCACTGCAGCAAAATCAATACCTTATCGATCTCGAACCATCTAGACTTGTACCGAACACCCGACCTTCACCTCGGTCACGTCCAAATTTTTTCACAAGATTTTTAATTTTCACAACGATTATAACATCTCACATGGCATCCCGCTGGAACCGTCCACTAACATCTTGACTCTTCACGGATCAACGACCTCACCCCGGTCACATCCAGAGCCACCCGACTTGAACTCTAACGCCATAATGTTCACACCGTGTTGTTTCTCCGTTATCTTCTTGTCTTGACAGTGTATACCTTTACAGATCGAACTTATTCCTTTATTCCGAGAGATTCTTCCACCGATCAAGAAAAACAAGGTCACCGCCACCTTTACTGTCTTCCATGCCCCGCAACACGAACCAAGACCAAAGCCACATGCTTTGATTTTCTTCCGCTCGTCCTTTCGATCTGCACCTTCGGTTAATCTCCTTTTCCAGACAAACAAGCCGATCAAGGTTATGACTTGCTTTCAAGACTAACAAATTGTGAGCAACCTCACAACCCTTTTTTTTCGTGTGTAGCAAGATCCCCAAACCAGCAGCCAAACGGGTTACTTTCTTGACCCACCTGGTTTTTTTTCCGTGTGTAACAAGTGCTTTTGGCTTTTTGATGATGTAATTACCATAATATCCATATTTAACCTTATATTTACCTAACCTTATAACCATATAACCTCCTTTTAGTCATTTAACATATAAAATAAGCAATCTCACTATAAAAGTTAATCCAAACATTTTTTTAACAACTCAATTTCAAAAAGTCATAAGTCAATAAATTTTTACCCAAAATCACGTTTGCTCTTAAATAAACACTCCCTAACATACCCTTATTGTTAACTAAATTGCGTTATTCAATTTCATAATTTATTATTTTTTTAGGAAAATTGGCCTTTATTAATCACAGTTATTACACATTGGCTTATAATAATCCTAATTTTATTTTTACCCCATAATAATCCTAATTAATCAACCATTGGCCTATATTGAACCGTCGTTAACTATAGGCTAACCCAGTTAGTATGATGGACTGTTTTGTAATTTCTTAAAATAATATGACTATATTTTTTTAATGAGGTCTTATATTAATAAGAAAGAAATCTGAAAAAAAAGAAAAGAAAGGAGAAAAAAGGAAAAACCTTCTCCGCCTCCAACCTTCTCAATCTCACCCCACTACCATCCTACCCCAACCTCCTCTGCCTCACCCCATCAAGATTTTACAAAAATTAACTAAAGTGAAATACAAAACCCACTTATGTTGGGAACAATTGGAAACAAACAAACTTTGATCGAAACTTGCCCGGAATTTGAAACGAACTTTATGCTCGCAATATTAACAATTTACAGAAACTACAACTTTGTTCCTACTGAATATATGAACGCAAAACTAGTTTCCTCTATAATAAATAATTGTGGGTATCAATTACAAAAGATGAATTCCTTTAAATAGGACTAAATCACTGATTCAATTCCAAGAACTTCATCGAACCGACTTCGACTTATTTTAAAACAATTAAACTAACAAATAATAAGATAAACTAAATAACTAAAACATTAAATCAAGATTAATTTTATCAACTTACGCTACTGTGGCTGAGAGAGATCGGGAGTAGAGGAGCGTGTTAATCTATAGTTCCTTCATTTTAAGAAATTACAAAAACAGTCCCTCATGTTAACTGGGTTAGTGTATAGTTAACGGCGGTTCAATATAGGCTAATGGTTTAATTGGGGATTATTGTGGGGAAAATTTAAAACTGGGATTATTATCGGCTAACGTATGATAACTGAGATTAATAGGGTCAATTTTTTTTTAATTATCAGTCGCTCACTATTTTTAAAAATAATAGTGAATGATTTAGAGCGAAGGGTACCATGGTTCACACAAAGGACTAATGCGAGAGACATAATTGGTTTTACTCATTTGTAGAAGTGCACGCCAACCCTTCATATGCTGGCGTACGGTACTACGAACGATAGCTTCGATGAGTATTTGAGGATGTATGATCGGAAACTAAGGTCGTGTTTGCAAAGGTTTTCCACATGTATTATTTAATTAGTTTAAATTTATATTATTACTTCTATTATTTAATTAGCTTAAATTTATATATTAGGTCTCTTTAAGTTGTATCAAAGAAAATATTTATGACGACCTACCACAAGCGATATCAGGCAACTTTACGAGTTCCATGAAAACAAATGGGGTTTTCGTAAAATGCTTGGTAACATTGATTGCACACACTAGGAATTGAAGAACTGTCACAATGCTTAGAGAACACAGATCATGCGTAGTGATTACAGTCATCCTACCATAATGCTCGAAGTTGTTGCGTCATACGACATATGGATTTGGCATCAATATTTTGGTGTTGCGGGGTCCAACAACGACATCAATGTCATGGATCGATTACCTATTTGGGATGATATCATAGAGGGGCGTGAGGCCGACTCGTCATTTGAACTACGAGGTGTCACTTAACGATGCGGTATTGGAAACGGCATATAAAGAAATTGACGAGGAGAAAAAAAACGGGCTAATCGTTGGGAAATACGAGATTGAAATATCCATAACCAACTTAAGGCGGATTGATCAAGAACATCTATGGGCATTCTTCTTGAATTATTTATGTTTGATGTAATTTTCTTATTTCTTTATTTTAGTTAAAATGTAATGTTTTATTTTTAGGTTAAATAAAAATATTTAATTAGTATTTCAATTTAAAAAAAGTAAAAAAAAAATAATAATTAAATAATCTTTAACACCACACCATGACACTATATATACCACACTTGATGTTGAAAAATTGTGTTATTCAATCAACTGCCACCTACCATAGGGGTCAGATTGATGCTATAAAGGACACCTCTAGTGTAACTCATGAAGGAAAGGAGGTTCCTACCATTTTTGTGGCGCACTATACCAAATTTTTTGGAACCCATGGTACAAGTTCTGCTATGCCGCCTACCTCGTTGTTCACTAGAAAAATTGATAACGGGGCTGCTACATACATGATTCGTCCAGTTGAGGACGGGGAGATCCGGGATGCGATATTTGGGATTGATAATGATAAAGCTCCGGGCCCGGATGGCTTTACTTCGGCTTTCTTTAAGAGTGCTTGGCCGATTGTGGGGAAGGATATTATGCAGGCCATTCGCGATTTTTTCCAATATGGTAAGCTTCTGCAAGAACTCAATCATACTATCATTGCCTTGGTGCCTAAGGTGACTACCCCTGTTAATATTACAGATTATCGTCCTATTGCTTGTTGCAATGTATTGTATAAGTGCATAAGCAAAATTATTGCGGATCGGATCAAGGGTTATTTGGATGACATTGTGAGTGCTAATCAATCTGCTTTTGTTCCTGGACGGCTCATTACGGATAATATTCTGTTGTCTCAAGAACTTATGCATAACTACCACCGGAATGTGGGTGAGCCAAAGTGTGCTTTAAAGGTTGATATTCAAAAAGCCTATGATACTGTGGACTGGGATTTTTTGAATCACATTCTTGGCTGCTTTGGGTTTCCGGATGTGATGGTGAATTGGATTATGAAATGTGTTTCTTCTGTGTCTTACTCGATATGCTTAAATGGTGAGCTCCATGGCTACTTCAGAGGCAGGCGGGGGTTAAGGCAGGGTGACCCAATGTCACCTTATCTTTTTACCCTGGTTATGGAGGTTCTAACTCTCATGCTGAAACGTGATGTGGAAAGTGATCCTTTCTTCAAGTATCATAAGAAATGCAAGGACCAAAAGATTGTTAACCTCTGTTTTGCAGATGATCTGTTCCTTTTTGCTCATGGCGATACCAGGTCTACTACCTGTTTGATGCGGTCTATAGATGACTTCTCAAAGATGTCTGGTTTAGTCCCCAGTCTCCCGAAAAGCACTATATTTTTCTGTAATGTGGGGAATGATACTAAAACTGCTATTCTAAGCCGTTTACCTTTTACTGAAGGAAAACTTCCAGTTAAGTACCTTGGGGTGCCTTTACTATCGTCTGGTTTACGTTATCGGGATTGTCTTCCGTTATTAGAAGCGGCTGACAATCGCATTTCTAGCTGGAGAAACAAAAATCTCTCCTTCGCTGGTCGTCTCCAACTCATCCTCTCGGTCCTTTCCTCTATGCATATATACTGGGCCTCAGTTTTTCTTCTTCCTGCTAGAGTTGTAAAGGAGCTGGAGGCTAAGATGAGGGATTTTTTGTGGTCCTAAGGAAAACGTGTAAAGGGGGCTGCTAAAGTTTCCTGGAGTGTGATCTGCCGACCTAAAAGTGAGGGAGGTCTTGGAATCCGGTGTATTACAGATATGAATCGTGCTCTCCTCGCTAAGCATGTGTGGAGTATCCTCACTAGAAGGAATTCGCTTTGGGTTGAATGGATTTACACGTATAGATTGAAAAACCGCACCTTCTGGAATTGTAAGAATGATGCCTCTAGTAGTTGGTGTTGGAGAAACCTTGTGAAGATTAGGCCTATTATACAAAGATACATATATATCACTGTTGGGAATGGCCTTGACACGTCTGCTTGGTATGACACTTGGAGCGATATCGGTCCCTTGGCTAATATTCTCTCCTCTAGACAAATTCATAATGCCGGTTTTAACATCTACTCTCGTCTTGCTGAAGTTATTGTGAGCCCCAGTTGGAATTGGCCTTTGGATTGGGTTCATCGTTTTCCGATGTTAACCAATGTTCATATCCCGGAGCTCAAGGATGTTGCTGATAAACATTGGTGGAAAGCGGATGATACTCTTGTTGAGTTCTCAACTAATACGGCTTGGAACTCCTTAAGGCAGTCCCATGATGTGGTCCCTTGGAGATATCTCGTTTGGAATACGACAAGCATTCCTAAACATGCCTTTTGTCTTTGGTTGGTTATTAATGGTAAACTCCGAACTCAGGATAAGCTGGTACGCTGGAATTGGAAGAAGGGATGTATGAACATGATGTGTTGTCTTCTATGTTATTCTGATATAGATTCTCATAACCATCTTTTTTTTTAGTGTCCTTTCTCCAAGAAGGTTTGGGAGACGGTAAGGAGAAGCTTTCCGATTCAGATGCCGAGTAATTGGAGTAGTATTATCAATTGCTATGCATCGAATTCGCAGTCCAAGGCCCTATCTAGTGTCGTTTTTAAACTCTCTGTGGCGGCTGCTGTCTATCACGTGTGGCGGGAACGAAATAATCGGCTGCATGGGAACAATTATCGACAGCCGGAGAAGGTTGTTGGGGATGTTCTGTCTGATATCCGCTACAAGGTACTGGGGTTAAAGTGCAAGTTTGGTGATCGGGGGAGAAACGTCCTTCCCATCTGGAGATCCTTGGGAAGCTTGACTTTTGATGATGGAGGCTAATTGGCTTTAGTGTTGTGTCGTGTTCCTTTGTTGTTCTTACCAGTATTTAGCTGGGTGTGCTTTGTCTTTCTTTTTGTGTTTTACTCTTTGGGGTATGCCCCTTTGAGAACTAGTAGAGATTTCACTCTACTACTTGTACTTTGAAGTTTCTGTTAATACAAAAATCACCGGGGTAATCCTTTACCCCAAAAAAAAATCAACTGCCACGTGATATGATAACATCATCTTCAATAGCAAAGTATACCACATGCTCTTATATATGTAATTTTTTTATTCAATATTCATTATATAATAAATATTTGTGAATATGGTTTTTAACTCTTTAACCTTCATTTACATTTACATGAACTAACCATATGATTCACAATGGTCTTAGTTTGGGTTTATTCCATGGTCCAATAGAGCATGAACAATTACAATAGTTGCTTATTAAAGAGTTTAAACTTACTAATACTAAATGTAAGCATTCACAACCTATTCCTTATTCATATCCTTATAATTTATACATTTATTATTATTTTTTATCTCTCTTTCACTTACAACCATAATTAAATAATACATTTTTATACAATTTTCTTCTCTTCCACTCACAACAAACCTCAAATTTTATAGAATTCACACTTTTTTTTTGTTAAATATACAAATTTTCAATATATTTTCTCTCTCCTTTACTCACAACCACTTACAACTAAACCTTAAATTTTAAGGACTACACTCACATAAATTATACCAAACAGGTTGTGAATGCTCTAAACATTAGTGATAACTTAACAATTAATTCATACCCGATAGAATGTTACTATTCATAGTTCAAGAACACCATAATACTAAATACAGATTGAAGTCTCATCAGTGTCATTTCAAGCTTTACTTAAGCTTTTTAGCATGCTGAGTTTTGGGTAAATTGCATATATTAGATCTGATTCCAATGACCCAATGTGAAACTCTTATTTTTCTTATACGTGGGACTTAAACAGAAGACCTTCACATTTTAATGGTTTATAGGTGTCTTACCACCACTTGAATTGAAAATCATTTAATTTGGTATTTCATATGATGATATGTAAATTACGGGAAACGTCCCTGTGGTTTCCATGGATTTTACCTTTCCTCTCTAGAGTTTTACCAAATCCTTTTGATGGGTGTCGGTTAAATTTTGCTGTTAATTTTTAAATTGACAATTCTACTCATGTATTTAAAACACAAAAAAATATAAAATTATGATGCTACCCTTTCAACCCTCACCACCACCACACCTTCTCCAACTGTAAAACAAAATCATACCACCATGCCACTTTTCGGCAACAATTTAAACTTACCAATTACAACCACACACTTGTTTGTTTACCAAATTTAAAAATGGCCAATCTAGACTTTTTAACCCTTTAACTGAAATTGGAACACATGAACACGTACATGAAGCAATAACAATGAGGGAAGGGAACAAGCAATGACGTATGGAAAAGTAAGAAATCTCCCAATGTTTTGCTGCTAGAACAGATTAAGAAGTCAAGAAGTGTGATACAAGAGTAAATGAAAAATAGTATGACTTTATTAACTGAGATCAGAGAAACACACACGCAAGTGATATGGTATAGTTAGAGAGTGAAACTAAAGATCAATATTCGCATGTGTTTGTCCAATCTTACACTCTTCCTTTTACCTACAATATGTAGGAAAACCGTTCGCGAATTTAAATAAAAAATAAATACTTTTATTTAAGTACGATTACAACAAAATGAAATATAGTCTATTACAATACACGGAAAGGAAATTCTACTCCTATTACAATTACAGGGAAAATAAAATGATTACAATACAAGGAATTATAGGAAAGTAACTAACAGTACGATTACAAATGAAATGAAATAATACTTATAAAAGAAAACAAAGGAAAGAAAAATGTAAACAATATTTAATTTGAGAAAGATGAACAGAAGGTTTTGATAATGGTTTTGAGAAATAATTATTCAACAGCGTGATAAAAAAAGTTAGGGAAAATTTTTGAGAAATTCTATGAAATTGGTTTAAGAAAAGAAGAAGGTTCCAAGGAACCTTGGCGAAGGCTTCGGGTCAAAACCCGGGTCCCTTAAAACAAATTCCGGGTCTACCGAAGATCCGTTTTGTTTCCCAGGGTACAATCGCCTAAACCGTATTGTACGACCGGGATAACTCTAAGCTTGAAGTTTACCTTCGAGTTCTTGAAGTCTTGACGAACAAGATGAAGATTGAGAGAGTGAGAGAAGAGGAAGAAGAGAGAATAAGAATTCTATGAATTCTGGTGTGGTTTGCCTTAACTAATGAGGCTGTATTTATAGTGGTGGGAGTGGCTTGTTGAGCACACAAAAGTTAATTCGTAGTCAAACTTTGCATTAAACGTCTTTAATGCAAATTGATTTCTAATTAACATGGAATTACCTTAATTAGCTCAAAACGCGTTTACAGCTGTCAATCCGGAGGACTCCGCGTTACAACTGCTTTTCCGAAAGAACTGATCTTCCGGTCCGTCCCAACTTCAACCGGAAGAATTTCCGGTTCAACTCAGTTCCGCTTGAACTTCAACCGGAACCACTGTTCAGGTTGAACTCGGTTCCGCCCAGACCACACATGTCCGGTTGAACTGGTTCCGCTTGAACCTCTCTGCCCAGACCACACAGGTCCGCTTGGACTTCAAAGTGCGCCATCAAAGTGCGCCATCAAAGCGCCACATTGCGCCCACGCGCGCGCGCGCTCGTGCGCGTGCGAGTTAGGGGTTGCTTCGCACCCCTCAGGGTCCAAGGGATGTGTCCTACTAAAGGAAACAATAGTTGGTAAGGTTCCCACCTTATAAACCACTTTTGGTTTCAATCCCCAACCAATGTGGGATGAGTTAACATGCTATACTTAGCATTTTTCTCTCTAATTTTCGCAGCTTCACTAGTTGCGAGACCTCAACTTTGAGCTTCGATATCTCATTCATACGAGCTCGGATTTGGACGTGGTTTGATGCGTTGGAAAACCCTCACAACGTACTACACAAACCTATAGAATACAGAGGCAACAACCTATGTTATCTGTATTTTATTTTAGTCCAAAGTTGGTGAAAAACTCATTTTCACACTTAGTAAAAAACCTATTTTCACTAGTTTTTCTCCCAAAATTCCAACACAATAACATATGGAAGTATTCATAGATCATGAAGGACTTAAGTGACACCCTGTCGGATGTGTAAACACATTAAAAAACCTATTTACCTCATCAATGGTGTAATAATAAACATATAGGTTACGTAATTATCCATATAACTAGTGTGATTATCCCTATAACTTGCGTAATTATTATATAACTATTTGGATGTAATAATAAACATATAGGTTGTGTAATTATAAACATATAACAATCATAACTGTTTAATATAACTTGTGTGATTATCATCTAACTTACGTAATTATTGTCTTATGCGGACAGACAATTTATCATTTTCTAAAATACATGTGACGCTCCCTGGTTACTCCGCACAGAAAACTCCAATGTATAATAACTTTTAGATCCCATGTTAACTATCTAACCTCTTAACACTCCAAAAATAACTTATAAAATTGACTTCGAATCACACACTTGTGTGTAAGCTTGATAATTAATAAAATTATTTAAACAAAAGAGGGCAAAATGTTAACTCCTTGCATATTTGAGAACCATATTATTTATTTTGATTAAAGAGATGTGGGGTAGGTGACAAGCAGTTTTAAGGCATGTCGCCTATGGGTAACCTTATGTTTTGTAGCATCTTTCAAGTGCATGTGGCCTCTTCGATATGGCTTCTTTCATGTCCCCATTCACAATATATGCCCATACCTATTTGTATGAAGCATCCATGACAACCCTTGTATGTTGTATCTACATTCTTGTATATTTGTATGTTAAGTTGTTGTCCTAAAGTTAACATATTTATTTTACTAAATTATTAGAATTTTAGAGATATTTTGTGACAACCGGACCTA
>JBCNJP010000007.1:5708898-5822743 GCA_039602395.1 Deinandra increscens subsp. villosa
TCTGATAAAAAATTGTACCATAGATCTTATAATTCTGTTATCTTTAATTCTTGAAAAAATTAAAACAAAAATTAATGTTTTTTTTATTAATATTGCACATGTGTAATATAATTAATACGTATTATTGCACATGTGCAATAATAAAAAAAATCACGAAATTTTATATGTTTAATTTTTTTTCCCAAAATTAAAGGTGGCATAATTTTAAGACTTTTGGTGCAAATTTTTAAAAAAAAATATTAACGTATGAGGAAGTTATAGAGGTTTTAATATTTGTTTTCGTGTTTTCGCAATAACATCTTGTTTTTATTTGATCCTTCCCCTACACAGATAATGCATAAATTTATGATTAATTGTATAGTCAACGATTAAGGTTGACCAGGAAATTTTACGGGTTGTCACATGTGATAAACCGCTAACCGTTCGTTATTAACAATGAAACACTAAGTATTATTGGTGGAATTAATAACAAGAAATATAAAAAGGAACTCTTATAACTTCCGTCACCTTTGTAGTAATTATATCAGTTACGTACAAACTCGTCACCCTTGGACGTTTAATATTTAATTAACGTGTAACGTTTTAGGATTTATCATTTACGTCCATTTTAAAAGTTGTTTATCGTTAAATATTTATTTAACATAGCAATTGTGTTTTTTAATTAAAACCCCGTATATGTTTAACTTTTGTAAAAACGTATATCAACTAAATCATCACTCGCATCCAATAAACATTCGAGACCCGTATCCATTTACCTCCGATATCCTACCCGTTTATACCCGACCCGACCCGGATACCCCCTCAAACCCGTCACTTTTGCATGTGTTTCTCATGCAAACCACCACCATCGACCACCGCAATCACCACCCGACCACCCTCTCCTCTCTCACAGCTAACAGCCCCTAACCGGCCCCACCATAGATCTAATCATCATCTACCTCATCACACCACCTTATCTAGTACTTACACAATCACTCACCCACATCACCTTCAATCACCATCTTCACACTCCACCCCCTCACCTTGTCACAAGGACATCAAAACCTAACCACCCTCTCCCCTCTCCTCTCGTGACCGAACACCACATCCCCCCTCTCTTTTTCTCTTGAACGATCAAACCAAACCCGAGCCACCTTCTCTTCGTCTTCTTTTCGTGAACCGGTCCAAACACAATATTCTTTCCCTCAAACCCTCTCTATATCTCGGTCTCACTACCCAAACCGAGCCCCCCCCCCCCCCCAAAAAAACCGGTTCAAGCAAGACTCACCCCCATCTCACCCTAGCTCACTTAACCCTCATATATTTTCATCATTTTCTCATTTTACATCATATTTCTCAAACCCTATACAACATCACCTCCCACCACATCTCTCTCTCTCTCTCTACCCAACCGATCGGCTCTCTCTCTCACTACTCTCTCTCTAGTTTTGCTCGAGAGCACTCCATTTCTGAGAGAATCAAGCATCAAGAAGGTGATCCAAGCAACTAGGACGCAAGATCATCCATCCTCTTCATCTTTTCTGGCCTTGGAAGCTTCATAGTGAGGGTCCTTGTTCATTCCTTGTTATTATACTTGATCTAGTACATATTTCATGTTCATTCTTGGAATCTTGGTTCTAGATCACCCCATTGATAAGTCTTTATGATTTTGGTTGTTTTTACACAAATCCTTACTAAATATGCTTACTTTGTTGTTCAAAGTTTAAGTAAAGTTGTTTGTTTAGTAGATCTATGATGTTACTAGTGTTTTGTTACATAAAACACGTTCATTTTGCAGATCTATGAAAATGTATGTGTTCTTATGTGTAGATCTAAAAAATCCATGGCTATATAGTGTAAATACTTGGTTATGTTAGGTCCTTGGAACATTGGGTTTCTAATTTTTTTTCTTCGGTAATCTTCTTTGTTTATTCTTTAGGCTTCTCTCGTTTTAGTTTCATACCGTTGCGTTTACGTATTAGTATTTTATTTTCTCTATTATTTTTTTTAACGTCGTTGAACAGTTATGTTTTATTCATATTGCGTTTTCGTAATTCAATTATTTTATGTATCCGTTCCTTTTCGTAATTCAATTGTTTTATGTATCCGTTCCAACTCGTTAATTGTAAAAATCTAATAAATGTATTTATAACGATTTGACTCCCATCATTTTTAGGGGAGCATTTTTTTTTTTGAACGGCCAACAAACATAGAATTGCCCAGGTACTCCGTACGGGGTGACCCAATGGCAAAAGGCCACCGCCAGCTGGCCCAACCCAGCCATACGAAGCTCTTAAGCACACCCAAGTTATCTCCAGTTCCGGGGAAAACCCACCCGCCCGAAGGCCCACCGGTGGTAAAACCTAGTCGCTCTCGGGATCGAACCAGAAACAACAAGGTCATGGTCTTCCTTCATAGAGCCCTCCATGCCTCAGAACAATATTGTTGGGAGCAAGGATAGAACCTGGGTCACTTGTACACAAGGTGATCACCTTAAATCCTTAACCACTCCAACAACATGCCATTGGCTTTTAGGGGAGCATTTGATTTGTGTAGAAAGGCCACATGGTTTTTAATTTATTCAAAACAGAATTTAAATACATATATATTACCGTTTGCGATGACTAGAAAGTAAAACAAAAAACGATTTTGTCTTTTTCGAAAATCCATTTTAGGTTGTCACTACAAGAAATTGGAGATTTAGTGACAACAAAAGGTCGCCGCTAATAGTTAAACTGTCCCCGCTAAAAAGTCGCCGCAATATGCTGGCCGCTACTACTTCTTTGTCGCCGCTAAAAGGTCGCCGCTAATAAGTCGCCGCTAAAAAGTCGCCACTATTGATTTTGTCGCCGCTAAAAAGTCGCCACTATTGCCACTTAATACGTAAAAACGTATTTTTACCTGTATTTTGTACTTTTCCCCTGTACTTTATACATTTCATGTTTGTCAACCACATACACAATTAAAACTGCAAATAACAACAATAGAAACGTACTTCCGCAAATGTTAAGTTTTAGAACACAATCAAATATCACATACTACCGTTAGTTTCTAACATACGACCATTCCTAAAAGTTTTTACAATTTACTTATAAAATAAAAACTAGATGCATAGGTGGGAAATTCCTTCATTCATTGCCGTTGTCGTTGTCGTTTTCATTTCCCTCGTTGTCTTCTCCGCCGCCTAAAATTTGGGTTCCAATGTTCAAGCCCGTAACTTGTGAGAGTTGAGCTAGAAATACTGGATTTTGAACTAAATTTGTAATTTGTTCCTACAAAAAAAAAAATACAACCATAACGGGTCATGTTACAAACATACAAATACTAACATCATAAGTTCATAACTACTCGCAAATATTTACCAATTCTAGTACTAACATTTACCAAACTAATACAATACATATACAAACAGTGTTGGGAAAGTCGGGCTAGGCGCCCGCCTAGGCGTCGCCTAGGCGCTAGTCGTCGGTTTATAGAGGAAATTTACATTCCTCGGTGAAATTAGGCGTTAGGCGGTCTAGGCGTTTCTAGGCGGATTTAGGCGGGGTTAGGCGGTAGTCGGTAGGCGGGTTTAGGCGCTGTTAGGCGTTGTTAGGCGCTGTTAGGCGTTTGAATTTTGAACTAATGTTTATTTGAAACTTTGGATGTTTATTTTGACGTAATTGAAATGATGTATTTAAACTTTGAAGTTGATGACTTTGAATTTTAAACTATGTTTCTAGGAACTTTGAGCAATTTTAGGGAATATATTTATTAATTTTTGAAATATATATATATAAATCTTAAAAATTTCTAAAAATTTCAAAACCGACTAATTCCGATTAATCCCGATTAATCCCTAGGCTCTACCCGACCGTCTAGCTACCGCCTAGCACTTTCTACAACATTGTATACAAACATACAATATTCGTGTCAAACGGGTCCTTTTACATACATACATATACAAACATACAAGTTTTAGGTCAAACGGGTCAAACTACTAACATTTAACCAATACTAACATCATTATAACCACTTACTCACTTTACCTATCTCTACTTACTAACTTTACATATCTACATATCTACTTACAAACATTTACCAATTCGAGTACTAACATTTACCAAACTATAACAATACATATACAAACATACAATTTCGTGTCAAACGGGTCCTTTTACATACATACATATACAAACATACAAGTTTTGGGTCAAACGGGTCAAACTACTAACATTTACCAATTCTACTAACATTTATCAAACTAGACAAAAGTTAGTTAGTGTACGTTACCGGTGTGAATTGTTGGAATTGCGGCAGTTGCGACTCCTGATTAGAAGCGGGTTCGGAAACGGGTTCTTTCGAAGATGCTTTAAACCCGATCCCCCAGATCCATCCATGTCGAGGCTTCAATACCTTTTGGAACACAGGGACTTGAGAAAAAGTGGGGGCTTGAGAAGAAGTCCCTTCAGCAGGAGGTTGAGTTTGGGAACGAATCTGCTCCTCTAATTTGGCTTTATTTTATAAAGATGATTTAATATAGATATACATATATATATAAAAATATAAAAATTATACATAAATAAATACTTACAACTGTATCGACAACTAACGGGTCAAGCGTCCCATCTTTAAGCGTATGTTGTTGGATGAATGATTGCAAACGGGTTTGAACTTGTATTCAAGCAAATTAAAAGGGATATTGTTTAAACTTGTATAATTTGATTAATAAGAAGCATATTTTTTAAAGTAAATTCTAAAATCTGGTTGAATTACCTAACGTGTAAAATAACACAATCACATTCAAATTCATCAAATATTCTAACAACATTCAACAATGAACCTATGTCGGTTCAATCCAAAAAATTGTGACTAAACGTACCTGAATCGAGTGTAACAAGAGAAACTGAGTTTAAAGGCACGCCCAAAGACCACCTAAAACAGTTGCAAACATCCATCAAAACTGCATTTATACTTGCAAACATATTTTTATTTTATTTCATGCATCCAAATAAACCCTCTAATCATCATAGAAAATAACAAACAGAACCAATCATTCCAGCTCAATATCACTTCTTTATTTCAAGAGACTGACCAAACAGAAGCTCTCATGATAATGAACAAATCATACAAAAAGAAACCAACTAATGAAAAGAACATATCAAAGTTAAGCTAACCAAATTGACATTAGAGCCTACGTGACTTATAAACCTACTTACAAACACAAACAGAATCCCAATAGAGCACGATTCAACAAAAACAAATCAAACAAAAGATAACATGTCAAAGTTTCTAAACCAAACACACCCATTTTTTCTCACAATATATAGATGACACTTTGAATTTTTATCAAAAAATGGTCTTTGACATTACCTATATGCAACCCTATATAATCAGAACACTTGAATCATTTGTGAACCGCATTATATTTACTTCTAAATCCAGCATTTTAAAGTACCTTCTACTAGAGGGGCAATACTGCGATACTAACCCTAACACTAAATTGTGTGCTTATTTGAAATTTTAATTAGAGGTGCACATACAAATAAACCCTCTAATCATCACATACAATAAACAAGAAAAGAAAAAAACGCACAGCAAATCACAAAATGAAAGAAAAATGTACAGCAACTCGCAAAATCGGAGCAAGTTTTGTACCAGACACCCCCATTTGGTAAATATTATGGAATGTAGAGCTTGAAAACGCACCTGATCGGAAAGGAGGAGAAGTACGGCGGCGGTTGTGTCGCAGAGGAGGAACTCCGACGGCTGTCGCTGGTGTCGCCGGAAAGGAGGAGAAGTACGGCGACGGTTGGCGGCGGTGGTGTAGCAGCGCCGGTGGAGAGGAGGAACTCCGGCGGCGGTGTAGCTCGATCGAGAACGGGGTTGAGAATCTCGTCTGTGCGTTTTTCGTGGGGTTTTTTTTTTGGGAAAATGGAGACAATGGCGGCAATGGATAATAATTAACCCGCTACTTTTTAGGTCATTAGCGGCGACACGTCGCCGCTACTTGTGTCGCCGCTAATAAGTCTCGTACGATCAAACCCTAGCCTTTAGATCGGAGAAGCAAATGGACGGACAGATTTAATTAACGGGACTAGATGCGGGTCAGGGGTAATAGCGGCGACAGGTCGCCGCTATTGAGTCGCCACTAAATTACGTCGCTGCTATTAACTTAAGTCGCCACAAAAAGGTCGCCGCTATTGCTTGTATTTCTTGTAGTGTGTATACATTCTTCAACGAATTCAAGCAACGTTTAAAAGATAGTTAATTTTTTAGTGTGGGCGCTGCAACCCGCGGCTGCATAAAATTAGTTAATATATTTAAAACTATAAATATATCACAACCGTTCTACTTTATAATTTTTAAAACAACTGTTCGTATAAATGAGTGATATAGCTTCATTAAAGCATGAGATATACTTATGGTGGTACGGTGTGATGGTCATTTCTGTAATAACTGGACCATACTAAAATATCATATAGAAGGGGGTATGGTATTACGGTTTTCTCATATGGTGTTGGTTTAGTTTTAACAAAAAATAAATAAATAAATGTCATCAATTGATTGGATCGCCCTCCCCTTCACCGGCACCAAACATTCCGCGTGAGTTCACCACGCCGCCAAACCGGCGCCAACACGCTTCGCGCGACCCATACCGGGTACTCTTATGATTATATATTTAGGGTTAGGATAAATGAAGAAGTTTTTGTTTTGACAGTTTTTGAGAATTATTTTAAGCCACTCATTTTAAGGAGGGGGGATATTTTCTTATATATAACTATTGTTGTAAAACTCGTCCGAGACGACCGAGTATTCCCCCGACTTTGGCGGATACTCAGAACTCCTCAGTCGAACTGACTTTGAAGCGCCTAGCGACTTTTACAACTATGTATATAACTAGTGTCTCATAATGATTTTTAAAAAAAATCACAATCAAATGGTTCTTAAATGAACCTCCCCTATATATGTATAAAATAACTCAAACAATAGTAAACTAGGGGTTAAACGAAGGGTTGCTCCTCCCACACGTTATGATGACAATCTATTTATAATCCGACTAACATTAAAAAATGCTTGTACAAACTTCCTCTAAATCTTTAATAGTCGTTAGCTTAAGCAAATCGTTTAGTTACCAAGTAATTAGTTAAAAACAGTTTTATAAACATGAAACAATTATAAGGCACATTTATAACTCCGAGTATATAAACAAACCTATAAATGGTTCACATCTGAGTAACGGCTGCCATAAACGCTTCCTCGTCACTAAAAAAACATCACAACTTAACCTAAAAAAGTCCAAATGGAATTCCAACAAGAACCGAGTGAATGCTTAGATCTGTAAATCAGAATAGACATTCCAGTGATATGATACCCCTCACAACCAAAAAATTACAATTGTAATATATATAAATGGCTTAGAGAACCTGAAGACGGCTGCAACAAACGCCTTGTTGCCACAGCCACATGTATGGGTGTTCAACGAATCGAATTTCGAATACTCGAGTAATTCGAATTGAATTATTCGAATTTCATATTTTAAAACCTGGATTCGAAATTCGATTCGAACTCGAAATAGATTCGTCGAATCGAATCAAATTCGAATTCGAGATAGAAAATCCAATTCGAAATTCGATTCGATTCATATTCAGATTTCGAATTCGAATCGAATACGAATCAAATTCGAATAAACCATTTTAAATTGAACAAAAAAAAACATGTTTTAATTTTATTTTCAAAACTAATAAAAACTTAAATTATTATAGTAATAAATACAAATCTATATAAGTATAAAACTAATAAACATCCAAAATATTTAAAATTTAAAATTTTTCAGGGAAATGAAATCGTGAATAGGAAGGAAACGTTTTAACTTTCAAGGTATATTTTAAAGATTTAAAATTTTAAAACTTTTGAAATATGACGTGAATTATAATAAGTCAAACTAATTCAAAATATTTTTATCAATATTAAATTTATATATGAATATACATATATATATATATATAATTATTTTTAATTAGAATTTCGAATCGAATCGAATCGAATTGAAAAGCTCACATTCTAATTCGATTCGAAATTCGATATTAGACGTCGAATCGAATCGAATTTGAATTTGAAATTTCAAAACAAATTTCAAACTGCTTATTTTCGAATTGAATCGAACCGAATTCCGAGTTCTTCGAATCGAATTCAAAATCTGAACACCCCTAACCACATGTAACATTATCGGAAAACCTCCTCAGTCGATTAAGAGCAAACCGAGAGACAACAAAGCATATCCCACATGTGTACATAAGTATAATTCATAACAAAGCCTAAAAACCATCGACAAACACCGAAGCCAACCTATACCATTTGAATTTCATTCAAAACATGTCATGTCCTTGTCATTCTTAAATTCATTACAAGTATCTATGGTTATAAATTCCATCCATAAGCATAAAACCACCAACATTATAACGAATATCCACATCCACAAATCTCTATTTGACACAGAAGCATGTGACCCTCCTCGACTTCATTTTTGGTACTCCTCACGAGGCCCCAATGTGTCCCTATATCAAAATTAATAGCATGATGGAATCTTGCAAATTTTGTATATGCATGATAGGTGCCAAACCAAATCTAAAGGGTTAATTAATCCTAATTTGTTTGCAAAGCTATTACTTTTTGTTAGGGTATTGACTCACTCGTTGTTTCTTTATTGTAGAGGAGTTTTATGATGTGCTTGGGCTACCTCGTATACGTGAGATTACGACTATGCCCTCTGCTTTCCCGGATGTGGGCGTCCTTTACGCCAATTGAGCTGCTTTGGGTAGCCGGACGTTAATCATTTGCTGTCAAAAACAAAAAACTTATTTTTCATGATATTGTCTTGATATAAATAGAATAGACGTGTAGGTTGATGTAATTTAATTGTGTGGTTCTATACATAATAAAGTGGATTATCTTCAAATTCTCGATGTGTTCTTGTGTTCATATAACGATTTTGGGACAACAATTTATATCATAGCTTAGGTGAAGCTCATGCCTGGGAGATGTTGGAGATCGAGACCTTAGGAGATGTACACGAAGAATATATCAAAGATCGGACAAACTGAAGAACAACGGCGAACTAGAGCACCGGCCGATCTATGAGAGATTGATCAAGATAAAGACAAAACTCTATGGACCGATGAAGGAGTTTAAAGAATCTCTGATTGGTTCAAACAAAGTGAAAAACTGATCATGTGAGATGATCATGAATGAAGAGCTTATCGTGTGGGATATGATGATCTAGATCAAGATGAAAAGTCAACCGTGTGATACGTATCTAGAAAAGAACCTATATAGAGCCGGTGTGATATTAGTTGTGTCATTAGGGCGAGGACAAAATTTTTTTTTTTTTTTTTGCTACATGAAAGAGAAATATAATTTTTGTACCTTGGGGAAAAAATAGATTATGGTGTCAAAAGCAAATAAAATAAAAAAGTGGTTTCTGGTTGGTTGTTTACTAAAGAAGACAAAAGGTAGCTCCATACCTACTTGTTCTTTTCCCTGATGTGATATGTGTTGTGGGACAGAGAAAAAAAGGAGGCTTACTCGCTTAGTTGTTTTTTAGTTTTTGGATGTGTAGTGAAAAAAAGTTTATAAAAATTATCATGATGGTGACGATTATGATGAAGATGAATGAGATAGAGATGTCTGTTGGAATTTTGGGAGAAAAACTAGTGAAAAATGGGTTTTTACACTAAATGTGAAAATGAGTTTTTCACCAACTTTGGACTAAAATAAAATGCAGATAACATAGGTTGTTGCCTCTGTATTTAATGGGTTTGTGTAGTACGTTGTGAGGGCTTTCCAACGCATCAAACCACGTCCAAATCCGAGAAGCGCAAAGTTGAGGTCTCGCAACATGTGAAGCTGCGAAAATTAGAGAGAAAATGCTAAGTATAGCATATTAACTCATCCCACATTGGTTGGGGAATGAAACCAAAAGTGGTTTATAAGGTGGGAACCTTACTAACTATTGTTTCCTTTAGTAGGACACATCCCTTGGACCCTGAGGGGTGCAAAGCACCCCTAACTCGCACTCGCACACGCGCGCGTGGCGTGGGCGTATGAGGCGCTTTGATGGCGCACTTTGCACTTCGCATCGCCGCGAGCCTCATTATTGTTTTTGGGTTGTTCCGGTTGAAGTCCAAGCGGACCTGTGTGGTCTGAGCGGAATGTGAGTTGAACCGGAAAAACTGGTTCGAGTGGAACATTGCGTTAGTTCAGCCGGATAAGGTTCCGGTTGAAGTTCAAGTGGAAAAGGAGCTCCGCTTGGAGTTCAAGCGGAAGTTGAACCGGAAGATCAGTTCTTCCGGAAAACAGCTGTAAACACGTTTTGAGCTAATCAGGGTAATTCCGTGTTAATTAGAAATCAATTTGCATTAAAGACGTTTAATGCAAAGTTTGACTACGAATTAACTTTTGAGTGCTCAACAAGAATTCCCACCAATATAAATACAACCTCATTAGTTGAGGCAAAACACACGAGGATTCACAGAATTCTTTCTCTATGCCTCTCCTCAATATTTCTCTCATCTTCTTCATCGTTCTTGCTGTTTCTTCAAACTTTGAAGGTATTTTCAAGCTTAGAGTTATCCCGGCCGTACAATACGGTTTAGGCGATTGTACCTTGGGAAACAAAACGGATCTTCGGTGGACACGGAATTTGTTTTAAGGGACCCGGGTTTTGAGCCGAAGCCTTCGCCAAAGATTCCTTGGAATCTTCTTCGTTTTTCTTGAACTAATATCAAAAGTGTTTTTTCTTAAACATTTTCTTTGTCATTCAAAACATTTTCTATAACTCTCTGTTTTGTTTTTCTTTCACTCAAAACATTACTATTTTATTTACAAGCATTTGTTAAACTTTGCATTTCATTTCATTTGTATTGTAATTTCATTTCATTGTAATCCTTATTTATTTCCCTGTATTGTATTTCATTTCCGTGTAATCTTTGTTATTTCATTGTAATTGTATTAGGAGTAGAATTTCCTTTCAAAGGGTATTGTAATAGATTAGTTTTATTTCTTGTGTTGTAATCGTAATTAAATAAAATATTTATTTTATTTTAAATTTGCGAACGATTTTCCTACAATGTCAAGATCATTTGACTCGGTTAAATACAATGGTCTACGACGTAACCAAGGAGTGGATCAAAAAGAATAATTTAAGATAACAATCCAATGGTGAAAGTGGAAGAGTTACGAGTTTTGTTGAAAATTTAAGATCTAGCCATCTAGGTGCTACAAATCAAGATTGAAAGGAAGTTAGAATGAGGGGTTAATTCAAATTTATAGGAGATCTGATTTGTAAAGCTTATATTTTTTAGGATATTGAGTCATTATTTGTTTACTTACATATTAGGAGTTTTATGTATGTATAGGTACGTAGCTTATTTTTCAATATATTGTTTTAGTTGAAATAGAGGTGTAAGTTGATGTATTTTGTGTGTTTCTCTTCATAATATATTCCCTTGGTCATCTTAAAATTCTTGGCGTGTTCTTGTGTTCATATAATCAATCTGGCTAAACAAAATCGACCTAATAAGTATACAAATCTCCTAGAATCCAACACCTTCATGAATCATATCAAATAAAGGCCAAAGTGTTTCCATATCTTCAAAACTTTGGATGATATAAACACATCATATACAATCCGCAATTCCTCACATCTCTTCCTCAAATCATTCTTTGTAAGTAAACAAGAAAGTTCATAACATAAATAGAAACTGATATTTGTCGAAGATATTTGAACTTAGGGTTTACCCCATCGTTCCAGTCCTTCAGTTTTCAAGTAAAACATTCAAATCCTTCATTGATAGATTTTGTTTTCACCTTAATTTCTTAATCACCCATTGTATTTCGTCTTTGCCGCAAATCTTGTGATCTTGAAACCCTAGATCGATCTAACTCCCTTGTTGGATAAGAAATGCAATCACCTATTTATGAAACTGATATTTCATTGTTGTACTTCCTGAGTTCTAATCCACCATTTAAGCTTTTGGAATACATACTTCTATCATCTTAGTTTGAATGGTTTCCTTTCAATTTAAACTAAATAAATTGAACATACACTAGTTTTTGGGTGCATTCATGGTAGTAGTGTGCATATATTTTATGATTATTAATACTGGAAAGTTGTTCTTTTTCATATTTTGTGTTAAAATAGTGTCTATCAAAAAGTTTTGCTGTTAAAGATACACCAAACCTATTTGGAACCATTCAGCCTAGAAAGATTTTTCTCCATGTAACTTTTAAGAATACTATACAAAGTGTATACAAGTACTATGTGAGTGCAAATACCCTTGCATCACATCTTATAGTTGGTATAGTGATTGAGCCCTTTGGATGTGGGATTTTTTTTAATTTTTTGAACGGCGAATAACACTCATGATGAAGGCTAGTAACCGCTCGTCCATTAGAGGAGTAGTTAACAAATCCTTAAATGATTTTTCATAAATGAGTTGGATTACGGTAATTAGATACCTATGTCCGTATATCCTAGGTAGTGCGCTCCATTCGGACTAACACCTGGACCCGGGTCAGATAATTAGGAAGACCTTATCTCTTTAGCACGAAAGAATAACACGCTTAACTATGCTATAATACATTTGATAATGACAAGAGTGTTATTATTCATAAATTTTTAAGAGTTTAAGGGAGCAAATATGTCTTTGCCAATTATGTGATGAAATACAAATAAATAATTAAATAAATCTTATGATTTATATATTATAGAAATAAATAATTTTTTTCTTAAATAATTATTATATTTAGTCATTGTATATTTTTTTCAAGCGATAATTTTTTCATTAATAGTTGAGTTTGAACTTTCACAAGTTGGAATATAAAGGCTTATCCAATATTAAAATATCATTAAGTTAAATGCCCTTTGTTAATTTAGTGACTATATTTAGTATGTAAATCAATTGTATTTGCGTTTAATTATGATTTTCTAGAATAGTTCTCTAACATTATAAATATTGATCAATGATCGAATAATAATCAAGGATTTCATATACTCTATTGTTTTCTTATAGGTGTATTTATACTTAAAAAGGACCAAATAATAGATGCAAATAATTTTCAGATATTTTATTACTATTTAGGAATAAAAAGTTCTGTCATGTTATTATGTTTTTATTACAAGATCATATGTTTAAGAATGTAGGGTTTACCATCATGTCGATGTTTTTAAGTGATGTTTGGTAACATTCACATCATTAAGTATTAAATCAGTAAAATGTTTACGCCATAAATTTTACCAGTAAGAGGTCTACGCTATTCACTTTCCTCAATATACAATACAAATATAAAGGTATACTTAGTTAAAAGAAACCAAATTCCCAACTTATAGTATAAGTTTACTGAAATGATGATTATAAAAAAGTTATACTTAAAAATTTATGGGATGCATTAAATTAAGATTGTACTATAGTAATTTATCAATAACCATCCTCATGTGTGTTATTTAAAACACAATATTTATTATGTACCAATGTACCATTAGCTTTTAGTCATGATCCTTATCGTTAGAGTTATTGCTATCAAATATCTCTAAAATTCTAATAATTTAGTAAAATAAATATGTTAACTTTAGGACAACAACTTAACATACAAATATACAAGAATGTAGATACAACATACAAGGGTTGTCATGGATGCTTCATACAAATAGGTATGGGCATATATTGTGAATGGGGACATGAAATAAGCCATATCCAAGAGGCCACATGCACTTGAAAGATGCTACAAAACATAAGGTTACCCATAGGCGACATGCCTTAAAACTGCTTGTCACCTACCCCACATCTCTTTAATCAAAATAAATAATATGGTTCTCAAATCTGCAAGGAGTTAAAATATTGCCCTCTTTTGTTTAAATAATTTTATTAATTATCAAGCTTACACACAAGTGTGTGATTCGAAGTCAAATATTATAAGTTATTTTTGGAGTGTTAAGAGGTTAGATAGTTAACATGGGATCTAAAAGTTATTATACAAAGGAGTTTTCTGTGCGGAGTAACCAGGGAGCGTCACATGTATTTTAGAAAATGATAAATTGTCTGTCCGTATAAGACAATAATTACGTAAGTTAGATGATAATCACACAAGTTATATTAATAGTTATGATTGTTATATGTTTATAATTACACAACCTATATGTTTATTATTACATCCAAATAGTTATATAATAATTACGCAAGTTATAAGGATAATCACACTAGTTATATGGATAATTACGTAACCTATATGTTTATTATTACACCATGGAGTGTTAAGAGGTTAGATAGTTAACATGGGATCTAAAAGTTATTATACATTGGAGTTTTCTGTGCGGAGTAACCAGGGAGCGTCACATGTATTTTAGAAAATGATAAATTGCCTGTCCGCATAAGACAATAATTACGTAAGTTAGATGATAATCACACAACTTATATTAATAGTTATGATTGTTATATGTTTATAATTACACAACCTATATGTTTATTATTACATGCAGATAGTTATATAATAATTACGCAATTTATAAAGATAATCACACTAGTTATATGGATAATTACGTAACCTATATGTTTATTATTACACCATTGATGAGGTAAATAGGTTTTTTAATGTGTTTACACATCCGACAGGGTGTCACTTAAGTCTTTCATGATCTATGAATACTTCCATATGTTATTGCAGGTAAAAGGAAGAGTGTAAGATTGGACAAACACATGCGAATATTGATCATTACTTTCACTCTCTAACTATACCACATCACTTGCGTGTGTGTTTCTCTAATCTCAGTTAATAAAGTCATACTATTTTTCATTTACTCTTGTATCACACTTCTTGACTTCTTAATCTGTTCTAGCGGCAAAACATTGGGAGATTTCTTACTTTTCCATACGTCATTGCTTGTTCCCTTCCCTCATTGTTATTGCTTCCTGTACGTGTTCATGTTTCCAGTTTCAGTTAAAGGGTGGTATGATTTTATTTTACAGTTGGAGAAGGTGTGGTGGTGGTGAGGGTTGAATGGGTAGCATCATAATTTTATATTTTTTTGTATTTTAAATACATGAGTAGAATTGTCAATTTAAAAAATTAACAGCAAAATTTAACCGACACCCATCAAAAGAATTTGGTAAAACTCTAGAGAGGAAAGGTAAAATCCGTGGAAACCACAGGGACGGTTCCCGTAATTTACATATCATCATATGAAATACCAAATTAAATGATTTACGTTCAAGTGGTGGCCAAGACACCTATAAACCATTAAAATGTGAAGGTCTTTTGTTTAAGTCCCACGTATAAGAAAAATAAGAGTTTCACATTGGGTCATTGGAATCCGATCTAATATATCCAATTTACCCAAAACTCAGCATGCTAAAAAGCTTAAGTAAAGCTGGAAATGACACTGATGAGACTTCAATATGTATTTAGTATTATGGTGTTCTTGAACTATGAATAGTAACATTCTATCGTGTATGAATTAATTGTTAAGTTATCACTAATGTTTAGAGCATTCATAACCTGTTTGGTATAATTTATGTAAGTGTAGTCCTTAAAATTTAAGGTTTAGTTGTAAGTGGTTGTGAGTAAAAAAGAGAGAAAATATATTGAAAATCTGTATATTTAACAAAAAAAAAAGTGTGAATTCTGTAAAATTTGAGGTTTGTTGTGAGTGGAAGAGAAGAAAATTGTATAAAAATGTATTATTAATTTATGGTTGTGAGTGAAAGAGAGATAGAAAATAATAATAAATGTATAAATTATAAAGATATGAATAAGGAATAGGTTGTGAATGCTTACGTTTAGTATTAGTAAGTTTAAACTCTTGAATAAGCAACTATTGTAATTGTTCATGCTCTATTGGACCATGGAATAAACCCAAACTAAGACCATTGTGAATCATATGGTTAGTTCATGTAAATGTAAATGAAGGTTAAAGAGTTAAAAACCATATTCACAAATATTTATTATATAATGAATATTGAATAAAAAAATTACATATATAAGAGCATGTGGTATACTTTGGTGTTGAAGATGATGTTATCATATCACGTGGTAGTTGATTGAATAACACAATTTTTCAACATCAAGTGTGGTATATATATTGTGATGGTGTGGTGTTGAAGATTATTTAATTATTATTTTTTTTACTTTTTTTTAAATTGAAATACTAATTAAATATTTTTATTTAACCTAAAAATAAAACATTACATTTTAAACTAAAATAAAGAAATAAGAAAATTACATCAAACATAAATAATTCAAGAAGAACGCCCATAGATGTTCTTGATCAATCCGCCTTAAGTTGGTTATGGATATTTCGATCTCGTATTTCCCGACGATTAGCCCGTTTTTTTCTCCTCGTCAATTTCTTCATATGTCGTTCCCAATACCGCCTCGTTAAGTGACACCTCGTAGTTCAAATGACGAGTCGGCCTCACGCCCCTCTATGATATCATCCCAAATAGGTAATCGATCCATGACATTGATGTCGTTATTGGACCACGCAACACCAAAATATTGATGTCAAATCCATATGTTGTATGACGCAACAACTTCGAGCATTATGGTAGGATGATTGTGATCACTACGCATGAGCTGTGTTCTCTAAGCATTGTGACAGTTCTTCAATTCCTAGTGTGTGCAATCAATGCTACCAAACATTCTACGAAAACCTCATTTGTTTTCATGGAACTCGTAAAGTTGTCTGATATCGCTTGCAGTAGGTCGTCATAAATATTTTCTTTGATACAACTTAAAGAGACCTAATATATAAATTTAAGCTAATTAAATAATAGAAGTAATAATATAAATTTAAACTAATTAAATAATACATTTGGAAAACCTTTGCAAACACGACCTTAGTTTCCGATCAGACATCCTTAAATACTCATCGAAGCTATCGTTCGTAGTACCGTACGCCAACATATGAAGGGTTGGCGTGCACTTCTACAAATGAGTAAAACCAATTATGTCTCTCGCATCAGTCCTTTGTGTGAACCATGGTACCCTTCGCTCTAAATCATTCACTATTATTTTTAAAAATAGTGAGCGACTGATAATAAAAAAAAAGAAAATTGGCCCCTATTAATCTCAGTTATCATACGTTGGCCGAAAATAATCCCAGTTTTAATGTTTTCCCACAATAATCCCAATTATTAAACTATTGGCCTATATTGGACTGTCGTTAACTATACACTAACCCAGTTAACGTGAGGGACTGTTTTTATAATTTCTTAAAATGGAGGAACTATAGATTAACACACTCCTCTACTCCCGATCTCTCTCAGCCACAGTAGCGTAAGTTGATAAAATTAATCTTGATTTAATGTTTTAGTTATTTAATTTATTTTATTATTTGTTAGTTTAATTGTTTTAAAATAAGTCGAAGTCGGTTCGATGAAGTTCTTGGAATTGAATCAGTGATTTAGTCCTATTTAAAGGAATTCATCTTTTGTAATCGATACCCACAATTATTTATTAATGAGAAAACTAGTTTTGCGTTCATATATTCAGTAGGAACAAAGTTGTAGTTTCTGTAAATTGTTAATATTGCGAGCATAAAGTTCGTTTCAAATTCCGGGCAATGTTTCGATCAAAGTTTGTTTGTTTCCTGTAGAAACGGGGTACCTCGGGTGGTCGGAGTGGCATGGCCAAGGACGAGCCACCAGAGCACCGGGCCGATCCACTATGTGGGAGAGATGTGGTGAGCCTCCGAGCCGGGCTAGAAGGATCCGGTCTCTCCCGGGTCTTGTCCTGTACCTGTAAGATGAAAGGAACCTGTTAGAAGGGGACCAAAGACCGGGGACTCTGGACCACCCTCCGACGCTCAAGTCAGTAAGATTGTCTATATATAGTATGTATATATGTATATGTATGTATATGGTAGCATGTGGGATGAAGGGGATCATCCAAGTAGGATGAAGGAGATTGGTTGAGTAGGATGAAGGGGGTGCTGGAGGAAGCACGGCCATGTAGGCCTGACGACAGTGCGGCATGTAGGCCTGATGGTAGTGCGGTCATGTAGGCCTGATGGTGGTGCGGCCATGTAGGCCTGATGACAGTGCGGCCGTGTAGGCCTGGACCAGACCATGTAGGCTGGACTAGAGGAAATGGGAAGGACTGGCCAAGTGGGAAGGACCAGGCAAGTGGGAAGGGCCATGCAAATGGCAAGGACCAGGACCAAGTGGGAAGGACCAGGCCAAGTGGTATGAAGCCGGAACCCTTTCAAGGAGGGAGTGAGCCTCCTTATATAGGGAAGGTGATGGGCCAGATTGGGCCTGTTGGGCCAAACCTGGTATGGACCATCAAAGGTGAAGTAGTGGGTTGTATTGGGCCGGACTATATAAAAGCCCTTATGCCATGTAGTTAGCCCGATACGGACCCACGTCATCATTTCCAATTGTTCCCAACATAAGTGGGTTTTGTATTTCACTTTAGTTAATTTTTGTAAAATCTTGACCCTTCAGAGTGCTCATCCAACACCATGGATTCGTTTGGCAATGCATGCTTCACCGACGAGAAAGCAAATGGTTCTTTGTTCTTCCGACGAAAGCAAAAACTTGATTAGGATGTTGCTTAGGTGGTGGTTGTACGGTGGTGGGGTGAGGCAGAGGAGGTTGGGGTAGGATGGTAGTGGGGTGAGATTGAGAAGGTTGGAGGCGGAGAAGGTTTTCTCTTTCTTCTCCTTTCTTTTCTTTTTTTCAGATTTCTTTCTTATTAATATAAGACCTCATTAAAAAAATGTAGTCCTTTTATTTTAAGAAATTACAAAACAGTCCCTCATACTAACTGGGTTAGCCTATAGTTAATGACGGTTCAATATAGGCCAATGGTTGATTAATTAGGATTATTATGGGAAAAAACAAAATTGGGATTATTATAAGCCAATGTGTGATAACTGGGATTAATAAGGGCCAATTTTCCTAAAAATAATAATAAATTCTGAAATTTTACCCACCATCACTACCACCACATTTCTTGTTTATGAAATTGAATAACGCAATTTAGTTAACAATCATGATTAAGGATATGTTTGGGAGTGTTTATTTAAGTGCAAACGTGATTTTGGGTAAAAATTTATTGACTTAAGACTTTTTGAAATTGAGTTGTTAAAAAAATGTTTGGATTAGCTTTTATAGTGAGATTGCTTATTTTATATGTAAAATGACTAAAAGGGGGTTATATGGTTATAAGGTTAGATAAATATAAGGCTAAATATGGATATTATGGTAATTACATCATCAAAAAGCCAAAAGCACTTGTTACACACGGGAAAAAAAGCCAGGAGGGTCAAGAAAGTAACCCGTTTGGCTGCTGGTTTGGGGATCTTGCTACACACGAAAGAAAAAAAAAGGGGGGGGGGGGAGGGTTGTGAGGTTGCTCACAATTTGTTAGTCTTCAAAGCAAGTCATAACCTTGTTTGGCTTGTTTGTTTGGAAAAGGAGATTAACCGAAGGCGCAGATCGAAAGGACGAGCGGAAGAAAATCAAAGCATGTGGCTTTGGTCTTGGTTCGTGTTGCGGGGAATGGAAGACCGTAAAGGTGGCGGTGACCTTGTTTTTCTTGATCGGTGGAAGAATCTCTCGGAATAACGGAATAAGTTCGATCGGTAAAGGTATACACTGTCAAGACAAGAAGATAACGGAGAAACAACACGGTGTGAACATTATGGCGTTAGAGTTCAAGTCGGGTGGCTCTGGATGTGACCGGGGTGAGGTTGTTGATCCGTGAAGAGTCAAGATGCTAGTGGATGGTTCCAGCGGGATGCCATGTGAGATGTTACAATCGTTGTGAAAAAATTTGGACGAGACCGAGGTGAAGGTCGGATGTTCGGTACAAGTCTAGATGGTTCGAGATCGAGAAGGTAGTGATTTTGCTGCAGTGAAGAAAGGCATAAACAAACACCGATTAAGGGGTGAATGTTTGATTAATCGGGTTTGATCACGGTTACGGGTCATGCCCGGAGAACTAACGGTTTTGGGTCAGTAGAGTTTGTTGGTTCTGTTTGAACGGGTCAAGCCAACTAAGCAATATATTCAACAGTCTCTTTCATTGATGAAGACTTGGTTAAGGTTGACCTAGTTTTTAGAAGTAATCTAGAGTTAGTAATTTGTTTTTGCAATTATTCAAGGAAAATTGGATTTTAATAATCCCAACTTTTGAGGGTTGGCCAACAATAATCCCACCTTCAATAATCACTCCCACTGGTCCCAAGTTTCACATTATTTACTGATAGTAGTCCTACCGTTAGAAAACTTAACACCGTTAAGTTTTTGATGACGTGGCAGCTGATGTGTAATTTTTTGTTTTTTTTTAAATTAACTTCCTGCCACATCATCATCTCCATTCTTACATCATTCTTCCACCCCACCACCATGACTGCTCCCACTCCGGCGACGTCTTCGGTAAGTCCTTCCCAACTTTCTGACGATTCTCAACTTCTATTTTCTTATAAAAGGAGCCTCTTTTCATTTGATTGATTTGAAAATCATTCGCTAGAATTTCATTGGAGACTATATATATGTACGTTCATCCCCATAAACCACAGATCAACCATGAAGAAGATCAATGTGATTCTACGAAAATGCAAGAAGCTTTCCAAACAGTTATCTTCTAGCAGGCTCGGATCCAAATCCGCCAGACTTCATCACGCCGGAGCGGAATAATCTGGAACACAAATGCTATCTCAATCTACGGCAGCACCGCCGCCGGAAACGACGGAGAGATTCAGGAAACGGTGTTCATCGGAAGCACGAGGAAACGATACGTTATTAGTTCAAAGTATTTGAGTCATCCTCTCGTGAATGCACTCGTCGAGAAATCGAAATCGAAAACGGAAGGTAAAAGTAAAACTTACAACAACGACGATGATGATGTTTCGGTTATCAATTGTGAGGTTATGCTTTTCGATCATCTGTTATGGATGCTTGAGAACGCCGATTTCAATGCCGGTTCGGATTTGGGATGAACTGGCGGATCTCTACTCCTCGTGAAACAAAACGAGATAAGATCTGTAAATTTAGGTTTCCGATTGTGGACGAATTAGTGCTTTGATCTCGGACTTTGTGATGATTTCACGATGCACTAGTTTGATTCATAAGTTTAATTTGTTGTTTGTGCAATTGTATATGCAATTTAGCCCTATTTGTTGGCTGATTCATAGTTCTGAGTTTAAAATGTCGATGATTTTATTAAATAAGTTTTTTTTTTATTATTGGTTTTAATTGGTGGATTGATGGTTCAGTTGTGATCACGTTGCAAATTCAAGCCGGAACGTTTTTTTGGACTTGTCGGAGTTGGAACACCGGAACGTTTTTTTGGACTTGTCGGAGTTGGAATGTCGCCGGAGTGGGAGAAGTCATGGTGGTGGGGAGGGTTGCAGGTGGTGGTGGTGGGGTGGAAGAATGATGTGAGAATGGAGATGATGATGTGGCAGGAAGTTAATTTAAAAAAAAATAAAAAATTACACATCAGCTGCCACGTCAGCAAAAACTTAACGGTGTTAAGTTTTCTAACGGTAGGACCACTATCAGTAAATAATGTGAAAGTTGGGACCAGTGGGAGTAATTATTGAAGGTGGGATTATTGTTGGCCAACCCTCAAAAGTTGGGATTATTAAAATCCAATTTTCCATTATTCAAAGTAGTAAAACAAAGTATTTGTACGTGAGTGAGTTTTTTATTAGTGTGTATTGGGGCATGAGCCAATATTTGGTATCAGAGCCTAGGGCTCGTGAAGACGGAGAAGACGGTTTGAGAGTCAGCTTCGAGAAAGGGGCGTAGCCCTTCGCTGTGGGGCAAACGCATCAGTGAGAGGAACCGGGTTTTGGTTCATAGGGGCTGTGATGTTTGGATCACAGTTTGAAGACAGGAGAAGACGAGACGGTGCGATGTTTTCGGTTCAATCGTTGTAGCGGGGTGTACCGGTTGAGACAACGAGGGTGACCGGTAAGCAAAACATCAGCTTTCGGGGATGTTTCGGAATTGTTTCTAATAGCGGAAGATGGAGACGGCGAGGGTGGGGAGGTGCCACAGGCGGATCCACTTAGGACCCAGCGGGGTCCTAGGCACCCACTCAAATTTGAAATTTTAGTGCTAATTCCTTGAACCCAACGACTAGGCACCCAAGGTTTTTTTTTTCGAGGCACCTAAGGTTGTTGAAAATGGCTTCTTTTTAGCTGTTTTTGGCACCCAAGGTATCCAAGGTTTGTGAAAATAGCTTCTTTTTAGCTGTTTACCCAAGACGCCTAAAGTTACCAAAATTCTTGAATAAAAATAACTAATTTTAATGTTGTTTTTAATTAACTTATGTAATCTTTTACTAAAAAAAATTTTGCACCCACCGAAAAAAAATTCTGAATCCGCCACTGGGCACTGGGAGGTGCCTTAATTGATCCTTAGATTCTTTGAAATAGATAGGGTCCAATTTTATAATTTAACTTTAGTTTAAATAAAAAGGTATGGGTATTATGAGCATTTTAAAATTTTTAACTGAAAATGTTGACTCACATCTATGCTAAGGACCAAAGGTGGTATGGTTTTGTAAAATCTTGGACCATAAGTGTAATTTTTGAACTCAAAGGATAAAATGTAAAATTTGTTCAAACTTTAGGACAATTGCCATAACTAAAAATAAAACTAAGGAAGTTTGTTATTGTTGGCGCTCGAAAATTAAAAAAAGTAACATGAGGATGTAGATCATGACTGTGATTATCATGATAATATTGAAAGAGATAGGGCTGTCAAGATCAATGAGTGAGTGGAGAGGTTAAAGTCATGGTTTTATGTGACTGAGAGTTAGATCGTTAGAAAAATGCAAGACAAGCCATTCAGAATCAAAGTATAAGACCTATAAGTATTATTGGGGATCAAGGACCTCGGAGGTGTGGTCCATATCAAGATTATGAGAGAGATTGTTAGATACATTTTTTACCAAGACACGGTTTTCTTGGGTGAGCAACTCGTCGAGTGAAAAAAAATTGTGAGTTCCTAGATTGGTAACCGATCAGAAGCAAGACGGACAATATCATGGTACGATTTGCTTTTAGTGTTACAAATGGCATCAGAGCCATGGGCTGGACTGGTCTGTCAGCGAGGACGCTAGGCAACCTAAAAGGGATGGGGATTTAAGTCCTATATCGATTGAGGGAGAGAACAAAGTGTTCCTTAAAATGATAGATATCTTCTCTATCAAGATGTGTTTTGCCTGGGCTAGCAAGTCGTCAGATGAAAATAAAATTGTGATTTCCTTGATAGGCAACCCATTGAATCTAAAACAAACAATATCCTAATACGGTTTGATTGGATTATTACACTTGTGTTAATCTTGATTTTGTAGAAAAGGGTGAGTCCAAGTGTAGAAGATTATTAATTGTTACTTGGTATATGTCTTTTGTTTGGTATTATCTAGTATTTGGTAAGGTTTGATTTAAGATGTTGTATAAAGTCAATAAAACTTCCATAGATAAGAATTCGGGTTTACTTGTTTTTTGGTTTGGTACCTTCAATAATTAATGTTCCCGTGAGTTTCATTCGAATCATGTGTGAGATTCCTATTAACAGGCCATAAATAGAATTAAAGGTGCATTCCTTCTTATTACTAGTCCCAAAAACATTATCATTTGTTCATATTTATTTATTAAAGGAGACCTAACAATAATTTTTAAACATGTTTCAATAAGATATCAATTTGATTCAACACAAATCAAATAAAAACTCATTTCATTTCCCCCTCAAATGCAACACCAATGCTTCCAAACATGAATTTCAAAAACATTTATTCTCACACTTTTTATTCTCCATCTCCTTTACCAAATTAAGAGAACAAATCCACAAGATATTATTATTGTTATAAAAAACCAGCAAATCTTCTTGACTTACTCCAAGCCATACATCTTCCTCATCATTGAAACAAAGTTGGTGATCTTTTCAGGGTTGGTTAACGATTCCGAAACGGTTTCTCTCGCCCATGATCGGGTGATCCATGCTGCCAGTTTCGGGTAGTGATCCTCCAACTTGAAGTCACCATACTTCTCGTATGCCGGGAACCATGAGGTTAGACCTATGAGAAGTATGTCAACAAACCCGAATGTGTCCCCGTTAAAGTAATCCTTGTCACCCAATGTTCCGTCTAAATACATCATGATCTCGAGGAAATTGCTCTTAGCGGCTTCTACTTCATCTTGTTCTTTTGAGCTCCAAATGGCTCGACCCGCCGGATAGACCTGGGATATACATATAGATTGAGAGGAACCGTATAGCGAAAGAATAGTTAGGAGAACCTACACTATGGTCCTCAATATAATTCGGTTTTCATAGAAAAATATATATACTGCAACAAAGGAACTGGGTTCTATATGTTACCAGTTCTATTATGGAGTAACAAATAGAACCTAGTTTATTAGTAAAGACCTAGGCTTTATATTGTCAAATATAGTCTAGTTTATAGTAAGAAGTCAAAGCTTTATTACCCGGTTTGTTAGTATTAATGAACGTGGTTTCTTACTCAGAAACCACGGTCTATTTCTTTTTTTTAACAGCCAATTAACCATATTTTGTAGACCAGTTCTACAATGAACTACTTTTATTAATTACCTTGCGGTCTATATAGTCGGCCCAAAACCTGGCTCTGGATTTCTCATAGGCGCAATCAGGTAGCAAGGGTTTGGCGGGCCAAGCTTCATCAAGGTAAGTGATAATGTTAGTCGACTCGGCGACAGGCTTGCCGTCATGCAAGAGCACAGGCACTTGTTTGTGAACAGGGTTTGATTTAACCAACAAGTCACTCTTGTCATTCATGAGATCAGTCTCCAAGATTTCTTCATATGGGATATCTTTCTCTGCCAAAGCAACCTTCACCCTCATACAAAAGGGACTGGCCCACATGCTCAAAAGCTTCACATCATCCTTTCCCATTTTTGTGTGTTTTTGTGTGTTCTTGAGAGATACAATCTTTGTGTTTATATAGATTTGACAGTGGAGTTCATTGTTATCACCCCTACAAGAAAATCATTGGTTTTGCCACACACAAGTTGTTTCATGGCCAAAAGTTAAAGATCCAACCAAACACACCGGTTGTATTTTGACTTTTGAACTCAATATTTACAAATATATTAGGTTTTAAGAGTTTCAGTTTGATTGGTAACTGAAGGGGTGGGGGTTTGAGCCTAATGGCAAAGCTATAGTGAAGCTCCCCTTAAGGTTTGAGGGTTCGAGTCATGTTTAAGATGGGTCTGTAAGAATTAGGCGTTTAAAAAGAAAGTGGTAACTGAATACATCTTAAATAAAAAATTATTCGACAAGGTAAGCTTTTGAAGTTAATTTCTATAAGGTACACATGACAAAATGCATTTGGAAGTATTTTATTAAACATGAGAATTGTCATACGAAAACTCATAAGACCCCATCAATACCCTGCTAACCTACAAGATCATAAGTTGCAGCTTATAAGGTTATGATAAGGTAGGTGGCCATGGTCTTAAAGAGGTTATGATATGATTAGGAAATTAATAAAAACAAGACCTTTCATTTGTGAAACATCTGAAAGGTACAACTAGTAATCCATACGGTACAACTCATAAAACATTAGTATGCATACTTCTTGAATACATAAACAAACGGCTTAACTGTTAATCTCGGTTTTTTAAATCATATCGATTTGTTTCTGTTAGAATTGGTTCAATCAGTTTACAAAGAATATGTGATGATGTATGGCTCGTCACGTGGATCACACATTGTATCCGGCATTAGTAGTTGGTCTTTATTCAACAAATAAACTACTCATCCCCCAACAACCGGTCCTAGTAGTACCTCATGACATTTCAAATGGAAGGTCGTGGGTTCGAGTCTTGCTCGAGACAATATTGTTCCAAGTTGAGCCAGGGGGTTTTCTAGTTGCGGGTTTCCTTCTGGGTGGATTGGGTCGGGTCATCACGCTTTGCTATTCAGACAGAATGGTGATCTATTTGTCAGGGTGATCCAGGCGTCCAGGTCTTCACTGTCCAAAAAAAAATCTACACATCCCCAACCCTACATATTTATACATTATACTCACTCGTTTCATCTTCACCGACACCAGAATCATATGAATCATTGAATTGATTATAAGAAAAATATAACCTTTTTTCACTAAATGAGTTAACATGAAAAAATTAACATTTTACTATTCTGTACAGGTTGATGAATACTTTTCAGTTGACGAAACGTATAGACACGAACATAGGGCAGTGTACATAACCGACATGTATTATGCACCGATTGGTTTGGGAGCCGTGATGTAGAGGCATATATGAAGGAAGTAATCTGGGTTCATCAAGTTGTTAACCACCCAAGAAAATGGAATTTCCATTTTGGGTTCAATACCTTGAATTCGAAGTAATTTGATCCCAGGCTGACTTTCATTTTCGGGCTCAATTCTCTGCTCATCCTCGCTTTCAACTTTTGTTGTTTTTAATGAATCAGGATAAAATTCTGGCAGAATTGATTTTACTGCATCAAGCAAAGTGAAATACTTACCTGAAATTAAGATGGGTCAAAATGAGCCCTGGGTAATTTTGAGTACAGGCTAAAACAGTCAGAACTAATACTTGGGCATACCTTCTGTAGTAAATTCAACGGGCCGGTTTATGTAAGAGATTTGGTCCCAGCTATCAAAATGTGGTGCTTCTTCTAAATCGTCAAAATCTTCATTGACAGTCCAGAGATACAAGCGAACGGGAATTCTACCTAATAAAAGCCCATACAAGAATTAATGAAAGCGTCATGTTAATAAGTTATGATGCACGTTTTATGGAAGAATGTGTGGTTATCACATATAAAGTTAAACATGAGACTTGTAAGAAACCTCCCGGACGAACCTGGAAATCCACCAAGTAATGTGATAATAACAAACAGAGGCAATTTCAATCGATATATGTAGAAATAGGTTTGGGTTGGGTTGTGTTTATATCTGAACGGGTTGAATAAAAAATCTAGCTAAAAGGGGAAGGGGTCAAACCGCAAACGGGTGAAACTGCTATAGTCCACCAAAGTGTATCACTAATGCATACAAACTCCTAACATTTTACATTCAAAGATTTAGATAATTGTTCTAAGCAAATTGTTTTGATATTCACTGTTAAACCATGAATACACCCAATCCGCCCATCTTGCCACCTCTAATAACAAAGCACGAACTAAGAGACATGGACATACTTGCTTTCGGTGCTGCAGTTGCGTCTGTCTCATTAACACTGGGTTGCCCTTTCAAAGAAGATGGGTTCAGTTTTCCAGAAAATTTGTCTCCAGTTATTCCAAGTTTAAGCTTCGCTGAAATACGGTTGTATGACTCAAGTTTACCTGTACACAAGTATAACACTATGAAACTGAAACACAAAATATCTAAAGATTACAAGGATAAATGAGTCAAACAAAACTACAAAATATAGTTCAACGAAATGGGAGGGAAAATGATAATAATGCAATGCAGAAGTGAAGTGATACAAAATTCCAAATCTTTTAATAGCATACCTGTCATAACAGAACGCCACAACTCAACCTGATCAGGATGAGACATGTTCATAACATTCTTGCTGCTCCCATGAATTATATATGCAGCCTGAATAAAATGACGTGATCATACGTTTATAATTAAAAATGTCAATATTATTCAAAAGCAGCATAAGAATATGCAAAATATATGTTCTCAAACCTCTTTTAATGAATTAATATAGCTCCATTTCACACTATCTTCCCCGTCACAAGGAATTAAGATACTTCCAGGGTATCCTCTAAAATGTACCTGCAAAGGTTAAAACATGAATGAGATTAACCTGCATAGTGGTTTTCATTTGAACCGACCATGATATGTGTGTGTAGACTAACAGTGATTGTCACAACTAGTAATAATATAACTACGATTCATCCTACCAATGCACATAATATAACTTCCTAAGGTACATTTAACTGATATCATTTCAGACTAATCAAACAACATCAGTCATTTCAGAACAGAAAGATGTCAAGGTGAAAAGTATTGATATATACCGTCAAATTCCAAGGCCTTTCTGGTTCAGCACAAAGAAGATCAAAAAGGACCCCTGTTGGTATATACCTGAAAACCCATCATTATGTCAGATAATGAGCCAAACATTGTAGATCTGAAGTAATCCAACTGCCAATCTAATACAAAGGCTAAGAGAATCTTGACATGTTTGTCTGTTTGTCTAATGAAACATGCAAAGAGATAGATGATAGGGAATGTTGTCATATACTATGAAAAGATATACCTCATAACCTGAATCAGTTTGTTATATATAGGGACAGATATAACAACTTGGCAATATTTGGAACATGATATAACAGGGGGTAAATTTTTGTTCAATAAAATTCTATTTTCAACCTACAAAAAGTTTGATATTGAAATTTTTTTTGTACTGTTAGACTTTGTTACATCATATTTGTTCATTGTTGAAAGCTAAAAATGTTTTCATTTTAAAATTAAAACTACAGGAATTGTATAATGCTGTTGCACATGATACTCCAATGGCCAACCATGTAGTAAATTATTTGATCTTTTTGTTAAACATTCAAAACCTAAAGCCCAAACCCAAAATCATTGAATAGAGTACATAGATGAATTGCAAGATGGTAAATTATTCAGAAAAGCCTTGCAATTTGCTAGGACATCCATAAAAAGAAGTTACAAGAAGTGTAATTTAATCATAGAAGTTTCAAAATAAGGTCACTCCACAAATGAATAATCATGTTTTGGCACTACTGCCGGAACTCTTCAATTTGCTTGGTTGCTTGTGAGCATTGCAGTTCATCATGGTATAAGTTATTGAATTATAGAAATTGGGAGAAAGAAAACTCATATTAATAGTATAAAACATGGTTTTATAAAATAATATACCATTTAAGTGGCAAGCCTTTGTACTCAAACCAAACAGTGTCTACCCCAGGAGGAAGTGCATCACTGAAGAATGGCTTGAGTTGTGGAGATAACAGAGGTAGGTACCCTATTCGAGGAGCTAGGATCTGTAATTACAGAAACATAAGAATTTAGTATTAAGTAGATTATTATATACATTTAACAATAACATGCAGAACAACAATACCCTTCTAATAACTTGAACCAAAAAAGAAGCAAACCTAACATTTCACATAAAACTTACGAGAACTAATATATTAGGTTCCATAGTTCCATCTAGTTAAACTTTCGGATGGTCGGCCTTAAAGAACTGGTAAGGTTGCTGCTTTGTGACCTTGAGGTCATGGATTCAAGCTTTGGGAACAGCCCCTTGCACAAAGTGTAGGGTAAAGCTGTGTACATCTGATCACTAAGCGATCCAGCCCCTCCGAGAACCTTGCGCATAGTGGGAGCCCGGGTTCGCCCTAGTTAAACTCTCATTCCTAATCCTATGATCTTTGAAGGATTTATGAAATTTAGAACATATACTGAAGCAAATCATATTCTGGTGGCACATCATAGCCCACATTCCCCCAACTGCATTATCAGAAATGTGTCATCATCATGAGGTCCTTATACCACTCTTGAAACCTTTGGCCAGTTAAATATGATATGATTACAAATTTATGATTCTCAACAAACCTTTTGCATAGGTATCCTTAGCTGTATGAATATGATTTAAAGTTCAACTATCAGTTATATCTCAGTTTCACACATCAATCAATCAATCCGAAAGTAGATCCGTACTTAGGTTACAAGCATCAAACCAAATATGTTCCTAATGTAAAATTGTTATACATTATGTGACAAATTTACAACCAACAGTATTATGTTTAGAACTTTATAGCACTTGATACAACTTTCTACTCAAAACTGAAATCTCTTGCCACGTTCCAGATTCAATAAACCAGCATTAGAGAAGAAGTGCTAGATTGAAGTTCGATTACAAAATTTAGGTCCTACTTTTATGCAGGAACAAATCCTAAACAACCACATAATTCCTACCACTAAATTAACACAAAATTCATTAGGTTTTATACGCATAGACGAGATCAAATCCAAACATATAAATCACTTGAAACAATTACTGAAGAGATAGATGAAACTGTGGAGAGAGTACCAACGCAGGCGGCGGCGGCGGCAGAGTGGTGACTTCGGAGTCGTGAAGATGAATTTGCAGCGGAATTGCACCGTCCCAGACGTACTGTTGAGCTTCTTTTTCTCCTCTTTCCATCTGAGTTTTGCTGGTTTCGCCGGCGATCGGCGGATCAATTCCGTCGAGTTTTGGTTATAATCGTCAGGGGGTGGAAACCGTAATGTGGGATCTTAAATGTGATGATTTGACCTTGAGGTTATGTTAACGTTTCAGTTATTACCCTTATATATGATTAAAATACAAAACGCCCCCCTAAATGTGCTCGATAATCGATGACCATATTATTTAGCTTTAAAAAATTATAGAATACTTAATCAATTAATTGTTTCGGTTTTTTATCTGTTTAGTGTGTTGTGTTTTTCTTCGTATCCTGCAAACTAAACAAACTAGTTAATCATTTATAGATCATAATAACGACAAAGACAATCGTAAAGTAATTACGAAACTAAACAAAGTGTGATCAACTACCCATCGATTTGTGACTCTTTTTTCGTGAAGTTACCACTAATCATATAAAACTCGGGTTCAATCCTGTTTATCAAGTAAACTCAGATAAAACTTCTAAAACATAAGTAAACTCTAATAAAACTTTTAACAAATTAAACATGTTTTTTCATGTTTTATATTTAAGCAGTTTAATTATATACTGATTATAAACTTAAATTGTGGATAAAGATCATGAGGTTAGTAGGTTGTCGCCATGATAATGCGAATTTAAAAACAGATGAATTGCTAAAGCACAAAGTAATATACATAGTAATACAAAAAACTACGCTAAGACGTTACGATTAGAAGTCAAACGCTCAAAATATCAAATCTAGGACCTAAATGTTATGTTACACGGCTCCATCGACTACGCGACCAACTCATGTGCTAACTCTGTTCCGTTTATATACGTTTATCTATAAAGCAAACACTTAAAAAGTTATTAGATATTTGATGGCTACCATGTGACATCTATTCAACGAGGACATATGACCCAATCAATACAAAATACTATTTATCACAAGTTGAACTTTGTTAATAGTACAAATTTCACTCTACTTGACCATCTTCATCCTCCTCGATGTCAAACAAGGTATACTTTGTTCATTGGTAAAAAAATTATCACCATCCACCATCGTTTTCACTTTAACCAATCGATCAAAATTCCCTTTGAAATACTTTTCACCGTACACTTTACCATCTGTGTAGCTATTGTTCCCGACAACACCGGTACCGATATCAAGATCTCTGTAGTTCAAATACGCGCCTCTCGGGTTCTTCGACACGAACGGGGTCATAAACTCATATAGAACCCGAGTTTGATTCAAATAATAACCTTTTGCTACCGCCCCTTCCTCGTCCCAGTTAACACTATACTCAATTTTAAAAATATTTCCCGCTCGATGCGGGAATGGAGTCTCATGGTCTCCTATTTCGCTCATTCGTCCGCCATACGGGTTGAGCACTAGCTCCACTACCCGCAGTTCTAGCATCTTTCGCCATAATGATTCAATCCCGTCTCTGGGAATCGGAGTTTGCAAGTAATCTGATTTCCGCTTTGCGAATTTTGCCGAAAAGCGTGATCTTTCTAATAAGATCTCCACCGGGTTCTTAACGTTGCTCGACCAGAAAAGCTCGGACTCGATCCAACTCATCGACTTACAATCGTTTTTCTGTATGCCGAGTTCCGGAAATCCGGTGGTCATCACCGAAACAAGACGTTCGGGGTTTCCTAGAAAAAACGCGGTAAAACTTGCGTGAATCGTGTTTTTTGTGTTATCGGGTTTGAGATTTAACCTAACGAATAGATCTTTATCGATTTTGTCGGCTACGTATTGCCAACGGTTAACGATGTCAGTCGCGTTCTCTTCTAATGTTTTCGATACTCGAAAAACAGTGACGTTTTCGGGAACTCTAACAAGTTGTAGTTTAAAAGATAGGACAACTCCAAAGCTTGCACCTCCTCCACCTCGGATAGCCCAAAAAAGATCTTCTCCCATTAATGTTCGGTTAAAGACACTACCATTAACATCAACTATGGTTGCATCGATGATGTTATCGACGGTTAGCCCGTATTTACGCATCAAAACGCCATACCCGCCTCCGGATATATGTCCCCCGACTCCTACAGTCGGGCATACTCCGGCCGGGAACGCGTGAACTTTGCTTTTCTTCCATATGTTGTAATAAAGTTCCCCAATGGTGGCGCCTACTTGAACCGTTGCGGTTTCCTCTTCAATATCGACACTAATCGACCTAAGATTAGACATGTCAAGTAGAACAAAGGTAACGTTGGAGACATAAGATAGTCCTTCGAAATCGTGACCCCCGCTTCGGATTCTGAGGTTCATTCCCATGTTCTTAGAGCAAACGATAGTCGATTGGACATGGGTTTCGTGTAATGGGGTCACAATGATTACGGGTTTAGGGGTTGATGATGTGTTGAACCGTTTGTTTCGGATGTAGGCTTGTAACGTTGATATGTATGACGAATTGTTTGGATTGTAAATTACCGACGAGACATGGTCGGATGAGTTTCTGTTGGACATACACTCGAGAAAGGTGTCATAGACTGAACCACTGATTACATGGGTATAAAATCCAAATAGTAACAGTATCTGTATCAGTAACAACGAACATAAGCGGTAAGAACGCTTAATTGCATTCATGTGTGGGAGTGTGGATCAAGATGAAAACTTTTCTGTTATGTTCTTGTTGAAGATTTGATCAAGAAAACAATAAATATGTACCAATATAATTAATTAAAAATCATATATTCTTTTTACTAATTTTATCAACTTTGGTCCATACTCCATAGCATAGGTATCATCAATTTACAAAGTTGGATTTTGGCTTGCATTTTGTTGTTAGCAAAAGTGTTGCTATCAAATGATCATCTTTCGTTATATCTAATGAACTTCATTTTTATAACCAGGGACGGATCTAGGAAAAAAAATTAGGGGTAGCGGGGACTAACGGGGGTTCGGAGGCAGCGCCCCCGATTTTTTTTTATAGATAATTAACGGGCTTTTGATCATATTTTCAAGGGGCTTTTGATCATATTTTTAGGTAAAAACCGTAAAATTTCTTCCAGGGGTCGCGAAAAACCGAAAACCTATAAAAAATAAAAAAAATTGCACGTCGGGGTAAAAGTTTAGGGGCAGCGGGCGCTACCCCTGAGCTCATACTATGTCCGCCCCTGTTTATAATTATCTATTAAATTGGTTATGTATTAAACACGTTAAATATGTGATACATGACTTACATATATTTTTATATAATATCTATTTAAATTGGTTATGTATTAAACATATTAAAACTGTGAAATTTTCAACAAAAAAAATTATCAAAATTTGACAAGTTAGAAAAGAAAAGAGAAAAATCATAAGCAAAATTGAGAATATGAGCTGTTTTCCCAAAATTTTGGGAATATGATCTCTCAACAAAATTGAGAAAGTCTCTGACCAAAATACTTTGGATGAAACGAATTCACAAGGGGAGTCATCAATCGAATTAAATGGGCCTGTCCAAAATAAAAATAACAAATTGGGCCATGGAACACAAAATACGGATCCACTAAATGATAGCGAAGTGAATGAATCAGGAACCAAATGTTGTGGATATTGGGATTGGGCCTTAAGGTCAGAGCCCAATTGAAGAAAATAAAGACACAAGAAATGGGCCTGAATTAACCATAAGACCAAAAAGCTTTAAGTCCAAACCAGCTTCTCTTAAAGACCACCATGTAAAGCTCGGGCTCCCCCATCTCTAGACCATGAACATTCATTGTCGCCCACCGTCCACCGATCAAGCCCCCTCTACGGTACATCCTTTGGCTCATTTTGTTTCTTATGATAATTTAGTAATTCTCATAAAGCTTTTTTGGCGGTCATTACGCAAAATAATGAACCAAGATACTTTGCTAAAGCCATGAAAGATCTGAAGTGGGTGGAGGCTATGAAGACTGAAATACAATCCTTGGAGAAAAAGAGGGACGTGGATAATCCAAGAACTTCCAAAAGGAAAAAGAGCCATAAATTCTAAATGGGTGTACAAGATAAAGTATAAGCCAAACGGAGAAATCGAACGATATAAGACACGTCTCGTTGCCAAGGGCTTCACATAGATGGAGGCACTGTTTTCATGAAACCTTCGCACCGTCGCGAAATTTGTGACAGTTCAAAGCTCCTTGCAGCTGCAATTAAAAGGGAATGACACATTCACCAACTTGATGTGAATAAAGTTTTTCTTCATGTAGACCTTGAAGAAGATGTCTACATGAAGATTCCTCAAGGTTTTGGGAAGCAAGATGACAAACATGTTTGAAATCTACAAAAAATCACTTTATTGGCTCAAACAAGTATTAAGAAACTGGTACTAGAAATTCACCAGTTTCTTGCAAGACTTTGGTTTCATACAATCTATAGCAAATCGTTCTCTTTTCTTATTTGAAAAAGAAGGCATATTCGTTGTTGTGCTCATCTATGTTGATAATATCATCATTGTAGGAAATAACTTGAACAAAATAAACGAAGTCAGACGATCCTTGGATAGAATGTTCACCATTAAAGACCTCGAACCGCTAAAGTTTTTTCTTTGCATTGAAGTTGCCCGAACAAAGCATTTGATGATTTTGAGCCAACCTAAATACACATTGGATATTTTGGAAGACACGTTCATGATGGGATGTCGCCCTAGTTTACTTCTTATGGAACAAAATCTCAGACTTGATAACCATAACCATGAGGCTCGTTTGATGAACACCGATATATAAGAGTTGTTGGGAGACTGTTATATTTGCAGGCCACGAGACATCACCTATGTGGTCAACATTCTAAACCAAATTGTTAGTGACCCTATACTGAGTCATCTTGAGGTTGCCAATCACTCGTGTTCTTCGATACTTCAAAGCAACACCCATGCAGGGAATATTCATTTCTAAAGATGGAAACATCAACATCACGGCTTACTGTGACTCCTATTAATTCAGTTGCCCAATCACCGAGAGATCAAGAAGATGTTATTTATTACTTGTAGGTGGGTGTCCTATATCATAAAAATCAAAGAAGCAGTCGGTTGACTCCCGATCATCCGTTGAAGCATAATACCAGGCCATGGCTTCAACAGTTAGTGAAATTCTATGGTTACGATGGCTATTACAAGAGTTTGAGGTTTCGTGTAATGGTCCCACACAACTGTTTTGTGATAATCAAGTCGCCTGTCACATAGCCAACAATCTCGTATTCCACGAGCGGACCAAGCATGTTAAAATGGATTGATACTTCGTACAGGAACGAGTTGAGTCAAAAGAAATAAACCCCATGAAGATAGAATCAAAATTAAAAATTGCTCACATTTCAGAAAGCTCTTGGGAACTCACAATTTCCACACACTATATGAAAAGTTGAGCATTGTTAATCTTCATGCTTCAACTTGAGGAGGAGTAATAACCGTAATCTCCACATATTTTTTCCCATGTTGACTTGACCTTTGACTCCATATATAGGCCGTATATTCCTCCCTTGAATTTTCCTTTCGGTGATTTCTGTTTCCATAGTTAACCCATGTATTGTATCAATTTTCCATGAGATTAAAGTATAACCATTGAAAACCATAATATCTAATATCATAATAACCATCGTTATTATGCAGGTGTGGTTCATGTTTTTTTAATAATGATTATCGTTACCATTTTTTTTTAAATAAAAAAACCTATAAACCTACTATAATATCAAATAGGTGATCTAGAATTAGAATTAGGGGCTGTTTGGTTCGTTTGTTTCATTTGGTGCTAAATGAATAAGCTGTCTGTATGATAAAGAAATGCTGAATCAATAAGGTGCTGAATCATAATGTGCTGTTTGTTTGAACATCCGAATGACTGTATAATCAAACAAAAAAAACACTAACAAATCATTTTGAGAACAAAAAAAAAACTATTTTTTTCTTCATTACCTTGTCCCATATTGGTGTGTGAATAAAAGTTCTATTTTTTTCTTTCATTTTAGTTTGTCCCACATTGATTTGGGAACAAAAACAGAGTTAGTTTATATATGAAAATCTACATGACATATTAAGTTCTTATGTTGTGTTTTACTCCGGTATCTACCCGCGCGCAGGGGGTGCAAATTTGGTGAAATTGCCTTCCCGTACGCACGACCTGCGGACACGAATGCAGCTCCGACAATCGGGGGTCGAGGACAGCCCCATAGACCGAAATCTCTTAAAATGTCTTAATCGGTCAGCTACTTTAGGATCCAGACCTCATTCAGCCCAACCAAACACCCCCTTAGTGTCTTTAAAAGTGGTTGAAAAATCAAGTTTCATAACAAATAAAATACACTGTGTTAACAAAAATACATATTAACTGATTAAGAGTATAATTAAAGTGTATCTAAACCACTTATTCTAGAAAAAATTTATATATATTACAATAAGAAATGAGAGGTTGTGACACAACATTTACTATTCATATCTAGGGGCCAATGGTTATGTGACACATGGCCACGTGTCATATCTAGGCCAATGCTTTTACGACACGTGGTTATGTGTTAGGCCACATGTGGCGACACATGGTCACTAGGCCACGTGTCATATCTATGCCAATATTTTTGCGATACATGTTAGGCCACGTGTCATGGACATGTGACATTTTTTCCAGACTTAAGCGCAGGTGGTCAACTTTTAAACCAATTTTAGAGTTTTCGACTTTGGTCACGACTTTTTAAAAAATGAGTGTCAGGCCACGTGTCATATACATGTGGTATTTTTTTTGGCTTAAGCATAGGTGGTCAACTTTTAGATCACTTTTAGAGTTTTTAACTTTGAACACGGCGTTTTGAAAAATGGGTGGCCCGCCGCGAAGCACGGGCGGGTCACCATCTTGTTAAGATTCAAAAGAAGTAGATGTTCAAGTTACTATTAAAAAAATTAAATTTAAAAAATAGTTTAAGTTTGATAAATGTTGTGGTACATAGCTCGTTTTCAATACAAATTACAAAGTGTCACGCAAAAAGAAATTGATCGTGCCTGATTATTTCACCTTTTGCATGATAATTTCCATTTTTTTTAAACGGCAGCGTCATAACTTCATTTGTACGTGATTAATGTTGTAATAGAGGTGAAAAAAATACGGTTTGACGACCGGTTATGGAAAAAAAACCGGTACCGGTTAAAATAGCAACCGGTTAGATTGAAAACTGGTTATGGTTTTAAACCAAACCGACATTTACACATAGGTTATTCTTTTTTTGCTCCAAATCGGTTACAAAACGGTTTTTACCGACCGGTTGCCAAAAAACAAGTAAAACCGGTATAAAAACCGGTTTGTATCAGTTAGACAAATTTTCATCAAGAACCGAGTTTTTTACTGGTCAACTCTTCTAATCGAAACGGGTTTGTAACGGAACCGGTTACTAAAAAACCGGTTTGTGCACCTCATAAAGAAAACATTTTATATTCCAACTTCTACCTATAAAAAAGATACCATTGTGCTTTTTAAGATATTCAAGATAACTTTTTTGACAGATATACAAAGCAAATGTGCACACATTCTTCTTGGTAGAAGTCATGGATAGAGTGACACGTGGATGGGTAAGGTGTGAAAGATGGAAACTGACCCATTTACCGGAACCCACCCACCTTTATTTTTATAAAATAAAATAAAAAGAAAATAGAAAACTCTAGTAGACTGAAAAAAACTTGTGGACAAAAGTATTTGGGCAGCTATTAATATTTTATTAAAAATATTATTTTATTTTACAATAGTCCAACCACTAATTATCTGGTCCACATATTTCCCTTAACATCTCTTCACTTTTTCACGATACAATATAACAAAATCTTATCTTCCTCCGATATAATATTTTATTAATAGGATATTTTATTAACAAATGTAAACTTTGATTATGGACCCTATAGTTTAATCTAAATAACCATTTTAGTATAAGTTCTAGTTGTATCAAATTTCATTCTTGTGTTTTCTAATTTGTCCTAATCAACTACGATGTCTTAACACAATTAAAATATTCTATTAAATTTTAATGATGAAACTACACCTATTAATATAAATTAAAAAATACAAACATATATCCAGCCTATCTTGTAACATAATCAAGGTTTTTTTTAAGAATCCTTAAAAGGTTTGTACAACCTTGTATAAATCAGATTATTTGGTGTTTTTAGGTTACAATGAAAGCTTTGGTTTGTTTAGGTTAAACCATAGGGAACACCATTTATCCATTTTTGAAGGAGGTCGGGGATTGGGGTTTGGAGGGACTTTCCGACGACTGGAGTTTGGGTTTTGATGAAATGGTCGAAGATAGGAATTGTGGGCGACTGGATTTGCGGTCCAAAATTGGAGTTTGGAATTTGGTGTCAATTTGAGGGTTCTGTTTTATTTATTACAAGAGCATTTTAGTTTTCATAGAGACTTAACAGAAATTATAGATGGTGTTAAATCTCCATAGTTGATTGAGACAAATTGATGCACTTAGAGCTATTAGACTGAAAATCGTTATTTAAACTAAACCAGAAGGACTAAAACCAAAGTTTACTATATTAATAATAATAATTTAAAATCTTAAATGTAACTCTAAGGTTAAAACTAAGAATATACACTATCTGTATTTTATTAGAATCCTTCTTTAAGTATAGTGTTCGAAATTTTAAGCTTTAGAATAAAGAATATTAACATTTTGATATTTTGAAAAGTTTGATCAACTTTCTTTCAATTGATACTCTTTAACCGTAACTCATAGACCTATCTAATCTGCTATTCTTTCTACGTAACGGTATACAATGAGATTTCAGATTTGGATCGAGGATCAATTAGGGGAGGGTCATTATTTAACAAATCAAAATTCATTTTTGATAAAGCTTAATTTTGAGTAGATAAGTTAACTTTATTCAACTTAAAAACTTTTATCAACATTAAATATGTTGGTGAATAGTAGTTGTAATATAATTCTTTGATAGCCGTTCAAAAAAAAAATATAATTCTTTGATAGCATCTATGAAGGCATCTTTTGGTGTCAAGTGGAAAGGAAAGTTGCATATGTTTTAGGGTAATATTTCACAATATAAATCCAAACTAGGAAGGTTTGAGGACCCATTTTGGAGGTGTGTTAAATGACACTTGCCCAAATAGGCAAGAGTTAGATTTTGTGGCTAGAATGATATGTGACCCTTTCACATATAAAAGATTGATGACTTCGAGACCTTGATGATAGGACAATATGGTGGCAACTAGTGGCTCTCTTCTAACATTTAATGTCTTTATTGTCTTGTATAATGTTTAGTGAGTTTAAAACAAAAAGTGAAATGATGTAAATGATCAGTGTGTATCATATTAAGGGGTTTAGTTTTTTGTTAAATCGATTTAAACGGTGATCTTAATTGTTTGGCTTCAACACATGTTTTACATTTTAAATTTGAATCAATGGCAAAAGTGGTTATGTAGTATAATTTAATCAAATAACACATTGAATTAAAATTAACATAACCAAGATGACCATGTCAAACATTAGAAGACTAAATCTAGTAAGCAAAAGTAGAAACATTCTTATTCATGTTTTTCTTAACAACCATTACATTGAGTTTAAACATACCATTTTGGGAATATGCCTTACGAACAAACATGCCACGTTTAGTCAACACAAAATTTTCACTCTTAAATAATAAACGAAAACCAAACTTATTAAGCAACCATCCAGACACAAGACTCGTGCGCAATTCAAGAACATAAAACACGTTGCTTAAGGTGAGTTCCTTCCCCGAAGTCCACTTCAGGTTAACATCTTCTTCACCCTTCATATCAGTTGTAGCAACATTACTCATCTATAGCTTTTCGTCTCTCACCATCTCTTTAAACATGTGAAAGAGAGTCCTGTCTAGGCAGACATGATGTGTGACACCGGTGTCAACCCACCACCCCATAGTGTTGTTAGACACCAATTTGACCTCCTACATCATGGAAGTAATTAAGGTCAGTGATCATGACCACAAGACACATGCCATCATCAATCATATGTGTCTTCTCTATTTTAAAAGCCTTGCATTGGTCAATAAGGTGACCAGATTCACCATAGTTATAGCATTTTTCTTTAAAGGGATCGAATTTCTTCTTCACACCACCTTTACTTGGAAAAAGGTCCACAACTTAACCTTGCCTTTGTTGTTAGGCTTCATCCTTTGTTGATTTTACTACCCTTAGAAGGTTGACCATGTTCCACAACATTGGTCTTAGCATAGGACTCCACTTGGCTTCCTTTATGAGCTAACATGTTTCCTTTCGCTTATCCTTGAGGTAATTCTTGAAATCCATCCAAATTGGAGAAATTTTTCAATAAGGACAGCCACCTGAAATGTTTCACCAAGAACCATTCCCTTAGACAATGTCACTAAGTATGACCTACAATTTCTTGAACTTGGTTAAGCACAGGTTTAGAATCAGCCATTTATAATCCAAGAACCATGCCAAGACAAACTTCTTTGTCATGGCATCTTCTGTCAGGTGAACTTGTCTGTCTCCCATTATGACCATCAAAGGCATTATGTCTTCCATTACAACAACAAAGAAAGTACGATTTAGCTGAGACTTTTTGTTCAATAGAGGTCCCTTAAAACGAACTTCGGGCCACCCAGGTGAACCTGACTGTCTCCCATTACACCCATAAAAGGGTATTATGTCTTCCATTACAACACCTAAAGGCTTAAGCAAATCACATTACGCCCAACGCCCTCGTCCTGAGCCGGGGCCCAGGCGCGTAGGGGTGTGAATTGGCTACCACTGGGTGTGTCTGGTTATATGGATATAAAATTTCATAGAGACTCCTCGTTATAAACCATTTAAAGTTTTATGAGTCTACCGATGTGGGATAACTACAATTAGGCAATTGCTAGTTGTTTAAGTTTAGACCACAAGTGTCAACACCACAATTTCGAGGTTCGATATCTCATTCATCTTAGCTATGATTTAGACACCGTTTAGCTCGTTGAAATCCTCTCACATAGACGAACACAACCTAACTATCTAATAAATATATTAATAACAAATACTAGTTACTTTTGTGTCCAAACTAAGTGAAAAACTATATTTTTCACTAGATTTTTAACAAATTTTCAACATATGTATCATTTTATTAATAAAACGTTAAAACATGTCGTCATATATTTCCCTCTATGAAAGACAAAATCAAGGACCCTTTCGATAATATAAAAGCGCTTTGATGTTCAAGTGACAAAACATGAAGGACCATAAATAAAAATATATATATTTAATTTAAACCATTAAATAGATAAAACACAATTTATTCGGGCTTTCACTTTCTAATTTTTAAACAATAAAATTTAGCAATAAAAAATACCACCTGGCGAACTGAATACAGAGAGGGCGGCCAGTGGGAAATATGACGTGGCAAAAAGGGCAAGGTGAAAGTCACCAACGTTATCCTTACTCTCCCACGCGCCTAACACTGCCTTTCATCTTTAATCTCCAACTTGTGGCTTAGCTTGGTTTACGCAGGTATGATGCACGCGCCTCGTATTTTAGCGGCTAGGATATTTAGGCTTATTTTTCCCCATTATCAAGAGATAATAAAATAAAAAAGATAACATTAAAAATAGTTTCTAGCGCTTTCATGATCCATCATAAATATATGTTACTAAAATTTATTGTTTTTAATAGTATAAACAGACAAAATTAATTAAATTAAATAGATAATAGATAATAGTAAATAATCATATATTTTTGAGTCGCTTGTGTGATCTAGACATACTTGTGGACTTGTGGTTAGATATTTTTTGTATATATATAGATGAGAAAATCATAAAATAATATGTGAATCAAACGGCCATTCAAGGAGAGAAACATGATCCACAAATCATGAAGAAACTTTTTTTTTCTTTTCTTTTTTTCATGAAGAAAGCTTATGTATACACTTTATTTTTGTGATTCATCCTAATGCTTGTTCACCTACATTTGTTTACGTTTTTTTAGCCGCAAAGTATTGTAACCTAACCTACAAATTAATACTTCAACTAGTATTTAAACATGAGAATTCTATCAAAAAGATATAAATTCCTTACTAGTAAGCCAAACCTCAGATGACATTTATTTATGTATAAGGTTGTGTATAAGGGTGGGAGGTATGGGTCGGCAAAAACAATCGGTAAGGGGGGTGGGGGGATTCGGCAAGTATTTGACAACCATACCTCCTCCTTAGGCAAGTTGGAGGTCCAAAATCGGTGAGTTGTTGTCGATGGTTGCCGAATCTCATGTATGTGATGTGTGTGGTCCCACATCTTCAAAACTACTCTAAAACTTGTCTAAAACCATACCCTCCTAAAAACATCAAAAATATATAACTTTTTTATCTCTCTAGTGTCATCGTCCCATTGATTAAAAAAGTTAATCCTAAAAACTTGTCTAAGACCATACCCTCCACCCTAATAGAAGTGCCTAGAGATGTGGAGTATACATGACATGTGCTCCATATCACCACATCACTACACCCTACCCTAATAGTTGCAACATCATAATTCGTAATCATCCACGAAAAAGTTCGTTGCTCCACACACTTCTTCCACCGCACCCTTTTTTGATCGTTCAGACTAAAGAGAGACTTTTTTACATACATACATATATATATATATATATATATATATATATATATATATATATATAGGGGAGAGGATCATTTGAGAACTAATTGGTTGAGAGAACTTTTGAGAACCATTTTAAGCCACTAGTTATATTTACATATACCCCCTCCCATGAATTGTTGAATTGTAGCTGGACCCCAACGGAAATCTAGTCTGGTGGAGATTTAGTTCTAAGTTCTAACACAAAGCTTCATTCGAACCTAACCCTATATATACACATATATATATAGGGAGAGATCTATCTGGAATTTTCTGTGTTCTCGACTGAAAAGGTAAGTTTCTTCTTAGGTTTAGTATACATGTATTGGTAATGTAATGCGAAAATGTGTTGGCTGATAGAAAAGAGTTGCAGGAATCTATATGTGAACATGAATTTGGGATATTTTGTTGGTTGTATGGAGTGATTAGCTATAGATTTTTATTTGGGCGTTTCGGTTGTTTTGATGGGTTTATATTTATGGTTTGGAGGCTGCATTTTTATGTTTTTAGTTGAGTTTTTCGTATATGTTACAATAGGCTATGAGGCTTCAGCTTGATACTAGATAAGTCATCGAAGAATTTAAGGTTTATATAGTCTTTTCGTTTTAAATGATTTCGTTTCTGCTTTATATAGTCTTTTCATTTTAACGGTTTGGTCTTTGTAATTACTATTTTATTGTGACCGAATGAATTTAAGGTTTGTTTATGTTAATTAAGTGGGTATGCAAGTAGTGTTTCTATTTGTTTAGAACCTTTTTACTATAGTATCTCTATTAAATAAAACTGAGCCCACAAGTTTATTTAAAATGGTCACCCTTCCCAATGGAATTGTAGTGGGTTCCCCCTGAACCGTGTGGTCCAATTTAGTTCTAAAGTTTCTTGAAAAACAAAATAGTTCCGATTTGAACCTAACCCTATATATATTATATATATATATATATATATATATATATATATATATATATATATATATATATATATATAGGGAGAGGATCATTTGAGAACTTACATTGGGTTTGAGAACTAAAAAGAACTAATTTGAGTCATAAGTTTATTTACATGTATCTAACCCCTCCCATGAATTGTAGTGGTTCCCCTGAACGTGTGGTTGAGATTTAGTTCTCAAAGTTCTCAAAATAAATAGTTCTCATTTGAACCTAACCCTATATATATATAGGGTTAGGTTCAAATGAGAACTTTTTGTTTTGAGAACTTTTGAGAACTAAATCTCAACCACACATTTCAGGGGGGACCACTATAATTCATGGGAGGGGATACATGTAAATAAACTTGTGGCTCAAAATAGTTAAATTAGTTATTTTTAGTTCTCAAATCAAATTGGTTCTAAACGATCCTCTCCCTATATATATATATATATATATATATATATATATATAGGGAGATGATCATTTGAGAACTAATTGGGTTTGAGAACTAAAAAGAACTAATTTTAGCCACTAGTTTATATATATATATGGAACCCCCCCCCCCCCCCCCCCATGAATTTGAATGCTCCCCCCTTGAAAATTAGTGGCCCAAATTGGTTCTCAAAAGTTCTCAAAAGAAAAAGTTCTCATTTGAACCTAACCCTATATCTATATATATATATATATATACATATATATATATATATATAGCTTTTAATATTAATTTTACACTTATTTTCTAATCAAGCTGACTTAAGTATTACTACCTTTCTTGCTTTTCATAAATGTTATTATTTTCATGTCTTTATAAAAATATCATCATCATCATTGTCATCTTCGATTGAGATCGTTAAACTTTTTGTCGAGACAATGTTTGTAGCGATAGCGAAGAAAGAAGCCAGAAATTCACATCAGGTGATAAGAAGTAGTCTTAAAAGAGATCATGAAAACAAAACAAAAAACATTTGGACTGTGATTTCGTATGCGCATATTTCTTTTGGAGCTTATAGTCAACAACTTAGTGTGTGTGTGTGTGTATGAAAGAGAGACTGTATATCTATTATAGCTTTGGACACTAGAGGTAAAATAGGTTTTACTCATTTACAAAAGTGCAGTTCGCCCACCATAAGATGGCACACAACTACTCATCCTACTCATGCCATGACTGTCTAAAGATGAGAGATAAAACCTTATTGGATTGTCTTTATAAATTCTAAAGACGATGGGAAATAAAACCTCAAAACATTGTTCAATTATACGAAGCACATGAAAATATACATGGTTTTTCTAACATGTTTCGTAACCATGATTGTATGAAAATATACATGGTCTTTCTAACATGTGTTCGTAACCATGTTTTTTCTAACATGTTTCTAACATGAAGTTAACATTTTGAAGATACGTAACCGAGAAACGCATAATGATCCTCGATTAGATTTGGTGGAACATATCAATATGGTTCAGAATTACATTTCAAGTGACGAAGATGATGACTAAATGTTTATTTAATTTTATTGTTTCTTTGTTATGTAACGTTCTCTAAAAATTGTAATGATTAGATTTTACTACGTGTGCGCTACTGTGGGTAATGTGGGCACATAAAACAGTTATATTGCTATAATGCTACATATAGAAAACGAAGTAACGTGTATCGACTCAACACTTAAAGTATTCAGGCTATGAGCTAAAAGCTATGTTACATGATTGTGCCTATTATACCACCAACTTCTTATTTTTTTTCTTTTTTTTTTGACGACAAAACAGAAATATAAAAAAAGTGGAGGTTAGAAAAAGCTAACCAACCACAAAAACAGAAAGTTACATGAATAGGAGAGGACTTTGCATCCACTTGGTCCAAGAAATCTTAACTTTCTTATTTCTAGCTACAATCCAAAGAAACGAAACATAAACTAACGAATCAAAAGGGGTTCAGTCTTCACGTCATTAAGATTAAAAATAGCTTCATTCCTCGTTTTCCAAATGAGCCACCACATAAAAAGGAGGATACATTTCACCGCGTGTTTCTTTACTTTCACCAAACCCCACATATTCATCCAAACATAAAATTCTTTAGGATGACAAGATTTTGGTCCATTAAGATCAAGCCACTTTATAGTCGACTTCCATAAATTCATACTTAAACCACATCTAGCAAAAATGTGATCCATAGATTCGACCTCTCTTTCACAAAACGGGCATAAGATGAAAGGTATATCAATACCTTTGTTGCAGAGATTGACACGCGTGGGAATTCTATCAAGAAACATACTCCACACACAAATATTCACATTTTAGGAACCCCTTTCTTCCATTTAGTACACCAATCAATTTTCGGGAGAGATTTCTTTTCGATTGCCTTTCTGACATGTTTAACAACATACTCTAACAACATACTCTATTTGACATTCAAAATCCCACCTCCAAGAATCCAGATCCGAAGACTAGCTCCGATGTTGGATCAAAAGCAACAAATATTGAAGTTGAATCTCTTCTATACCCCCTCTAATGCTTCTACGCCAATCCCAAACCCAACCATCCTCTTTTTTCCTATCTTTTATGACACATGATTGGTTATTTTCAAGAGCAAAAACGCGAGGGAACAAATTTGCTAAAGGTTCCTCTCCTACCCAATAATCTAGCCAAAACTTTGTTGAGTCACCCATACCAACTACCTTTTCATAGACTTCAACGGGACAAGGTTATTGTCATTAAGTTTATGTGTAACTTTGACAATACTATTCCAAACCCCAGATCCTTTCCCCATCTAATTCTTACAAAAAACATTAGAATTGGACCCATGAATAGAGTCCAAAATGCTAACCCAAAACGATTTTTTACAATAATAGTACCTCCATCTCCATTTAAGTAAGAGAGCATGATTGAGTGCCATCAAACTACCGACTCCTAAACCTCATTTAGCTTTATCCCAAAATAAGGTCCCATTCAACCTAGTGAAGTTTTTTCAAGTCATCATCACCACCCTAGAAAAAATGGGAACGAAGGCCTTCAATAATAACATTAATTCTCTTAGGCATTGAAAACATCATTAAAAAATATGTTGGGAGCGAATCAAGAACCGAGGAAATCATTAGTTACATGAATAGGAGAGGATTTTGCATCCACTCGGTCCAATAAATCTTAACTTTCTTATTTATAGCTACAATCCAAAGAAACAAAACATAAACTAACGAATCAAAAGGGGTTCAGTCTTCACGTCATCATGATTAAAAATAGCTTCATTCCTCGTTTTTCAAATGAGCCACCACATAAAAAGGAGGATACATTCCACCGCGTGTTTCTTTACTTTCACCAAACCCCACACATATATTCATCCAAACATAAACTTCTTTAGGATGACAAGATTCTGGTCCATTAAGACCAAGCCACTTTATAGTCGACTTCCATAAATTCATACTTAAACCACATCTAGCAAAAATGTGATCCATAGATTCGACCTCTCTTTCACAAAACGGGCATAAGATGAAAGGTATATCAATACCTTTGTTGCAGAGATTGACACGCGTGGGAATTCTATCAAGAAACATCCTCCACACAAAAATATTCACATTTTTAGGAACCCCTTTGTTACATATAGTACACCAATCAACTTTCGGGAGAGATTTCTTTTCGATTTTCTTTATGACATGTTTAACAACATACTCTATTTGACCTTCAAAATCCCACCTCCAAGAATCCAGATCCGAAGACTAGCTCCGATGTTGGAGCAAAAGCAACAAATATTGAAGTTGAATCTCTTCTATACCCCCTCTAATGCTTCTATGCCAATCCCAAACCCAACCATCCTCTTTTTTCCTATCTTTTATGACACTTGATTGGTTATTTTTAAGAGCAAAAAAGCGAGGGAACAAATTTGCTAAAGGTTCCTCTCCTACCCAATAATATAGCCAAAACTTTGTTGAGTCACCCATACCAACTACCTTTTCATAGACTTCAACGGGACAAGGTTATTGTCATTAAGTTTATGTGTAGCTTTGACAATACTATTCCAAACCCCAAATCCTTTCCCCATCGAATTCTTACAAAAAACATTAGAATTGGACCCATGAATAGAGTCCAAAATGCTAACCCAAATGGATTTTTTACAAGAATAGTACCTCCATCTCCATTTAAGTAAGAGAGCATGATTGAGTGCCATCAAACTACCGACTCCTAAACCTCATTTAGCTTTATCCCAAAATAAGGTCCCATTTAACCTAGTGAAGTTTTTTCAAGGCATCATCATCACCCCAGAAAAACGGGAACGAAGACCTTTAATAATAACATTAATTTTCTAAGGCATTAAAAACATCATTAAAAAATATGTTGGAAGCGAATCAAGAACCGAGGAAGTCATTATGGCCCGTCCTCTAATAGATAGTAATTTCTCTTTCCAAATCGCCAACCTTTTCTTAATCTTCAAAATAATCGATTTCCAGGCATTAGCTGATACCGACCATCTTATCACCAACAGGGATTCCCAAGTAACGAAATGGAAAAGTCCCCGGACTGCATCCCTTGTCCTTCGCTACTTGGCAAACTTCTAAATGAGGAATGCCCACTCCATAAAGTTTGGATTTTGTATGATTTATTTGAAGACCCGAAATTAAATAAAACAAGTTAAACAATTGGAAAATGTTATATAAATTCTCAATAGACCACTCGCCAATAATAATGACATCATTGCATAAAATAAGTAGGGATAGAACCACCTCTTCGCGCCCCACAAACGCCAACTTTATCACATCCAAGTGAACCATGGAATCCAATATGACATTTGGTTTACCAGTGGCATTCGGGTTACCGATTAGCAATTTTAAAATTGATTACCAAATCGGGTTATAATGGGAGTCTTTATCAAAGTGTTAACGCAGAGGAATACATAAAAACGAATGTCAGTTAAAATAAACCGCAACAGGATCGCCCTAAACGCGCAAATAAAAATTACAATTAAATATCTAAATTAACGAGTAGGTCAGATATACCTAAGGGTGTTTGACAAACGTTCAAGACACCAAGTAGCAACGAACTGGTGCTAGACAGAAAAGCGAACACGAGACCAAGAATCGAAAGTGAGGTAGGTGGAAGCAGCGGCAGATGGGTGTGGTAATCAGGTCGAACACGACGTCGGCAGTCCTCGGGGTGCAACGATCGCGCGCCGGTGGCTGGTCAACAACTTGGGTGGTGTTGGTCGATCGACAATGTCCCAAGAGAGATGGGGCCGAGATTTTTAGATGGAGAGATTACGGTTTTCATAATTATTGTTCAGACTTAATTATGGTGATTAGTTTATAATCATCACTAATCCCTATTGGCCTCTTGTAAAACCTCTAGCCCAATCCACTCTATCGAGCCCAATAGTAAATCTAAATGAAACGAGTCCATTAAAATTCAATCTACTAATTTTTATTAATCATATTAGTAATAATATTAGTTATTAATTATTTATTAACTTCTTATAAATAACATAATAATACCATTCTGTTTAATTAATAGTTAAATCCATTAAGCAGGTTTTATGTTCGTTGTACCCATTGTAACTCTTACGGGTCGTAACCATGTCAGGTATCTAATTTTGGGTTTTATGTTCGTTGTACCCATTGTAACTCTTACGGGTCGTAACCATGTCAAGTATCTAATTTTGTCAAGTCCGGACATACTAAATCCAACAGTCTCCCACTTTGACAGTACACAACAAGATTAATGTATACAAACAGAGGTACTCTAGCTTCACATGACTGTCCTAACCAATTATGACACTTCAAGTCAATAGCCATGGTATATTAGTTGTCCAGCAACTTGATATTGAACTAATGGTAGTCATAGTCATCTATCCTTTCTGTATGAGACATCAATCGAACAATAAGACATGGATTCAGACCGTTCTTGTATGGTGTTCAATCATTATTGTTCTCGATCTATATTCGAAGTGATCCAAGAAAATGCACAATCAGTTTGGATAAGGTCTTACATTTAACACTTGGAATCAATGAGGGCCCCACGATGTCTAGGTGTTGCATGTAATGCAAGAGTACAAAATCATCTATTGACTACATACAGCTCCCAGTGAACTTCAGATCTATTCCCAAAATTAGTCTTTATGATTGACAGTTATGCGATAACGGTTGACTATAATCAAAGAATTGGTCGTGGTAAATGACTATTCTAATATGTATCTCAGGTCTGAGGGTACTAAATGAGTATACCATATAATCAAATACATCATGATTGAAATCCACGAAGATAATGAGGTCTGTGAGTTTGGAAGTCAACTCTTTGAGTCCAAAGTCAGAATATTCTTAGTTCAGATTCGTTCCCATGATTCTAAACGACTACGGATAATTTTGAATGCAAGATTCATGGATTAACGTATTAAAATCAAACAAAGTTATGGATTCAAAATTTGCATTTAACTCTGTAAATCAAATGTATATACCAATGTATAACTGTTATGGTTCGTACATCCAAATACTAAATCAAAACACATAGCTAGCTAGTCCAAATCTTACATCATCTTTATGATGTTTATGAGTCCTATGAATCATTGGTTTAGTGAATATGTCGGCTAGGTTTTGATATGTGTCAACTTTTGCTTATTAGAATATTTCATAGTTCTAATATTTCTCTTGAATAGCGGAATTTCCTCAACATGTGCTTGTTTTGTGATGAGATCAATGATCCTTGGTACGCACCATACCTTCTTTGTTATTACAAATATCTTGATTGATTAAAACAGAAACCAAGTCAATATTTTTAATGAACTTCTTCTTTCAAGTAGCTTTATAGCTTTACTTGAGGAGTTGAGGTGGCTATTAATTCAGAATCAATTTGTGGAATCATCCACTATATGAAATCTTGATTGTGAGCGAGAATTATCATGGCCAATTATGAAAATTAGCCTCAGTGTAGCCATGTACTTTGAGCTCTCCCTTATAGATTAACTACTAAGGACATATCTAGTTGTGGTCTAAACCAACCCTAGAAATTGCTTATGTCTATCATGTGGATCTTTGTCCAAAATATAAGTGGCTTCATTAAGATTCATCACACAACAAAATTCGAACTTCTATTTAATCATGTTAATCATAAGGATGTTTTAATTGTTCAGTATATCATCGTCATACTGGATGAGGACTGATATAGTGCTCCCATTAGTCTTTTTGTAAATACAATATTCTTGAGACGAACTTATCTAGTCACATTCAAAAGATGTCAATTTTCCAGTTCTCGTAACTAAGGTATGAGGTTATGGCAAGTGATATCCTGATCAATTGATCATAGCATAAAAGTAAAGAATAGTGTGGGATGACTTACATAAGTGAATGATGAAAGTGAATCGTCTTGAAGAAAAAGTAAGGGTTAAATAAGGAAGGGTGGACACTACCAATAACCCAGGGTCGAGGGAACTAATGCGTTATCAAGCGGGTGGGGTTTTGGCTCGAGGTTGGTGAGAACACCGCTCCCTTGATTTATGATGAAATAAAAAACCCCAAACGGTGTGGCACTGGCACTCTTATCCCGCTAGACTTACACACACACACACACATGTATATATATATTATTTTTATATTTTATATTAGTATTGTATACTATTCTATTCTATAATATACAAAGTACAACATGGTTGGTGATTTAAATTGATTTTATATTCTTAAAACTTATAGTACAACACCCTATAGCATGTGTTTTATTTTTGTCTTTATTATTATTATTATTTTTGTTTCATTTTTTATCTGAGCGTAACTAGTTTAGCAAATGAGTTGATGGTGTAATAAGTACAGTTGTTTGATATAATTTTTTTATATTTTTATTTTCGATCTCAAAGAATTCATCACACGAGTTAGTGGTGTAATAAGTACATTCATATAGCATAACTTTTAAATCATTGAGTTAATAGTTTAAGCGTTTTGTTTGTTACGAAGCCTTTTTATTTATGTTTTATTTACGTAACAATATAGCAGTATAACTGTTTAGTATGTCCACGTTATTCCCGGACAAACCTTTATTACTGTTTTTTCATTCTTTATAAGTTAAGAATTAAGAATGAATTTTATAATTTTGTTACTACATTTATAATTTTCCTGTAAACTTTTAACCATAAAAATAAAATAAATTTTCGAATTAAAAACCACTTAGAAGAAAAAAGAGAAAAAGAAAAAGAAGAAAAACAATAATCCAAAAGACAAAATATATTTTCAGATCTTTGTAGAACAAATGCAAACCACATGAACCTTGACACGTAAACCCACACCAATTCGCGAGTACACCTCACTCCTTATCTCCACCTCCACGCGCCACTTTTCTGTAATTTTCCAATTTCACCACCCAAATAAAAAATAATATAAAAACCGTAAACACCCACGCTTTAAACACTTGTACATCATGCATTAAAAGTTGTAACCCATTTCTCAGCTATAATTCTCCATTTTCGGGTACCGGAAATAATGACGATGTGAAAGAAAATTGACCCAGGAAAAGCGGTGTCGTTTTGGCGAATGACACATGACAGCCACGTGTCCTGTTCCATCTTTCAACGTGAGCCACAAAACTCCACCAATTTCTCGATAGTTCTAAAAAGAAAAAATAAAAACTAATTTAAAAAACATAAAAAACCATTTTCTGACGTGGCACCCCTCTTCGCTTTCTCCCTTTTTCCTCCGTATACAAAACTACTCCCTTCTTCACATCTTTGATCTCAACAACACAACTCTCTCTCTCTAAATTTATGCCTTTTTCTCTCTCTAGATTTCTCTCCGATTAGGTTTTCCGATTGTTTCATTTGGAGATCGCTGCTGTAAACGAGCAGTTTTAGTAATCGGAAAGTAATCGGAAACCGTTTTTCTGGCGGAGGAATCGGTTTCAGAGCTCGCTTTTTCGCGTTTCTGGAAGCGGACGGGAGTTTCGAGAGTTTAGTGGTCGGATCCTTATTTGTACTCGGTTTTGAGTTTGTGATTCGGTAGACGAGTTTGATTTGGTTGTTTGATGATTCGGTTAGATCCGGAGATGGTTCTGTGATTTTGCTGTGGATTTGGTTTAATTGAGGTGTTTTTAGACGAGGTTCCGGCGGAAAGTTTGAAGAATTTTGGAATTTTTGATGGTGTGTGAAAGCATGGCAGAGGTTTGTACAAATCTTCAATCGACAGTTATTTCCTGCAATTTATTAGATTTTTATTTTATTTTATTTAATTATTATTTAGGTTTTTGTTCTTGATTTAGTTTCATGTGATAACAACCTAGTGTTTTGTATTATCACAATTGTTTACATATCTGAGTAATAAATTTACAATTTCACAAGAAACCGGGGTAATTTAAGGAGCTTTTAACAGAGGCTTAAATTAGGGAAAAATTGCAAAAACCAAATTTTTTTATCATATATTCATGTATCCTTGTTCATAAGTTTTGATTACTGGTGGATGTGTGCTTGAAGTCATACTCAGAGTTCATGGAGGTTACAATTTAATGACTATCCACTTTTAAGCTTAAACAAGGATCTATCTGTGTATATTAATCAAATATTGCCAGATTCATTGTTAGTTTTGTGAACATAAATCAATTGAAGTTTCTGCTTTTGATTTCGGGCACATCTTGAATATGAATGAATGATAAATACTTGCTAAATATGTGCATCAGTTCATTGTTTTTTAGGATATCTATAAACTGAAACTGTAGCTGAATGTCTATTAGGGGGTAGAAAAGGGATCTTATGAGGTTAAATTAATGGTTGTATAAAAGGAAAGAACTTGACTTGAACTGGAGTGCATTTTCAATTTTTCTAGTTTTGATCTTGATGTATTGTTTGTTGTTGAATGTAGGATCTTAGTGAAGGCTCAGCTTCGAATACCATGAAGAACGACCAATTTATGGCTGCTGATGATTACGCCCCCAAGGTGTCTTTGCTTTTCATGACTAATGTGGAACTATTTTGTGCTCTTTTTTAGTTTGGTTTTCTTATGTTGTTGCTTTGGTGTCAAATAGGTTAGAAAACCGTACACGATCACAAAACAGAGAGAAAGGTGGAGCGAAGAAGAACACAAGAAGTTTCTTGAAGCTTTAAAGCTACACGGGCGAGCTTGGCGCCGAATCGAAGGTAATATATAGTTCTTTGTTTGATACATTATATTAGTTTTAGAATGAATTTGTGCCTAGAAACTTACATCAAGCACTACCTTATTTGCAGAACATGTGGGCACCAAAACTGCGGTTCAAATTAGAAGTCATGCCCAGAAATTTTTCTCTAAGGTCTACTACTGCCCTCCACTTGTATCTTATAATACTATTACATGAAAACTTCAATTTGTATAATTTTCTTTTTGGTGTCTTTGCTTATCTTTTATGTTTGTTAATGTTTAGGTTGTTCGTGAGTCAACTAGTGGTGATGTGAGTGAGGTGAAACCTATTGAGATCCCACCTCCTAGACCAAAAAGGAAGCCAATGCACCCTTACCCTCGTAAGCTTTCTGCCCCAATGAAAACAGGAGGTCAACATGAGAGGTCAACTTCACCAAATTCATCAGGGTCGGATCAAGAACACCAATCCCCGACTTCGGTTTTGTCTGCAGGTGGTTCGAACATATTCGGGCTCGGTGATTCGGGTTCCCCAAACACGGGTTCCTCCCCTGTTTCATCTGCTAATGGTGTGAAACCTGATCTCCCAGCTGATGAAAACGAATCTTCGCCTTCAATGGTACTGATCTTGAACTTTGTATTCCATGGCTAAATATTGAGCAATTAAACAAAACTGGAAGTATAATCGTTGTCATTTCTTTGGGTATTTTTTTTTAGAATATGGAACCTCGTGGTGAAGAAAAAGAAAAAGAAAAAGAAAGTTCACCCGATATTGGATCCACCCAAAGTTTGAAGCTTTTTGGGAAGACAGTCGTGGTAACTGATATCCATCGACCATCTTCCCCGAATGATGTGTGTGATGGCAGCACTGTAAATATGATTCCACAAAACTTGATGCCAGTTAGTTCCTTACCATGTGGAGCACCTGTGTATTACATGCAGTTTCTTGACGAGAACTCACAATCTTCCACGTCCATGGCACCTTGGTGGAATCCTTATGGTGGAGTACCTTACCCTTTGGTCCAACCTAGCAATCCGGTCAAGCCCACAAGTCAAGACGGTTCAGAAATGCAAAATGAGGATTCTTTAACAGGCTCAAACACAAGTGACACTGAAAGTGGAGTGAGAGTAGAGGAGAAAAAGCCGTTTTTGCTGGTTGCAAGTGAAAGATCAGCGTTTACAAAGCAACATAGAGGCGGCAGGACCAACCATAACAAAAATGACGACAAAAAAGACGCCTGTATAAAGGGATTCGTACCATATAAGCGATGTTTAGAGCAGAGCACTCATTCAAGTGGTGAAGAGAGAGAAGAGCAAAGAGTAAGACTTTGCCTGTAGCCCTTTGATTCGTGGTTTTTTCAGATGAGATGAAATGATCTCCATCTGTTTGCCATAATTTAACACGGTACTGGTGCACGGAAGATGATTAAGAACAAGTGTATAAAGGGAAGATGTGCATCTTTCCTTTGTTTCTGCTAGTAATTAATGCTCCCTTTTGTTAATTTTTGGTAATTATTGCCCTTTGTAACCTGACATCTGTTTGTAGTTGGAGTTATGTTTCTGGTGTTGTATTGCAATGCCCTAGTTTTGTTGTACTCATTCCTTCTGGGTTTCTTGATTTATTCATTTCTTGATGGATTTCAATAACTTTCATCACTCTGGAGCATGTTTTTGTCATCTTGGCCTGAATCCAGGGCACATTTCAAGATTAAAAGATCGGTGTGAGACTACAAACGTAGTGGAATTAGCATGTGAACCCTATGGGTTTACAGATCGAAAGTTGAGTGTTAGTGAGCCAGCATTGCCAAAGCGTGAACTGATAGAACGGTTTTGGCAACCATCTCCAACGCAAAAGTTTGAGATACAAATGCGATTTAGGCGTTTGTGACATCCGAAATGCACCCATTGGCCATTGGAGGTGCTCTAAGTGGCATATTTTCTTTAGATACAAACGCTATTTAGGCGTTTGTGACATCTGAAATGCACCCATTGGAGGTGCTCTAAGTGGCATCTTTTCTTTAGATACAAACGCTATTTAGGCGTTTGTGACATCTGAAATGCACCCATTGGAGGTGCTCTAAGTGGCATCTTTTCTTTAGATACAAACGCTATTTAGGCATTTTTGACATCTAAAATGCACCCATTGGAAGTGCCGTAAGTGGCATCTTTTATCTTTTGCATTAAAGATGGTCTAACATAGCATTTAAATATCACTTCTTATTTAAAAACCCGGTTAGGGTTTTCGAGATAAGAATCATTCCCGGTATAGAACACTGCAAAAAATTCCCACGTCTTAACACACAATGAAAAAAATAATAATAGATGTAAAATTAAGTGTTAAACTTGCTAATCCTATATGTGTAATGTGTCTATGTGAACAATACACATCCATTTTTTCTAAGCTATATAGATGTAGCTTTATTTAACATGTATGAACGATGGTGATTAATATACTCTATCCATGCAACTTAGATCAACGATTTAAGACCGAATAAATAAAGATAAGATGAGGTATACAGACTTAATCATCAAACACACGACAACAAACAATTGCACCTTGTTCTTCAATGACATAAACCTTTTTTTTAACGGCTTCGTTAAAAGAAACTAGCAAAATGCTAGATAACACTTTGATTTAGGTCTCCTACCACTTGTGTCTTGTGGTAAAGAAAGGCAACACTTTGATTTAGGTCAAGTAGCCAACCAACGGGCTTAGATCTGGGCCAAGTCGACCCACCAATAAAGGACCCACACTCATCCGGCCCACCACTGAGCTTTTCATCCACTACTTGTTCTGTTTACTCATCCCTTAATAGAACAACCAGGGGCATTCGTCTTATTGGATTGTATAGATTGTTGGGCCTCATACGAATTGTTTGAAACTTGGATTGAAACCCCCCCACAAAGTTTTCAAACTCACCACTTACAAGCTCACCTTCTTTTCTATTACCCAGATGCACATGTGACATGTCTAACTTAATAATAAGAACGCTTTTAAGCTCTTTCTCTCTATAACATATAAAATGTAAAGTTCGTTGGAGCTGTTTGATAGCCTTTTAATGATATTAAGACGCTAGGAACCATAGCCCCCAAAAGTTAGAAAATAAAGGGTAAAGCACTAGGGCGTTCTTTTTACATAGAAAAGCATAAACATATAATAATGTTATCATAAGGCTAAGAATAATAATCCATGCATAATGCTACTTCCACCACGCGTCACCGGGTTGGTGTTTCACACCCCTCTGAGTCTAAGTCACCTGCTTCGCACTCTCCACCATTTCCCTTTTTTTTTTCTTCACATCTCCTTCACAAGCGCCGTTTCTTTCACACATCTGCGCACAAACCCTACACCATAACAACGCCTTCTTATATGAAAAACGATTTCTATAACAAACAACCTAACAAGTTGGGTAGAGCATTCATAACCCATTCTTCATCCTTATTCTTAGAATTTATGTCATTAGTATTATTTTTTCTCTCTCTTTCACTCACAACCATAATTATATAATACATTTTTATACTATTTTATCTTTCTTACACTTACAACCAAATCTTAAATTTTACAGAATTAACAATTTTTTGTCAAATATACAGATTTTTAATATCTTTTTTGTCCCCTCCACTCACAACCACTTACAACCAAACCTTAAATTTTAAGAACTACACTCAGATAATTTATACAGAATGGGTTGTGAATGCTCATACGGGGCCTCAAACCCAAATACTAAAACCGATTCAATCATACATCAATAATAGAAAATATCATTTTAAACTTGTGGTCTTTTGTGTTGATATAAGGCTAAGTGTAGTGGATAAGGCCGGAAATGGGACGTTATCCGCCATGTGGACGATGACTGGACAATGGGCTTTATGGGGCTTTATGGTGTAGTGGATAAAGCCACCATAACGCCCCATATTCTTCCCCTTTTACGCGTTATAAGGCTAACGTCCCTCTCCGATTTTTTGCTCATAACGCCCCATAACGCCCCTGCGTAGTGGGGGTGGGCGTTATGGGGGGCGTTATAGGGTTTTATTGGGCCCAGTAACGCCCCATTACGGGTAGTCTAATTTCCTAAGTTAGGCGAATGGTCCGAAATTAGGCGAACTAGTTAGATCAATGAATTGAACATGGCGTAGAAATGGCGCCATGCCACGTGGCTTCAATCTCACAATCATATTCGCCTGAATATTCTTTTCTAATTTACGTGGGTATCAAAAATACATATACCCACCCGATCCACACTAACTTCCCTCACTCTCTCTCTCTCTCTCGATCTCAAATCTCAAATTCACAAATTCTCAAATCTCAAGTTTCGAATCTCAAATTCTCAAATCTATCGCATTGCTGATACACGATGGCCGCGACTGATGCCGAAAAGTTAAACGATCTCCGATCTGCCGTCTCTGGTCTCACTCAAATCAGGTGAAATTTACCGGATTCTGTACTTCGGTTTTGAAATTTTCGTATTGATGCGCGTCAATGGTTTGGAATTTATGGATCTGAACTTGATTTGTGGTTTGTTAATGTTGCGTATGTTGTAGTGATAACGAGAAATCTGGATTTATCAACCTTGTGTCGCGCTATCTCAGGTACGGTTTTTGAATGCTAATTGAAATACTAGCGGTTGTAAGAGTATATTTCGTGTTTGTTTGTTGTTGTTTTAGTGATCGGTGTATTGAGATTAGAGATTGATTCTGATTTGATTCGCTATTTCCTAATATTGAATATTCAGATGCGTTTCTGGAAACGAGAATAGTAAGGAGCGAAATAGTTGTGTTTTATTATAATTGTAAATGTAAATAATCATCAAACAAACATTAGAAATTTGTAGATTTGTTAATCGATCAAGTAGAAGAGAAAGGAAATGAGGAAAACCACCATGGTTGCTTATTTATTAGACAAAAAACTGAATGATTAAGTGTAACTGGAATGTTATAGTCTGATTTCCCATTTCCTGTTTTGTTTTCATGTATTTTGTGTGACAAAGTGGCGAAGCAGAACATGTTGAATGGAGTAAGATCCAAACACCTACTGACAAGATCGTTGTGCCCTATGATACCCTATCAGCTGTACCAGAAGGTAATATTTTGATCTTTTAATTGGTTGGTGCTACTAACATTTTGTCACCTGTATTAGAATTTATAAGTAATGGTTTAATCTTTAATTGTTTCTAATTTGTGTACACTACAATTTGGCATAAATTCGGACCATTTAATGTCGGAGTGATAAGAGTTTATGGTTATCTATCTTCTGTGAATTGATTAATTGTTAAAATGGTGCAGATGCTGCTCAAACCAAGAGTCTGTTGGATAAGCTTGTGGTGCTAAAGCTTAATGGTGGGTTAGGGACAACCATGGGATGCACTGGTCCAAAGTAAGTGATTACCGGGTTTATATATTAGTGAACTAAAATTTAATTGAATAATTACGTTTGCGATTACTAGTTTTGAATATAGTATTACTACAGTTCAGTATAGGCTGTCTGTATATTTTCATGTTTATGCTTGTTGGTGTTTAAAGTTGCTTCTTGGGTCTGACTTGTAATCAAATTATGGTATTCTTGTGGTTTCTACCTTTTCCAGTGTAGTATGATTTACCATTTAGTACTTTGATTTCTGATACTTAATATGCATAGCATTAATAGATGCTCTACAGCTCTGGTATTATCTATCGTCATTCATGTGGCTGATGGTATCAAAGTTGTTAGCACATTAATTTAGCAGGGTTTCCATATGTTCTTCATTTGATTTTATGTCTTCTAAAATCTGTCACCATCTTGGGGTTACAGATCTGTCATAGAAGTCCGAAATGGATTAACATTTTTAGACTTGATTGTCGTCCAAATTGAGGTAATTTTTATGTTTAGAAATACCACATGCACACCATACAGGTTATTCTAGGCTTGTAATCTTTTCAGGAAACGTAACCCTCTACTTTCTTTGTAGTCACTCAATAAGAAGTATGGGTGTAATGTTCCCTTGCTTTTAATGAACTCATTCAACACACATGAAGACACTCAGAAGGTGACTAGTCGAAACATTTACTTTCTACACATAATGTTAACTTTATGTACTATATCTTGATATCTTTTGAATATTTTAAATTGTAGATTGTGGAAAAATATTCTGGTTCGAATATCCAGATTCATACATTCAATCAGGTTTGCTAATTCAAAAAGCTATGTTTACTGTATCTTGGGCAAATCCTTTTTCCAGAGTAACAAATGTTAACACAGAGCAATACTGTTAGTCACTTGTATCATGCTTTTACATCTGTAACCCCCTCTGGTTTTTTTATTCAGCTTTGGAAAAGGATTTCCCTTGTATTTGCAATGATCTAACCTGCTTCACTTAAATTTTTACAGAGTCAATATCCTCGACTGGTTGTTGATGACTTTCTGCCACTGCCATCAAAAGGAGAAACTGGCAAGGATGGATGGTAATTCAAAACCTAACCCCTTAATTAGTTGTTAATTTCATGGTGATAACTTTTTTGCTCACTTTTGAACTTTTGTTCATGAAGCCTGCTTCTTGGCACATGTACTGAATATTTGAATGGTTTTTTTTATCATTTAGTTGTTTAAATATAGTTTAATATGCTGTGCATTGAACTTTTGATGTATTATCGCTTATGGATTATAAATCTCTTTGATCTAAAGGTACCCTCCAGGGCATGGTGATGTCTTCCCGTCCTTGATGAACAGTGGAAAACTCGAAGCACTATTGTCTCAGGGCAAGGAATACGTCTTTGTTGCAAATTCCGATAACTTGGGAGCTGTAGTTGATTTGAGTATCCTTACCAGGCCTTAAATTAGGTTTCATTATTAGTATCTATTATCTAATAAGAGGTGTCAAGTATGACCCATTTGCTTAGGATTTGGTTGATTTTGCTTGTTTATGCATCTCAAATGGGTCAAATAACAAAAAAGTAGCTGAAGGGGGAATAGGCCATGGAACTTTCTAAATCATCTTTATTGAATTATAACTTTATACTATCATTGTAATACTATTGTTTGTTTATTTATATTAAATGCATTAATTACTTGTATTATTATTTTTTAAATCAACAAAAAGTTTTTTTTTCTTTCTGTCAGTCCAATCTTGTTCTAAAATGACCTGTTTTCCAACTGACCCAACGCTCCATCTTGTAAACTGTAATATCTTTACTTTATTTAAAAGAAGGATCTGAAAAATTGTTACATCCATATTTGTTTGTCTTAATTCACAATTATAGAAATCTTGAATCACTTGATCCAGAACAAGAATGAGTACTGCATGGAGGTATTTTACAATTTCTCTTACTTCTTGATTTACTTTAATAGTTTTTCTTGCTTGATATTGTTGATTTGACAGGTAACACCTAAAACGTTGGCTGATGTTAAAGGTGGCACTCTGATTTCATATGACGGGAAAGTTCAGGTTTGTATCCGCTACCACTATAAATTCTCAGTTTGCTTCCACAGAAAGTGAAGTGAAATAACCTTCAAGGGGGTGGCGTAGTGGTAAGTGGCTGAGTCCCTCTTGGCAGAGGTCTCAGGTTTGAATCCAGCTTCCATTGGTTTTCTGCCTTTAATCCCCTTGAAGGCCAAATGTTTGTCGTAAGCTGCATTTTACCTCGTCCTATTAGTTGGCAGTGTATTGTAGATGTCTCATGAGTGAAACTGATATATACTTATGGTTGCTATTTTTATTGCTGCAGCTTCTTGAAATCGCACAAGTTCCTGATCAACATGTAAGCTCTAGCTCTCTATTCTTTTACTTCTAATTTAAACTGTTAACTTTAGCTCCAATATCAACAAAATAAAGGAAAATAACAAACATAGATGATCATTACACTTTTAATAATAGATTGCACTCTAGATGCGACAAAATTAACTATAATTTGATGGTCCAATTTCTGGTCTTCTGTCATGTGCAGGTCAATGAATTCAAGTCAATTGAGAAGTTCAAGATATTCAACACCAATAACTTGTGAGTTATGCTCATACAAATGTGAACATGCTCCAAGTAGGGAAGTGATTATTACTCACACTATTAGTATTTCAGGTGGGTGAATTTGAATGCAATTAAAAGACTTGTGCAAGCCGATGCACTTAAGATGGAGATTATTCCAAATCCAAAGGTATTATCTACGTCTTCCTTACTCTTTTCACGGGTATATATGTAGTTGCCCCCTTTTGGGATACTTTTCATATATATATTATCTAACAAAAAAAATCATAATGTCAAATATACCAAGTTACCAACTTTTGAAATTATGAGATGTATACCCTTTCCTTACAACTTGCATCAGGAGATATGAGTTTGGAGTGTAAGGGAAAGGAAATGGTATAATGATCTTTTTCTAAATTGTATTTAATAAAATGGGTAGGTATGAAATTTTAGGCGTTTTCAATAGTCATATATGATATTAATTTTTCTTTGGTCGGGTAAATAAAATATTATGCAAGTTTTCAGGGTATATATGTAATCATCCCTACCTTTTTTAGTAAAATAATATCATTTGGTTTACAGGAAGTCAATGGAGTTAAAGTTCTTCAGCTTGAGACAGCTGCTGGTGCTGCAATCAAGGTATATATCATGCTGCTAATGCATATCCTTGTTTTTAATTTTGATTATGATTTCTTTTAATGATGATTATATTTCATGTTAAATGTTCAACAATTTTGCTTCGCTTTCTTTAATGTCTTCTCTGATGACCAGTTTTTTGACAATGCCATTGGCATCAACGTTCCCCGATCTCGATTCCTGCCGGTGAAAGCAAGTTCAGATTTGCTTCTTGTACAGGTTGATCATCTTTACATTAACCTTCTTTCCTTAGTTTATTTATTTATATTTTACTGAAAATAATTGTACCGATAACACATCCGTCCTATATTGCAGTCCGATCTTTACACTGAAAAAGATGGCTATGTGATCCGCAACCCAGCTAGGAAAGATCCAACCAATCCTTCAATTGAATTGGGTCCTGAATTTAAGAAGGTAACATTATATCATAAACCATCACTGGTGTCTCAAAGTTTTGTATGGGTCAGATTAACTGGAAACTCTTGTTATTTTTATTTATAAAATACCTAGTGCCATTATAAAACCATATTGTTACAACTTTAACCTAATATCTTGAATTGAATATGTTTAGGAAGTTATCTGCCTTAAAAAGAGAACCTTTAGCCTTCGACCCATTTGTCATGTTTTGGTTTTAACTAGTTTTATATGTGATTATACGGTTTTTACCCATTTGACGAGTTAAAGATATAACATTATAACCCGTAGGTTGGAGATTTCTTGAAGCGGTTCAAGTCTATCCCCAGCATTATCGAGCTTGATAGCTTGAAGGTTACTGGTGATGTGTGGTTTGGATCTAATGTTGTTCTCAAGGGTAAAGTGGTGGTTGCTGCAAAATCTGGAGAGAAATTGGAAATTCCAGATGGAGCTCTACTTCAAAACAAGGTGATTTTTTCTTTATTAAAATTAAATATATATATATATATATATATTGTTGAATTGAAATATCATATTTATTTTTAAATAAACTTGCAGGAAGTGCATGGTGCTAGTGATATCTAAAAAGAGTTATGGTTTGGTGTGGCTGAGGTTACTTATAAGTTGGTAATAATAATGTGTGTAAGATGTGTTTTGTTTTTAGAATAAAATGTACAATTTTGGTTTTTATCATATTACCATGCGGCTTTTAAGAACTCTACTTTAAAGGTTTGAATTTTGTAGTGAAATATTTCTCCCCGTCAGCTAACTGAACTTTGTTTGAGTTTTGGGATAAAGGACAATGTCCGGAAAAATTGTTATATTTAACTTATTTTTTACTTAAAATATATAAATCATTAATATTCATTTGTCACTAAATTGAATAAATTTAATGTTTAAATTTACTTTTTCAATTAAAACACAATTTCAATTCCTTGTTTAAAATTATTATACCTTCTTAAACTTCTAATTTTTTTAAGCAACTAACAAGTTTGTCTTTATATGAAATTGCTTGAGCGTGTGAATCTTCTACTTAGTCGATGTGAAATCAATGTAAAACGAGTTGAAACACAAAGAGTAAATACAAACAGGCTTTGTATTAACCACAGAGAATCACAGAGTACACTTAGAGAATGTATGACACGAAAAGTTCCTAAAACTATACAAGACAAACATATTTATAGGCTGGAAATACGACTGGCCGAACCTCAGGTTCGGCCAAGCCTCGGCGGCTCCGAACCTGGAGTTCGGCCATGGTTCGGCCAGACCTAAACTTGAACGTTCCGTCTTGTATTCGATACTTCACATGACGATCAGGAACCATGTATCAACAAACTCCCCCTCGGCATGTGCAGTATCATTCCTCTTCTCAAAACTTGTATCTTGTATCTTCAATCAAACTCTTCCTCGATCTAGACGATGAGTTCGATCTTGAATACTTGATATTGCAACGTGTGTATCCTCTTTATCAACAAACTTCAGAAGACTTGAAGTTGTAATGTTCTCTTCCACTTAGAAACCTGTCACATAAATAATCTTGGCGCAAAACGTCTCTTCGAGACTCCAAGATATATTGATTTTAAAAATGATTTCGTATTACGTGTTGATCAATCGAAAACAAATCAGAAACAAAATCTTTTTGACTTTTAGAAACTTTATATCAAAACACACCTAAAATCTTTTTGGTATTTTCTGATAAGAAAAGTAAATTCCAGTACAGAATCAGACACTATTTTTTTATCTTTTGTGAGAAAGATCACAACTTGGGATCATATTGGTCATAACATGCTGAACTACACTTCAATTTTGATTATTGTAGCACATAAGCCATGCCGATTGCAGATATAATTTGTCCAATTTAAACTCTGGCACAATCATACTCATAACATCTGGATATGTTAAGGTATTTATTAGATTTGCATGGACCAGTGTACCCCACACTATCAGACATACTCAGATAGGCTTTGCTTATCACATTTTGTGATTTCATTTGTGATTTTAATCACACAATGATTGTATTCATGATATTGTCAACTGTGTTCCATGCAAAAAGAAATAAGAACGTTAAATCGTCTACCTTAAGGTCGATCTTTCGATACGCAGATAAGGCCTCGGATTTAACAAAATAAGAAAATAAAAACAAGTTGAAGTTGTATAACTCAACAACAATCAGGTCGGTACTCCCGTACACGCAGAGAAAGTCCGATGAGTTATACGAAACACCAAAGAAAATAAAGCAGAACGTCAAACGAACAACGATCAGGTCGGTCTTTCGACACGCAGAGAAAGTCCGATCGTTTGACAAAATAAAGAAAATCAAACAAGTTTAAATCTTTGCAAAATGAACACATGTATACACAGTGACTTCTCATTTTATTTTTTTTACATATCTTTTCTTGATATATCATGAGATATGCATCAAGATGTTGTCCACTAGGTCAAGCATTAGAATTTAATGTGTTTATCACATCTGTATACTTTCTGATTTAATGCCGAGCCTACCTTACACATCGATCAAATGGTCTTATGGCTTTTTCACTTACTTTATCCATGAGTCAGACATTGTCAGCCAATGTACCATCATTTCCCAATCATGTCAGATACAATTTCTCATTTTTCAATGTTTTTGTCTTTTTGCAATTTTAATGTTTTTGTCTTTTTCAAATTTCTCCCCCTAAAAATGATAACACTATTTATAGATTTTCATTTTTACAATTTGAAAAACCACACACTATTTTTGTATTTTTGCAAAAACAAACTCCCCATCAGAATGAGACGGAGTGAAAAACCAAGAAAAATTGAGCAACCAACACGAACACTTGCAGGTTAAGTCTTTTGGAAAACACAATGAATTTTGAAAATCAGATTAATTAGAACAGATATTTCACAAACAGCAATTTTCCAATCACTGAAAGGTCTTCTGGAAACACCTGTTGACACCAAATAAATCATTAGTCGCTCTGGGATCGACCCGATGTAACATCGTCGGGTCGCCCGGTGTCTTCCACAAAGTCATTGTTGGCCTTGAAAACAACTTTTGGTTTCCAAATTTGTAAAAGTTTCAATTTTTGATCAGAACCTGAATCAGATTCAACAGACGGACCTGGATTAGACCAAGACGATTTACGATTTGAGTTTATCTTTGAGGACCATGGTTCATCAAAAATTTGACCTTTGTTATCCACATATTTGGCAGTTCTGTGAATATATGCAGTCGTCGGACAATCAGCAGCAAGATGTCCAGGTTGACGACATACATAACAAAGTCTTTCTCGAAAAGTGTTTGAAAATGATTTTGATTTTGAAAAACCAGATGAATGCTCAGAATCAAAATTATCAAAGAAATCATCAGAGGAATCATACCTAGGAGATGGACTCCTTGAAGATGACGATCTTCCAGAATAGTAAGTGAATTCCTTCTGAGATGGTGATTTCTTTGCATTCTTTACTTTAGGAGCCTTGGCGACTTTCACCGGTTTCTTTGTTTGAATCAATTCTGCCTTCACAACAAACCCCACACCTTTGTGTTTGGAGCCTGAAACCTTTGAAGTACTTGAAGGAGAACCCGAAACTTCTCTCGCCTTAGCTTCACTTGTGAATTTGGCTTTAATGTCCTTTAACTTGTTCTTTTCAACCAAAACTTTGTCTTCTTCAGTTGCAGATGAAGAACTTGACACAACCTTATCAAAAACTTTCTCATTCTCCAACAAAACAGACTTTGAAGCAAATTTTGGAGCTTCACCCAACGACTTTTCTTTCTGTTTGGATTTAGATTTGTTCTTTTTGGGTGGAGTAACAAACTTGGAATAATCATGCAATTCATCTTTGGGATCAATCGGAGCAGCAGTAACTTCAGTTAAATCCACTGGTTGAGGAACCAAGTGAACATCAGTTTTCTGAGAACTATCTGAACTCTGATCCTGCTTATATAAGAAATTTAGCATTGTGGGTGATAAATTGCAATTCTTCACTTGCCGCTTTAACTCCAAAATCTCCAATTTTAAATCATTGATCTGTTGTTGAGCATCAAACACTTCTTTCTGTGACTTGATGAACTTTGCATTGAGATCATCATATTCATAAGTTTGTAACTTTCGGATCTCACATTCAGCAAATAACTCTTCAAGAACACTTTCTCTCTTTTTCTTGTAAATCTCAACATCCTTTGTTAAAACTTCATTTTTATCACGATAGAAAGTATTCTCATCTTGAAGCATAGAAATTTTGTTCTGAAGCTTTTCAACAGTAACAGCAGTTGTAGCAATAAGAGCAGTTGCTTCTTCATACTTTTTCTGTACTGGATAACTTTTCTCAAACAGATTCTCAAAATCTTGAGCTGCATCTAAAGCTTCAGCCTTTGCTTGTTCACATTCTTCAGCCAATGCTGCTTTCTCTTTTAAAACATCTTCATGAACATGAACCAACTCATAATACTTCTTCTGAAAATCTTCTAATTCTTGCTTTAACACCACTATCTCTTCAGTCGAAATTTGATGACTTTGTTCAAAACTTGCAATCTCCTGAAAAAATTTCTTACATTTAAAACATTCAGTCTCTTCAACCTTTAAACTCTCAGAAATTTTAGGTAATTCATCATGAACCATGGAGACACTTGAATAAGAATCAGAATCAGTTAAAACGTTATCATTATCTACATGACGAACAGTCAAAGCAATTGCAGGTTTAGAATTATTCCTTTTAGCTTCAGTATCTGCATTCCAGGCAAACTCACTTGAATGTGGAAACGTATTGGACCAATCATGAACAAAATTAGCAGATTTCATCTCAACCGTCTCAACTTTATTTGGTGAATGATAAACTAAATGTGCATGTTGACCAGTCTTCAATTTATGATCTGCAGAACTTGGACATTCTCGAGCAAAGTGACCATAATTTGCACACTTGTAACATTTCACCTTAGATTTATCCAAACCAATCTTTCCCTCCTGATTCAATCTCTTCTTCCCAGTTCTGTTGAAAAATTTCTTCGTTCGTCGAACCAGCATTGCATACTGCCAATTTAGATCCATTTCCTCCAAATGATCATAATCAATCTGATCATAATCTTCGTTAGCTAACTCAGCATTACTCACAGCACCCGTGATAACACCAAAATACGAAGATACCAATGCAGACATTAATGCATTATAATCATCAACAGTTTGAGCAGATAATGCAGTTTGATTTGAAGAAACCGGAACAGAAACATTGCAACCAGCAGAAGAATAACTTGAAGATTCAGATTTACCTGCCAGAAATGCTGTCGGAGGTGCAGAATTAAGAATATTCGATTTTCCAGCATTCATTGTAGAATCATTTTCACCATGATACACTGCAGGATTCTGAATTTGTGTAGGAAGAGACTTGTTCACCATCAACTCCATATCCCTAGCCTGAATTCTTTGAACTAAATCATTGAAAGACAATCCTTGAAAATCCTTGTCATGAGTAATCATCATAACATAATTCTCCCATTTTTCAGGTAAAGCTTCCAAAATCTTCTCTTTCATATCAGTTTCGTCTTTAGTAAGATTCACCAAGCGCATTTCACTCATCAGATGAGCAAATCTGGCAATCAGATTGGGAATCGTTTCATTCTGATAATGTTTAAAGCTGTCAAACTCTTTCTTCAAAACCTTTTGTCGACTTTTCTTGTACTGGTCATTGCCTTCACATCTTTTCTCTAAGGCATCCCATAAACTTTTCGATGTGTAATTACCAGCAAATTGATGAAGTAATTCTTTAGGCAAAGCCATCGTTAAAGTACCATATGCCTTTTTTTCAGCTTGATAAGCTTTCTTTTGTTCAGAAGACATTTTTCTTTGAAGTATAGGTTCACCAGTTTCATCTTTAGGGTAAACATATTGCTCAGTGAACGCTAACCACATATCAATGTCATTTGTATCGACATATGCTTCAAACCGTTTAACCCAACTATGATAATCTTCCAACTTTAGCAATTTGGGAACTTTCTGACTTGTTCCAATTTCATTATCATAGTTCATCATCGTTTGCATAGTCGCTTGAACTGAGTTTTGAATAGCCGCGAACGCTTGAAAATCGGACATTTTCGAAACACAGGTTACTGTTCACTCCGAACCTCCTCCGAACCTCCACCGAATTATCGCCGAACTTCGTCCGAACTTGAAATACACCGAACGTCCTCCGAACCTGACCTTCGGACGACAAAAGAAAATCTGGTCCGAACGAGCACCGAACGTGGACCGAACTACCTCCGAACGATCTCCGAACCTGACGTTCGGAGCGGTTAGACCGAGCGTACTCCGAACTTGGAGTGCGGAGTAGTTACGCCGAACCTCGAGTTCGGCCGAACGCGAAATTTCGGAAAAAACTCGGAAAAACTCACTGAAATCGACACCTCTCGAACTGTAAACACTCAATCAACTGAAAACGAGCAATCACAGACAGATTTGACGTGAATCATGATGTTTTGAACGAGAATTTTGAGAAATGAAAATGAAAAACGAGTTTTGAGAGTCAAAAACGTGAATTTGAACTCGATAACTCGAAAAACACAGATCTCTGACTAGTAGAGCAAACCAAATGCTCTGATACCACTTGAAATTGCTTGAGCGTGTGAATCTTCTACTTAGTCGATGTGAAATCAATGTAAAACGAGTTGAAACACAAAGAGTAAATACAAACAGGCTTTGTATTAACCACAGAGAATCACAGAGTACACTTAGAGAATGTATGACACGAAAAGTTCCTAAAACTATACAAGACAAACATATTTATAGGCTGGAAATACGACTGGCCGAACCTCAGGTTCGGCCAAGCCTCGGCGGCTCCGAACCTGGAGTTCGGCCATGGTTCGGCCAGACCTAAACTTGAACGTTCCGTCTTGTATTCGATACTTCACATGACGATCAGGAACCATGTATCAACATTATATATGTAATTATAATATATTAGGGCATGGGGTATACCCCATGCCATGTTAAAGTTTAACATGGCCACATGGGCGTCACGTCATGTTTAACACCACTTAACATATGAGGGGATACTCCATGTGGTGTTAAACATTTTTTTATTAATTTCTTTTTCTTTTTTATTTTCGAATTATTTTAATCAATAAAAATTAGTTTTTTTTACATCGAAAATAAACAAAATTAATTAACTATTTTTATTTAAATTAAAAAAACACTATAAATACTTCTTAAAAAACGTTACAACTAGTAGATAATAAAAAAACATACAAATACTTGATAAAAAAAAATCAATGCGACCGCTCGTAGATATCTTCGATCAAGTCCGCCTTCAATTGGTTATGGATGTCTCGATTTCTTATTTCTTGACGGATTTCCCGTTTGCGATCCTCGTTGATTTCTTCATATGGCATATCTAACTCCTCCTCGTGAAATTGGCAAATTGCGTCACCTTGGTCCTCGAGAATCATGTTGTGTAAAATTATACAACCACGCATAACATTAGCGATTTTGTTTCGATGCCACATACGTGCGGGGTGGGCTATGATATGCCACTTATCCTTCAAATCGCCAAACGTACGCTCTATGTCTTTACGAGCCGCACTATGAGCCTTTGTGTAAACCTTGCGTCTTTCACCGATGGGAGCCGTAAACCCCTTCACAATAGTAGAGTATTCGGGATAAATCCCGTCTCCCAAATAATATCCCCGCTTGTACGTGTTGCCACGTAGCTCAAACGAGGAATTAGGCTCACGTCCCTCGATGATCTCATCCCAAATGGGTGATCGATCCAACACATTGATATCGTTGTTCGACCCAGCGACACCAAAATATTGGTGCCAAATCCACATGTCGTACGAAGCAATGGCTTCTAGCATTATGGTTGGATGGCCATGATCACCCCGCATAAACTGACCCCGCCAAGCGTTGGGACAATTCTTCCACTCCCAATGTGTGCAATCGATGCTACCGAGCATCCCACGAAAACCCCATTTCTGCTCGTGAAACTCGTACAACTGTCTAATATCGCTAGCAGTGGGTCGGCGTAAATATTTACGTCCGTACAAGTTGTAAAGACCTAATTTTAAAACAAACGTATGAGAATAAAACAAATATGAATTTTAAATTAAATTAAATCATACAACAAATATGGTTTTTAAATTAAATTAAATTATATTAAATTAAATTAAACAAATACCTTTGTAAAACTTTTGAATGCATGTCCTAATAGTGCGATCGGACATCCTCAGATACTCGTTGAAAGAATCACCCGTAACACCGTATGCCATAACTTGAATTGCCGCCGTGCACTTTTGCAGTGGAGTGAAACCGATCCTCCCTCTCGCGTCGCTTCGTTGTGGGAACCATGGATCCTCTCGCTCCAAGTCGTTCACAATTCTCATAAATAGTGAACGTTGCATGCGAAAACGTTGTGCAAACGCTTCGGCCGGGTAGACGCAGGGGTCGTTGAAATAGTCTCTGAGAAGACTCGATTGACCCATCTCACGGTTCCGATTCAAACGAGCTCTTCTGGTTAGTGTTTGTTGCGCTCGTCTATTTAGTCGGTGCTGTTGATAATGCACCATCATCTGAAAAAACGTCTCTGCAGCTTCGTCGGACGACGAGTCGGATGAATCATTGGACGAGAGGAAGTCCATTATATTTTTTTTGTGAGTTTTGAAAGAGAAAATAGGATGAGAATGTTTTTAGGTGTGAAAAATTTGGAATAAAATGGGTTTAAATAGAGAAAGAAAAGGAAATTTTTTTTTAAGGGGCTTTTGATCATATTTTTAAGGGGCTTTTGATCATATTTTTAAGTAAAAGCCATAAAATTTCTTCCAGGGGTCGCGAAAAATTCGTTTCAGGGGTCGCGAAAAACCGAAAACCTATAAAAAAAAAAATTTGCACGTCGGGGTAAAAGTTCAGGGGTAGCGAGCGGGCGCTACCCCTGGGACCTTAGTAGGTCCGCCCCTGATACCGTATGCGCTTATAGATATAGATAAGTATAGGGATAAATCAATGAAAACTTAAAGTTATTGTGAGAACTTAAAAACTTATTTACTATTTCCTAAAAGCTTATTATATAATATTATTATTTTTAAATTACCCTAAGAAATCAAGAAATTTTTATATCTTTATTATGATATAGTTTTTAATTAGAAAGAATTCTTTATCGTATGTATTTTAGTATTACATATATATTATAATTTAGGTAAACAAATAACATTCCTAAATTTAAAAAAACGTCATGTATGGTGTCATATGTTTAAATGATAATACTATGCATTAATATCCAAACAACATGTACTTCTTACACTTTTCACATGAAAAATGTTGTTTTATTTTAACGGGTGAGAGTATTGTGAGAAGTTTGGATAAAAATAATAAGAATGATAAGAAGAAATCACAGCCATTAGATCTTCGATTAAATGAAGATTTACGGCCCAAAGTTTTCATGTGTAGATGAAAATGCATTTTTGACTTTTATATTAAATCCTCCCTCCCCATTTTTAAAACTTTCATAACTCTTAGATACGACATTATTTTTTTTTGGAAAAATGTATTTTAATAACCCCAACTATTGTCTATTGGCCGATAATAATCCTAACTATTTTTTTGTATAAGAACAGTCTTATAAATATACCCTATTTTTTCTAATAATCTTTTCGTTAAGTTGGTTAACTCCGTTAGTTTATGATGACGTGGCGCTGACATGGCAGATGATGTGACGCCCTAGTCACCAGTTTGTGATGACGTGGCGTTGATGTGACATCTGACTAGGACGCCACGTCAATGCCACGTCAGAGCCACGTCATCACAAACTAACGGAGTTAACCAACTTAACGGAAAGATTATTAGAAAAAGTTGGGTATATATATAAGACTGTTCTTGTACAAAAAATAGTTAGGATTATTATCGGCCAATAGACAATAGTTGGGATTATTTAAATCCATTTTCCCTATTTTTTTAAAAAATTTACACCATAAAAACGAGCGTTTTTTAAGTTTAAAACGCGTATAATGTTATATATAAAATTAAATTTGTTTACTTTTTCGATTGTATCAAAATGTTCAGATCATTGTGTCATTGTGTCAAAATATTCAGATAATTGTGTCATATTGTGTCAAAAATGTTTAGACTATTCTTACACAAATCTCATCCTACTCTTCTATTTATTCTACATTAAAAAAAAATCTACCAACCATGAATCCCAATAACCCAAACAACGGAAACCTCAACCCTTGGAATATGCCCACATACACGGGTCAACCAAACCCATTGTATATGGGTCAAGCTCCACCAATATCCCAACCGGTTTACAACCCCTTGTTTCCAAACAACTATGCGTAATGGGGTTAAATTCCACCATCTCATTTGTAGTTTCATTTGATGTTTTAATGTATTTTTTATTATTTAAAAAAAGATGTTTGAATTTTATATTAAAAAATCAAAAAGACAATAATAATAAAATAATATAACCACACAGTAAAAACCACACATATGTACCGGATGTTATTTCAGTGTAGCATTTCTGTGTGATCCAGTCACTACCTACATAGCAAAACCACACGTGTATATCCCGTACCCTAATAAGGTTAGAAAGAATCTAGTAGGTCTATCTTTTTTGTCATCATTCACTTGATAAAGGGATAATGGTGGGATGGTTGTAGCCTTTGGTTTATTTGGACAAGGAAGCAGTAGACATGGATATTTTGTATAGTTGTCTTTTGGTAAGGTTACGTGTAGTTATGGAGTTTTTGTGTTGAGCAAATCGTGACACATTATCCTAGTTCGTAAGAGGCTTCATGACTGAAAATAATGTAGTCATAAAACTTTATAACGCTCCCTTACACAATTATATTATTTTAATTTAAAAAACCATCCATATAAATGTAGCCAACTAAAAAAAATAAACCAATGGGAGAGGGAGGGGGTAGACGTCATGAAGATAACGGGAGAAGCAACATCTTGGCCTACACTACGTTTAGCCTAAAGATTTGAACGCTCACTGTTTATGTTATTATGTGAAATGACAATCACCATACCACTACAATTACAAGATCATAAAGCAAGAATTTAATTGTTTTATGCCTGAGGAGATAGGTGATAATCAAATATATTAATTAGTCATTGTAATCATTTGTAGTTGTTAAAAGGTATTATGATTATAGATACATAATCAAATAAAATGGGTGGCTTATTCATCCTATGGGAATAAATTTGCTTTAAAAAAAAAGAAAATAATAATAAAATAAAATTAGTGTTTTATCTAAAACTGTTAAATATACAAATCCAGATTTGAAATACAATATAAAAAATACAAATGCAGTAGAAAGAAAATACAAATATTGTACCAAAAATACAAATCCAGTATAAAAAAAAAATCAAGTATCAAAAATCTACAAAATATATGATTTTAGACAAAACCCTGATTTTTTAAGAGATCTTACCTATTATTATATTTATAACTAGAATTGCAATTTGCGCTCTGCGACGGGAATAACGCGGATACACAGAACAATTGCATTGCTATACCGCTACATAAAGAAAATGAAAATAAAAAAACTGCGTAACGACCCAAAAGCTATGTTAAAAAATGAGAACCTAAACGATTAAAGTCTTGAACTTAGAACTTAAATGTTATATTAAATGACTATACCTATCACACAGTGAACTCTTTTACACAATCAAATCTTTTTACTAACTCTGTTGGGTTATATAGAAAAAAATAATAATAAAAAAAAACTGGCTACAACGTGGCGATAAAACTATTCATGCAAGTTATTTTGTTAAAATTTTTATAATTAAACGAATGCCGAGTAACGATCTTTTTGAAGGGCTTACTATGTTTTTATAAAAATATAGAAATTTTTATAATGTTAATATAATAAGATTATTGTGATTGACTTGATGACTTGAAAGAAGTTATTATATGTTTATTTTTATTATAAGTTTGAAAAAGAAATGAAAAAAAAAGTCTATTAGAAAACAAAGAAACACTGGTTCGATCCTTGAGTTCATAAGTTTATCATTCAGCCGTTTGTGGATATGGATTTTTCCTGAAATAAGATCGACTAGTGTGCCTTAGTCACCTTAACATCTACGAGTGAATGACTATGCCTTCTGTATATTCGGATGTAGGTATCTTTTAATCCGTTAAGATTATCCTGGATGATCGGGCATTATTAATTGACATTTAAAAAAAATAATAAAAAAACAAAGAAACAAGAGAAGGATAAGGTGATGGTGAAATTTGATACGAGGGGGACCATGGACTGGATGAGCAAGCCAGATAGATCATAGATCGCCGCTTTGGACATCCAGAAGCCGCCATGCCAATGTGACTAAATCTTTGTCTAAAAAGCCAAGTCAACTTTTCATTCTTTCTTGACCAAACGATCTCAATTTTAACTTTTTCTTCACCAAAAACCACGTAAAATACTAAAATGTTTTTAGAGCGTTCCTAATAGCTATTTTTATCTCTAAATTATAGGAAAATATAAAAAAATTATTATTTTTCACCTCATATTGATATGAGTATACACATCCAATTCATCATCACTATATCTCTAATTTAATTAAAAAAATTATTGTTTAAGTTTATCTTTTATTTTTTTTAAATGTACTACATCTCGTTTTTTATATCTATTCTTATCCAATAAAATACTTATTTATTTCTTTTTAAATAAAATTTTCTCTTTATATCACTCATATATGCTTGTAGTAAATATAAAATACTAAACTAATAAATATAAAATAATAAGTTTAGGGATAAACAATATCATCAAATATAGGGATAAACTATTATTTTAAATTGAAATTATAGGAATATGGTATAAGAATATGAAATAAGATTTTAATGATTTTTTAAGATCATTCTGTAACTGTTAGTGTCTTCTTAGCTCCTTGCTAAGTTGGTTTTGCTCTTTTATATTCGATTGGCCGTTAAAAAAAAGTAATAACATGTAATGTATGTTAAAAGAAAAGTTTACACAAGTCCTTAAACACTTTCTATAGATAAGAAAATACCTACCTATTCAGATCATAATAATCCTTACCCATTGACTCATTCCATTTAAGCTCCTGGCTTCCCTTTACTGTCAAAGAACACTATATAAATAATTAAGTTACTAACAACTAATTGATGTTGGTCTCACAACATAGGTAGATTCCATCAACCCACGGTGTAGTTACATCCACACATGATGTAAATGAATTTCAAATCAAGATTGTCGTTTTTGTCAAAATGATCATAAGAATTTAGCCTAAAAAACCATAATCTTATCGAGTTTTCATCAATCAGAGAGGGACACGTGGGCTTCGTCGACTAAGGAAGCAAGGCCTTAGCCTCCATTCCAACATTTGAAACTTGATGGGATCCATATGGCGACCAATGAAATACCTACACCTGTCAAACTAACTTTAGCCGGCATGCTAAACTTTAGTCGTTAGAGAGAGACGGACATGTATAGGTTTTTCACTGGTTGTGATGTGGTCTCACTGAATTTCAAATGACTGGAATGGAGGCTAAGATATTGCCTCCTTAGTCGACAAAGCCCACATGACACTCGTAGCTAGTAGAAAGTGGATAAGATCATATCTTTGTAGGCTAAATTAAACTAGGATGACCATTTTAATAAAAACTTTAGTCAAAAGAACATATTGGTGATTTTATAAAATAAAAAAAATCCAAACTCAAAAATAGCCTTTTAGGGACTCTCGTAGTTAATGCATTTGTTACCGACTAAGACTCGTTTTAGTAGTGTTAGTGAAGGAGACTAGTTGACCGAGAGGTCATTAGTTCAATCCTTAAACCTCACAGATTTTATCATCCGACCGTCATGATGTCTCTTGTGTGTATGATGCTTTTTAAACCATATCGAGATTATCCTTGATGGTCGGGCATTATTAATCGGCTTTTAAAGAAAAAAAAAAGTTAATGAGTTTGTTGTTGAGTTCAGTCCACCAACCACCGTTTCACTTATATATAAAATCTCCATTTTCTGCATCTTCATTCTCCCCCCGTCGTCACCGTCGCGTCTTTCTCTCCGACTTCCGTTGCTCGCCGGAGTTTCTCGTCGATCAATATGTCTTTCCAGAAGATTAAGGTCGCAAATCCCATCGTTGAGATGGACGGTGAGTCAATTCATTATTCATCCATCTGCCAATCCACTTATCATCATCCTCACTCAATCTTCCGATCTCTCAGATTCTGAAACAGATCGCTTGTTTAATTTTTCCGATTTTTACCTGCATGTATCTCGTACTCGTACTCGTACTACCTCTGACGTATGATCTGATTACTGATTGATATTCGTTACATAATTTTTATTTGGATTTAGAACTTTTTGTTCGATATATTATGTATCGCGATGAAAAAGTTCGTTTAGATTTAACGATTTACGAACAGCATCTCTGTTTTTTTTGTTATCTGTTTAGCGTTAGGTTGATACTTGATACACATTTTAGTTGTTAGAAATCATTAGTGCTGATTGTTTTTAGCAGGAAGTGTGATTGTGTAGCTTGTTTGCAAGTGGAATATTTCTATGTTTAAGTTAACAGCCAAAATGATGATTGGATTTGTGTAATATATGATACATCTCTTTACACACACTTAGGGATACTGGGGGCTGTTTTGGGGTCTCTGAGTCCACATATACTATTTGCTTATTAGGTTTACATATGAACTTGTTTTGAAGTGTTATTTTGATCTTTAATGTTGCTATAAGTCTTTACACTCTTCTCATTTTGACTGCTTGGGTTATTTCTGACCATCTGTGAACTTGGAAATGTTATCTTTTCAACCGGAAGTTTGTTTTAATGGTAAAAACAATGATGTGCAAGCTGCAAATGCACAAAACTTGTAGTTATGCACTTTTGCCTATGTTTTTTGGGAGTTGAGTTGTGCTTGAAAAAGCTAAGGTGAAAGAGTTCAATAAGCATGTTTATAGACAGTAACCAAATTCAAGAACTTTGAACCATTAAATTTTGTTATTTGTATCTACATTATTTTAGTAGATGCTCTGAAAATTGAGGACTTATTCCAAGATATTTGTTATCACCAAAGTTTTATGAAGTGACTGGACCTATAATAGTTATTGGTTTTTGGTGCAGGAGATGAAATGACTCGTGTCTTCTGGGAATCAATTAAGAATAAGGTTGTATACTAATTGAATTGAGTCCAAAATATTAGTTATGTGATAGTCATTGCTAATATTTAATAGTTTTGATTATGTATTGCAGCTCATCTTTCCCTTCTTAGATCTGGACATAAAGTATTATGACCTTGGTCTTCTTAATCGTGATGCCACTGATGATAAAGTTACTGTAGAAAGTGCTGAAGCTACTCTAAAGTATGCATGCTTTTTTATATTTTGTGCAGCACTTGTTTAAAGTTTGTATTGCTAGTTTTACACTTTTACCATATGCAAAATTTCATATACCTTAATTGACACCTTCACCGTGAATTCATGATTTTTTAGCTCATATTCCTCTCCGTGTGTTTCTGGCTTTAATTGCTCACACTGACATGTTCATACAACTTTAGGTACAATGTTGCAATTAAGTGTGCCACCATTACTCCAGGTATATTCAAATTATAAACATATATTGGAAATCTAGCATCTTTTTATCATAAAAATGATGAACTTGCTTCATTATAGATGAGGCTCGTATGAAGGAGTTTACTTTGAAGAGCATGTGGAAGAGTCCAAATGGTACCATCAGGAATATTTTAAACGGTTCGTGATATTACTCTGAAGAAGAAAGATGAAACGGTCTTTTCATTTCATGAATATGTTTTGATTTTACTAGCTCCACTTTTGCTTACTGCAGGCACGGTTTTTAGGGAACCAATTCTTTGCAAAAACATCCCCAGGCTGATACCAGGTAATTACCAATTTCTTGTTTTTTTTATAATCATTTTAAATCTTTTTATACTGTATGGACCTATAGTGGCTTTTACTTTGCAGGATGGACAAAGCCAATATGCATTGGAAGACATGCTTTTGGTGATCAGTACAAAGCTACTGATGCGGTAATTAAAGGACCTGGAAAGCTGAAGATGGTATTTGGTATGGTTATCGTCTTCATCTCTATGCACTAATATGTGATACTTGGTTTGAATTGTTCAACCCATTTGACCCGTTTGAGATATATTCCAGTTCCCGAAGGAGAAGGTGAAAACATGGAGTTGGAGGTTTATAACTTCACTGGTGCGGGAGGGGTAGCTTTATCAATGTACAACACTGATGAGGTAGGATTTTCAACCACTTCACTCCTTCAGGTTTCCATTAGCCCCTTTTCCTATAATTATGACTAAAAAAAAGACTAAAGATTATGTTGTGTTGTGATTAGTCCATTACTGCTTTTGCTGAGGCCTCAATGAACACAGCCTACTTGAAAAAGTGGCCTCTTTATCTAAGCACAAAGAATACCATTCTAAAGAAGTATGATGGAAGGTATGAATTTGTGAATCGTATTTGCTTTAATCACATTTCCTCGTGAATATGTTAACTATATTGCTACAATGTACTAAACTCCTAATTACTAGTGACTGGGTTCTTTGATAACTTTTTAATGCTTTTTATTTTTTTCAACAAAGGTTTAAGGACATATTCCAACAAGTTTATGAAAAAAACTGGAAATCAAAGTTTGAGGCTGCTGGGATATGGTGAGTGGATGAACAAGTTTTACATAATTCTATCTTGATTTCTTTTCTTTTTTTAGTAACTTTTTGTAACAAATAATTTAAGGTATGAACACCGTCTCATCGATGATATGGTTGCATATGCTCTTAAGAGTGACGGTGCTTATGTATGGGCATGTAAAAACTATGATGGGGATGTCCAAAGTGATTTCTTAGCTCAAGGTATGTGTTAATTTCTTTTCTTTCTTTTAAAAAAATCCAACCCTTGATACCTTCCGTAAAATTTATTATTTGACGGGTTGATTTGATTTTATATTTCCAGGTTTTGGATCTCTTGGATTAATGACATCGGTCCTGGTAATTTTGTTAAATCATGTTTAGGCCATCCCTTGATAATTAAACACTATTATTTTTGTCATTTTATTAAAATCAACCAATATATTAATAAATCTGTTTCATATTGTGTGTATATGTAATGGATTTTAAATTTACCAAATTATGGTTTAGGTGTGTCCTGATGGGAAGACCATTGAAGCTGAAGCAGCCCATGGGACCGTGACACGTCATTACAGGGTTCATCAAAAGGGTGGGGAAACCAGCACAAACAGCATAGCCTCTATTTTTGCTTGGACCAGAGGCCTTGCCCACAGGTACTCAATTGGGGCCCAATTTGTGTTTTTTTTTGGCTAATATTAAGGGTTTGTTTGGGTGAAGCAACTTATCTCAATTGGTCTAAACAGGCTAAATTTGATGGTCAAAATTAGGGAAGACTGGGTGTGTTGACCCCTTAAAATGTTCTTAATCCTTTGTTCTTAATCCTTTTCTTTGAATTTTTGAATGAGTAAAAATTATGATCACAAAAAGTATGCCCTAAAACAAAATATATGATCTTTTGGAGTGAAACTAACTAGGAGGGGCTGTATCATCTAATACTTTTGACACATGACATCACTCTGAACTAGGTCAATACATTTTATGCTAAAGAAATATTATTTTCTAAAACTGCATTTAACATTTGTGCAGAGCAAAGTTGGATGACAATGCAAAGCTTCTGGATTTCACTGAAAAATTAGAAGCCGCGTGTATCGGTTGTGTTGAATCCGGCAAAATGACCAAGGATCTTGCACTTATCATCCATGGATCTAAGTAGGCCACATTTTGATATTCAAATTTAGTGTATCTTGATCTCTTTAATATCTCTAAATACTTGTTTAATGTCTTTCAGGCTGAGTAGGGAGCATTATTTGAACACTGAAGAGTTCATTGATGCCGTTGCCAATGAGCTCAAAGCAAGACTCTCCAGCAAATAATCATTGTATGTATGATGAACTATCATTTCTTAAAATAGTTTACTTTTCACTCTCAGTAGAGATGGTAATATTGACAATTTACATGCAAAAGAGTCAATTTGGGCTGCATTATTATTTTAAACGGGTCAAATAGGAAAAATCGAACAACTTAAATAAAACCGGGATCGGTTCAAATGGGTTGAGCAAATTGACAGTCATCCAGTTAATGGTCATTTTATTCAAAGATCAGATTTTTATTATTTCTATAATCATAATTAATGTAGTAAGTACATTTAAACTTCTTTTACGAACAGACGGAACCTGTTTGCGGGTCAACTGGGTCGGACATGTTGGCCTCGTACTAAAATGACCCTTTTGACCCTCAAACGAACTACAATATCAACCAAGCGAAAGTGGTCTCACCTTTGTCCATTACTTGATATGCAGATAAATTGCTTCAGTTGGTTACATGGTGGTCGATTTGCCAAATCAGTTCCAAGATGTACCAGTTATCATGACTTACATATTGTCATGTAGTCTGCCTTTTTCGTATGTTGTTTTCTTACTTTTAATCATTTTCTGTTTCTTTTTTTAATAATAATCTTATTATAATACTGTACTGTAGGGTCAGTCAATTGGTGCCATGGGTCGAGGGTTTGAGTTTCGTGTTTTGACTATGAACCGTAGAATAGAATTACGAGTAGATTATACTGTTGTGTAAGCTGCCAGTTAAAAAGAAAAAAAAACTAATACAGTAGGATTGTAGGAAATGTTCTTTCATAAATCATAATAATCTCTCTATAATATCACAATTTCTCAAATCATGGAGGTCAGCTAATTAATTGTAAAAAAGAATACATTTTTACAACTATAAATGTGGTGATGGTTGAAAAATTTGAAACTCCTCTCATCATTATGAATGATAGATGGAGGTGTTCAAAGAGTTTTAGTTAAAAACCGGTTCGGCTTGGATAAAAATGTTGAAAACCAGTTTCTGGTGAAACTGGTTCGGGTTTAAAACTGGTTTTTGAGAGATGAGGTTTGATCGGTTCCAAAACAGGATTTTGACGTTTTCTTGGGTTTTAGCCCCTTTCAATCTACAAGGGTAAAAATTAGTTTCAACTCTACGGTTCGAGTTGGTTTCTAACCGATTCCTATCAACTCAATTTCAATTACGATTTTGGAAGTGGTAGGGGTGATATTGTAATGGTGATAGAAGATTAGGGGGATGAAACGCCCTAGTGTCGCCATGTCGGTGTGGCAATGGACGTGGCACTTTGGTAATGACGTGGAACACCGACCCACCCACGGGTGTTTACGTGATCATTGTGCTCGTGTCACCTGTGCGTGCATAAACCTCGTCTTTAAAAAATTTAATTAGTTTTATTTAATTATGTCAAGAAACATGGATCAAACACAATCTACCCAAACCGTTAGTGTATTCCCAAACTAATATCTAACCTTTTACAATGGATCCGAATACAAATTACATACCGAACATGAATCATAACAGCAATGAACACAAGAACAATAGATAGCTGCTTGATCACAAGATGAATGCCCAAAACTCTCAGAAAGAATGGAGTGAAAGAGATAGAAAACCCTAGATCAATATTTGTGATCATAGTTGGGATTTGAATTCAAGACCTCCCCATTTGAATGTCTTTGGGTGTCTCGTCTCAACCACTTGGGTTGGGGATTATTAGCTTAAAATGATAACTTGGTAGTAAATGACGTCGTTAACCCAACTTCTGGAACCCTCCGTTACGCGGTCTTACAAACCGAACTCCTTTGGATCATCTTCGCATCCAACATGTTGATGCACGTCGAAAATTACGAATTCTGGGTTTCGATTCGACAAAAGAAAACCTAGAAATTCATCATCCAAATTCTCAAAATCAAAGAAACAATATGGGTAAAATGATTGCGATTTGGATGCCGAGTGACATTAACATGTTCTAGTTGGGTTGGAATTCGTTCACGTTTTGATGAATGTATGTCTTCGCTCATCAATCGATCGTAATAAACAAGATTCTGTAAACGGCAAGACATAAGAAAACGCGAAAAGGGGTGGTTTTTTAGTTTATTAAAAAGAGTTGTAAAATACCAAAACTACTTCTCACTTAACGGACTATTATTAACAGAGTTAAGTAAAAAAGACATTTAATGAACTATTATTAACAGAGTTAAGTAAAAAAGACATTTTCCAAATCAAGCATATAACTTAAAGGATGTCTGCTCTAATTATATTAGTTAAAGGACCTAATCCATCATTTTTATAAAACATAAATGATTTTTTTTAATTTATTTATTATTTTATTTTTTTTGTAATTTACTATAAATTTTAATAAATTAAAGTGAGTGTTGACACGACTTCTTTTTTTCTTTCTAAACTAGTTTTGGTTTGGTTAACGCTTGTTCAAAACCAGTTTCTATAATAACCCGTTTTAGGTGAAAATCTGAAAGCCTACACCAACCGTTTCATACAAGTTTGTAACCGGTTAATTACTTTTAAATCAGGTTAAAATCATTTCTTCTACACCGAATTTACGTAAAATCAATTTGTACCTCAAAATGTCAAACCTGTTTGAGACCGTCATAACCAAAAGTTCGGGCTTATATTGGCCCGAACTGGTTTCTCAGAAACCAACCGTTTTCTTTTAAAACCGATTTCGGTCTCCAAACTTTTTTTTTCCCAAACCACACCCTTGGTGTTAGGTCCTATAACGTATCCAATTCACAAACCGCAAGGCCATTTTCATTTTCTTCATCATTCATTCGCATCCAATTTTTTTTTCTCCTAAATATCAAAAGCACTATCAACTCTTGGCTCTTTTGCTGAATTAGATTCTGATATCTCTGATCTTGTCTTCCTGCATCAGATCGTACACGAAATGCGCAAATAATTGCAGGTTCTGATTCCGAAACCTTTCAATCGAGCATGGCTTTGAGCAGGCTGTGTGCAAGAAATTCGGAGTTGTTTTCCCTTTGCAAAACCCTAAGCTGCCCTATTCTCCAATCGAGGTTAATTTCTACACTTTCTAACATTATATCAGTGATTATTTGCTGTCTGCGATAAGTTTTTGAATTCTGTTAAACTTGTATGCGTATACTTGCAATCTCTCAAGCCAATTAAGATAGGGGAGAAATAGTTTTGCTGATTTTGGATAGCAGTTTGTTTTATGTGGTCATTGGAGACTTATTTTGTGGCAGATTTTAATCTTTCATGAATTGAAATGAATGTTTCACCAATTTGGAACCTTTTTTTTTCTGTATTATTTGAGTCTTGGGGGTGTTTGGAATTTGGATATGCAGTTAATCCTGATTTTTGGATGAATTAGGTCAAACCAATGCTATTTACTTAACTTGTTTCCGAAACTAAAATCCAAAATTTTGCAAGCATCAAGCCTCCAAAACCTTCAAGGGGTGGTAGATTTCATGAATTGAAATGAATATTTCACCAATTTGGAACCTTTTTTTGTGTGTTATTGGAGTCTTGGGGGTGTTTGGAATTTGGATATGCAGTTAATCCTGATTTTTGGTTAATTAGGTCAAACCAATGCTATTTACCTTTACTTGTTTCGAAACTAAAATCCAAAATTTTTGCAAGCATCAATTCCTTCAAAACCTTCAAGGGGTGGTGTAGAGGTAAGTACTTGGGCTGTATTTGACGCACTAGCTGCTAGCTGATAAACTAGATGATAAAAAATAACGTTTGGTAAAAATTAGCTGATAAACTAGCTGAAAAATGTAAAATGATATAAAAGTACATGTATATAAATAAATTAAAATTAAAAAAAAAATATAAATAAGTTAGGGAAGGGTAAAACTGGAAGTATTATAAAAGCTAGTTGAAACGCTACTCCAACTAGGTTTTCATCCAACTAGCTTTTCAGAAGCTAGCTTATAAGCTAGTCTTTTGACATTACCAAATAAGGCTTTTTAAAAAAACTAGTTTTTTTTTTTAAAAAAAAAATGCCCCGTTTGGTAACGTCAAAAAGCTAGCTTATAAGCTAGCTTATGGCGCACCAAACACGACCTTGACTCCCTCTACCTGAAGTCTTAAATTTTGAATCCATCTTCCACTGCCCATCTTGAAGGCCACTCTCCTTGTGTAATCTGGATTTTGCCTAATCCCATTGGTTAGCATGGTATTGGTGGGTCCCATGTGTTTTTCCGTAACGGGTTCCAAAAATAAATTCCAAATTGCAGAAGTCGCTAGATGCTGCTAGGTCGGTCCCTTTAATAGCATTGATCATAGGGGTATGGAATCCCCTTTAATATGATTTTTAGCCATAATTTTGATTTTTATAACAAATTGATTCAGGTGTCTACATGAAGTTGGACAAAGAAGATATAATGTTGTGCCATCTGAACATAGTAGGAAGTCTTATAACAAATTTTCCCAATTGGGGATTGGGTACTTGAAGACGCCCTATTACGTGTCCGGTTCTCGTCAACATTATGCTACAAATGTCATTCAGGAGCAAAAATCAAGGAAAATGCTTTATTATTTAACAGGCTTGGTGTTTGCAATGGTGGGATGTACTTATGCTGCAGTTCCTCTATATAGAAGGTTTTGCCAAGCTACTGGCTATGGGGGTACAGTTCAACGTCGTGAGGTATTTTTGTTTTTCTTAAATCATCTTAGATTTTTTCTTCCAATATTATTACTTTTTTTTTCTTCGTTTTATTGTTAATTTTGTTTTTCCCTCTTTAGACTGTAGAAGAAAAGATTTTGCGACATGCACAAGATGGAACAGTCACCAATAGGTGTGTTATTTCAAGATGTAAAGGGAGTGACTTCCTTTCCGTTCTTTTCGTTTCTAGATGTTTCTTAGAAAATGTTTGATTTATTATTTCAGGGAGATTGTCGTGCAGTTCAATGCTGATGTGTCAGATGGAATGCCTTGGAAGTTCATCCCTACTCAAAGAGAGGTATTATGACCAAAATTCTAATTTCAAATGTGTTCCAATCTTCCGAAACATAGGGATTTAGGGACTGATACATCATTGTATTTAATATCTTGTATGCTTCTTGCGAGGTGTTCAGGAACACACATTAGGGGCTTGAGGCTGTGCCTCATGTACTTCTGGGTCAAAATTGGTCATAGTTAGGGTCTATACGAGGCTTAATTTAAATACAACCATATAGATGGATAAATTATTAAAGATTTACTTGATAAAAAAGGTTAATATGTAAAACATATTAGATAGAGGCATCTTTTGGTTGTACATTGGGCAACACATTGAGTATGTGATGTGGCGCCTCATGCTTTTTTAAACAAATTATGCTATATAATACTTGAATATATATGCAGGTAAGAGTGAAGCCAGGAGAGAGTGCTCTTGCTTTTTACACTGCTGAAAATCTTAGTTCCACTCCTATAACCGGCATGTCTACTTATAATGTTACACCCATGAAGGTAACAACATTCATCTTCATCCTATACTTAATTGAGACTTGTGTAATCATAATACGTTTGAATTTAATGATAATCTAAATGGCATACTAGTAAAAGTATTCCACTTAGGATGACTGTCACCTTCTAGAACAGGGACATGTGATTTAAAATGAATTTGGATATAAACTGGTAAGCTTTTAGTGTATTTTCTGGAATATTGTATTGACCCACCAACACCTTTTGTCCATGTTTGTGAGTTTTATAACAGTGAATTATTTAATATGATTACAAAAACTTGATCATTTAAACAATAATCTAGTATTTAAATAAAACAGTATAAGAGGTTCAAGTTCATAGTTGCCAAAAGGTGTACATTTAGGAGTAGGATTAGAGTGTGTGTGAGGCAATTTAGAAAAAAGGAAAACAAGGCATAAAGTATGACTGCTTATTAGTTTGGTAAAGTAAAAAATGATCTATACAAGCAATCTTGTTTTGATAGCAAACAAAAAGAAAAGATTCTAATATGTAACTTCCACTGTTTGAGGAATTAACACCTTCGAATTCCTGAATAAACATTACCAAATCAATTTCTACTTTTACACTTTCTGGAATTATTAAGTTTGTGTTAATGTTCAGGCTGCGGTTTATTTCAACAAGATACAATGTTTTTGCTTCGAGGAGCAACGCCTTCTTCCAGGCGAGCAGATTGACATGCCTGTAAGTATAGCTAATCTGCCATATCAATTGCCAAAATAAAAAAAATGAAATGTTATTAGCTTTTATGGGCATCATATTGTGAGATTTGTAAGGAACATAATGGTATTGAACTAATCATATCTAATACTCCAATATAATTGTAGGTTTTCTTTTATATCGACCCAGAATTTGAAACGGATCCTAGGATGGATGGTATCAGCGATATAATCCTTTCGTATACATTCTTCAAGATTGCTGAAGATAAGTCGTAGTCGTTTTTTTTAACTGCCATACTTTCAAGGCTGGATTTTACCAAGTGATATTGAAATTTTTGGTCAGTTCAGTGTATTTATGCCCACACTAGTAACTTGAGCTGTGATTTATGAGGATTAGGTCTTCAATTAACTTGACATTTGTGGCTGCCAAGGTCATTCAGAATAAGCATGACCCATTCATCTGTTTCTGTAATCTTATCTTATCTTATATGCTTTGCTAAATTAAATTTTGGGTAAATTACACTTTCATCTTTTATATTTATATAAAATTTTAAATTTTATTCTTAAAGTAAGGTAATATATTGTCAAATGTTGTCCTTTGAGTTTGTTACACTTTATGTCATTTTTCATTAATTGGAGTTGCATTTTATTTAAACTTTAAAATGACAAAACTACCTTTTTTTTTATAAACTTTTTCTCCAACTTATCTGCTCTCGCTATCCTTACTTTCTCTCTACTCTCACTCTCTTTGCTTCTCCCAAGGCTGAGAACCAAGAACTCCACCACTCCTCTGACCGCCCTCATTGTCCCCAAATGGCAAATATAATTAAGAATTCAGGATGGACAATATGAAGTAGAGTTACTAATGACAATGGATAATGATGTTACAAGAAGTGTAGCTGAAACCATTTGCCATTTAGTATCAAGAAAAAGAGAGAGATGTGTTCTATGGTCCTGAACATAGACCATCTACAACCACAAATAGTGAAAATCGTGGTGAGTCTATTAATTTGGATGAGGGTTAGTACTTACATATCTAGAATTGATGATTGTTCTTAAAGGCCTTAAGATTGAGGCTTGAAGTCTCAAAGATACCTTCACCAACACCTCTAAGGTGTAAAGCCTATTAGACTAGGTTATCATTATTATTGTAATATCCTATTCTAGAGGGATATTAGTTGTAAATACGTTACTCTTTGTAATTAAATACATAAAGGGGTGTAAATCAATGGGAATATACGTTTTGGACCAATCCTATTATAGTATCATTGCACATCGATCCTCTCTCCCCCTCCTGACCTTAAAATTTTCGGCCAACCTCATCAACCCTAATTCGCTCACCTACTTCCTTCCTACTTCTGCCACCACCGGTTATCTCCATCATCAGTAGACACCGCCTCTTTCTCTTCTCTAATCATGGACGAGTTTAACCCTTCCATCGTCATAAATAATAGAACTTTATTCCATCACCCTAGAGTTCGATCAAAGCAAGTAGTTGTCGTGGATTGAACTCTTCAAAATTCATTGTTGTGCATTCCAATGTTACGATCATCTGGAATCCTCCACACCAGCAACCCCGCCTCCTGCTGATAAGGACAAACCCTCTGCCTCTATCGATTTGGAGTTATGGGATTACATTGATTCGATCGTTTTACAATGGATTTATGGCACCATATCCATTGACTTATTTCAAACCATTCTTAAACCCAACTCCAATGCTAGCACTGCATGGAAGGCTCTGCAGAGTAGTTTTGGTGATAATGCAAACTCACGGGATCTAAACTTGCAGCAAAAGTTCTCCAACATCAAGCTAGATTCCTACCCCAACATCACCGCATACTGTCAGGTGATTAAGGAACTATCTGACCAACTCACCAATGTTGGTGCTTGTGACACCCCGTAAGTTCCCACAAGTCTAAACAATAATATATATCTGTTTGTTACTGATTATCTGTGCATCATACTGAATTTTAACCGTTTAGTTACCAATATGTGCAATCATAACTATAGTCTTGATGTAGCCTTACATGAACAACTGATGATTACCTTTATTAACAACGACATTTCATGCATAGTCAATGGAACTTTATTAACAAGATACGTTTAAGGAAAACTATATATTTTTCATCACCTTTGTAGTAAAAATATAACGCCCATTATCCCATCATCTTGGGATCTCAAATGATTTCCACTAATTCTTGTAAATAAACGAATCGTTTATACGATTAGCTAATATCGTTTTAACAACAATTTACTATTTATCGCGATGGAAACTAATATTTTACTACAAATTATACTTTTGATAAATCAAACGCAACATTTATGAACGTTAGTCACCAATATATATTGTCGTTAGATAATTCGAGACTTGCATTCGTTTCTATCGTTAACCTTAATATTGTTCACGTTCATGTTATTCGTAAACGTCCCGTTTGATCACCCCGATGAATCCCGTTCGCATGCACGACCCGTATACTCTCCATGCACGTGGAACCAAAACCGTCACCTTTGTTTTTGACCCCCATGCAACCCGAGTTCGATCCTCGTCCACCCCGATCTTTTTCCTTATGTTTTTCTTGTGACCCGTCGACCCGGAGGACCCCGAACCCCGATCCCTCATCTTCTTTTCTTTTCCTTCGCGACCCGGCTAGCCACGAGAATTGAACCTGGTTCCCTCTCTCTTTCCCTTGCCGGTCTTCCCATGCAACATCACCACCACTTTTTTTTTTATTTTGGTACTTAGTTGACTTATGAAGATGCCAAACACATCAACTTACAACCTACACACCCACATGACATTATAGGTTGATCTTGTCTCCTCTTTAGTACACATTTTATTGTTTAATGGACAATGTTTTCCCCCAAGGCTCATTCTTTCCCTCTCTTGTCCTTGGATCGAAACACACACACAAGCATACATATCATGACTAGACATTGAGCATGGACCTCCCTTGTGTGTGTATGGATCGGCGGTCACAAAGGACCGAACCCGACCGTTTCCTTTCTTCCTCCGGCTAGCCTCAAACCCACACTCAAACACTTATATAACTTAAGTGTTATCACACATTTAAATCCCAAACATCCCCTCTCTATCTCTCATCTCTTCTACCTGTCCCCCTCCCAAAACCGAACCCAAACACCCCTTGATAAAAAACAAACCCCATATATAAGCATCCTTATTAACCCTAACCCCCATTTACACATAACACTTATCAAGAAAACACTCTCTCCCTCTCCCCCACCGAATTCGGCGTTCTCTATCTACTCTCTCTCTAAACTTTCTTCACTAAACCTCATCAATTTTGAAGATACAAGGAGCTAGGAGCAACAAGGAGTCAAGAAATCACCTCCCTCATAATCATTTTCGGGTTTTCTTCAAGTTAGTGAGTCACCTACCCAACTTTTCTTGTAGAAATCATGTTCTAGTGTTTAATCTTAGTTCCATTTCATGCCTATATCACTCCATATGAAGTCTTGACTAACATTGGTGCCTAAACATAAGTTATGTTCATAACAATTTACTTACTTGAACTTTGTTCATGCAATCATGTGTAGTATGCTATCCTACGTTCTTGATAGTGATTTTTATACAAAAATATGAAAAAAACCTAGTTCCTTGAAGATATACATGTGCCCTCTAGGCTAACAAAAAATATGTAGCTAACTTTGCATATTTTGAAAGTAATGTTGTCATTTGGTGATTTTGGACCCATTGGAACCCATGGCACATTTTAGTCACCCCAACATGGTCAAAATATGTCATTTTGAAGTTTAGCAAGGTTACTTATGCTTAAAGTCACTGTATGGACTAGTAGAACATAAAAGTACACATTAAAACCCTTGAAAATTTCACTAAGTTACCGAACTGATTTGACCAGAAAGTTAGGGCTGGAAAATAGTGAGTTTTGGGAATAAAAATGATGTCTGAATGATACGAAAATATTCCTTGTCAAAATACTTGAATTTGGAAAAAAAACGGGACAAAAACCGACGCCCCGCAGGCCCCGTAAACTTGATTTTTGTGTAGATAAGAAAATATGGTCAAGATTGGTTAATCAAAGTGTTTTGGGACTTAAAATATGTTTACAAATGTTTATGGTGAATTTAGAACCTAACTCTGTCATAAAGTAAGCCATCGGGACCAAATCGGCAAAACTAACGCATTACCGATAAAACCAACAAAACTATGATAATCTTCACATAAAAATTTTGTTTTCTGGAATTTTCACTAGAACTTATTTTTATATTCCTAAGTGATTCTGACAAAAAACGGATAAATATCCCGTACTCGGTAAATACCCCCCCAATACACCTGATTTTTTGACGTTGGAACCAAAAGAAATTGATTTCTCTATGAAACATTACAATTCAAGACAATATTTATTTAAATAAATATTATCAATCTTAGATAACTTTTGGGAATATTTATATATTTTTCTTGAATTAAAAATATATATATCATTATTTTCAAACGTACGCAAATCCGGATATTTACACAAGTGTAAATAAATCTGATAAACCCTAAGGCTATCATGACGTCAAGACTTGACCAACCAAATTGGAGTGACTTAGAATTCAACCCAATTTCACGAGAAATGGTAACTCTTGGATAGATCTATTGGGTTAACGCCTCTGCTATGATTGGTCGCTCCAATCGTGACTCCGTTTTAATAGTCAAAAGAGTACATACAGTTATATCAGGCCATGCGGTGTCTACTGGACAAAAGATACCATGAGTGGGTAGTCAGTTAGTTTCGGTATTCAAGGTTCATGGTAACATTTAGACAGGTCTAACTATTTGTCAACGACTAGCATCAAATCTGATTTCACACTTATTTACTAAATCTTCCACTACATGCAACTTTAAACCTGTGAACCTCACCAACTTTATGTTGAGTCGTTTTCCTATATGAATTCTCAGATGCTCAAACTATTATGCTAGCTTCTGCCTGGACTTGCATGTCTCGTAGGATCTTTTGCATAAGGATGGAGTATGGTTAACAGCCGTTGGAGATTTCTTAGCATAACACCTAACAGTGTGATGTTCTATAATCTTTTAAACTGATATTTTGTAAACTTTTGATAAACTGTATTTCTCATTACTAAACTCCACTGCGTAGTGATTAGAAAACCCCATTTTACTCCAATCAAACTATAATAATCCAAACGGCTCTAGTTGTTGAACCATCCAGAGTGCGTTCCGTAACCTTAACTGTGATACATTCGTTTCACCCCGACACATATTTACAGGGTGTGATAGTGCTCCATTGTCTAATCAAAGTTTGGTTCTTCAGCTTATTGCATGTTTTAATGAGAAATCTGACAGGGTGGTGATGCTTATTCAACAAACAATCTCGTTACCGGATTTATATGAAGCGCGGTTGAAACAAATAATAGAGGAATCAAGGAAGGCTAATCAGACCGCTTCTACGGCTCGACCCTATACAACACCACCACTCCGGATCCCTAAGAGACCTGTGCTCCGCCACCACAGTAAGCAAACCAACATGGCAGGCAAGGGGAATTCCGACTCTTCTCAGCAGGCTCCCTATGGAGGACGGGGTTCTAATAACGGCGCGACACGTTGATGTGGCAGCGCTCACGGACGTGGTAGGGGCCTATCGCATGGGCGTGGCGTCTTTGGCTACGGTTACCAGATGACACCGTGGAGGCGTCACCCGAGTACTCACCCTAGCCATGAAATACTACTCTGCCTCGATGCCCCCACCCTACTACTACCATACCTCGTCCGCAGATGCAGAGATCGCAAACCCTAGTATTCGTGGTCCGCCTGCTCAAGCCTACACAAGTTACGAGAGCTACTATGCACCAACAAACATTGAGCATGCTTTACACACGATGACATTGAACCCGGACTAAACCTGGTACCTTGACGTTGGAGACTTGGAGCCACAAACCATATGACTCACTCCTCAGGTACGCTTTCCTCTTATATCATGACATGTTGAATGACATCGTCGTCGGTAATGGTTTTACCATCGCCATCCACGGGACATGCCACACCAAAATTTCCCCTCTGCATCCACCCTTAAAATTAAACAATATTCTGTTTCTCCTAATTTTGATAAAAATCTTGTTTCCGTTCGTCGGCTCACAACCGACAATGATATTTTGATTGAATTTGACGCTTTTGGTTTTCTTGTGAAGGACTACTAGACGCAAAAACCTATCATCCGGTGTAACAACAATGAGGAGCTCTATCCTTTCACGACTGCCTCCTCTCTTCCTTTCGTTTTTGCTGCTGTCTCTCAGGACCTATGGCATCGCCGCTTAGGATACCCTAGATTTTCTTTATTACGTTTGTTGAATACGAATAATAGTATTTGAGTTGAGAACTTTTCTAATAAATCATTATGTCAGTTGTGGTGTTTGGTAAACATATTCAGTTACCTTTTTATGACATTGTGTCTTGTACTCAATGTTTTAAAAACCGGTTTAACCGGTCCGGTTCAACCGCCAACCGGTCATCATACCGGTTTTTTAATCCCCGGTTTTTCGGACATAACCGAACCGTTTTGAACCGGGCGATTTTCCGGTTTTTTCCGGTTCAACCGGTCCGGTTCAACCGGTTTTCTGACAATTTAAAAAAAAATAATTTTTTTTAATTTATAGTTATTTTTATTATTTTTTTAAGTTTAAAACTTATATATTCTTATGAAATACTTATTTGGTATTATTTTTTAGTGGATTATCATTGTATTTTAACTATTTTCGTTGTGGTGTACAAATTTATTAACATTTTTATAAAAATATATATATATAAATCCCCTAACCGGTTCAACCGGCCGGTCTAACCGGCCCCGAAAAGTTTTCCGGTTCAACTAAAAAACCGGTTTTTAAAACATTGCTTGTACTTCTCTGCCCTTCGACATTATTCATAGTGACTTGTGGACATCTCTGGTTCTAAATAAGGTGGCCATCGTTATTACATATTATTTTTGGATGATTTTGCAAATTTTATGTGGATTTATCCATTATCAAATAAGTTCGATGTGTTTTCCATTTTTCTCACCGTTGATCGGCTTATTAAAACCTAATTTGATCGAACAATTAAATGCTTCCAATGCGATAATTGCAAAGAGTACAATAACACTTCTTTTCATAGTTTCTGTTTTCAACATGGCATGTAGTTTCGATTCTTGTGTCCTTACACATCTTCTCAAAATGTCAAGGCTGAGCGGAAAATTCAATCCATAAATAACATCATTGCTAACTCACTCCTCCATTGCTCCCTCCTTTTGGCATTATGCCTTCAAATGACCATATACATTCTCAACATTCTTCCCTCCAAGACCAAACACAATCACACCCCCACTCAACTCCTCTACCAAAAACAACCATCCTATACTCACCTTCGCACATTTGGGTGCTTATGCTATCCTCTCCTTCCCTTAACCTCCATCCACAAACTTCAAAATCGATCTTCCCCGTGTCGTTTCCTCGACTACCTCTCTAACCGTAGGGAGTAGAAATGTTATGAACTCTCCTTAAAAAAAATAATCACCCGTCGTCATGCTTTTTGATGAAAACGTCTTTTCATTTTCTACATAAATCCATCTCCTCTATCCTATAAGTTTCTCTACTCCAACCTCTCATGTAAGGCCCATCCGTCTCTTTGGGACGCAGCTGCCTTGATGGCCTCATGAGCTCCCTCCAACCATCCTCCACTAACGTCTCATCCAACCAAACAATCCCTTCTTCTGGTTTTTCGGCTCATCCCACATCTCCTGATGCGAAAACTCCAGCTAAGCCTACCTCAGCCAAAATTGATGGCCCATCTTCACCATTTACACCTTACACTCCTCAGCTTTCTCCCCCTTTAGAATACTCTTGTTGCCGGGCTAACACTCCAGCCCACACACCACCCCTGCTGCCACGTCACCACCAACTCCCCCACCTCCGCCACCACTTATGTGTGAAATCGTATCTATGTAAAGAAATCAAGTTTTAAATAGGAATCCAACAAAGGGACCAAATCACACGTTAGGGCAAGTGTACCCGTCGCGTGCAATATAGTAGTGGTAAGAACCAAATGTCAATCCGTGGACGCGATGTTCAGGCTCCCGATACTAAACCATTATCAATAGCTGTAAAATTATTTTGATTTTTGAATTAGTAAAACTAAGATGAGCTAAGTCAACTAAGGAAGCAAAACAGACAACTAGAAAGCTAATTGAGATCAAATATGGAGGAAGAACCACCTAGGCTACGATAACTGATCTTCAATTCACAACAAATATAAAATAATAGATATAGTGATGAATAGTAATCATTACTATATATATAAAATCTAACTATGTTGGCTACGATAACTGATCTTCACACGTGGCAACCACCTAGGTGGTCCACGTCAGTGGCGGATCTTGAAATTTTTTTCGTGGGTGACCGAAAATTAGTGGTGACCGAATCAATATATAATTTTTTTTAGTGGTGACCGAGGCGATATATATATAAATTTTCTTCGTAAAACACGTATATATAAAAAATTTCTTTATAAAACACGTATATTCGGTACCTCTGGACAAAAAATCAGCAGTGACCGAGGTCACTGCTGGTACATTAAAAGATTCACCCTGGTCCACGTGACACTGTTACATGTTAGTTTTTAATTTTTTTTAGTTTTACACAGTTACTTTTTGGTGTTAAATTTTTGATTGTTCGCGTAATATATTTTTTCTTGGTTTTAATTTATTTTACACTGTTGCGTTTCGATGTATAATTTTTGGTTGTTAGCGTGTAGTTTTTTTTCGTTTTAGCTCAGCTTTACACCGTTACTTTTTGGTGTATAGTTTTTTTATTCGCATTGTTGTTTTTTTGGGTGTATAACTTTTTTGTTTTCTTTACATTGTTTTATAGCAATGCATCTTAATTGTGTATATGTGTTGTCCTTGCGGCAACTCGTGAGTAATTAAAAGCTAGTTAAATATAAAGAAGCTGTTTACTTTTATATAAATTTATAGAGATATATAGCGATAGGAATCCTAATGTGATGTGAAAACTTGTAAATTTATATTTTTCTCTATATTTTAGATATAGTGATAATGCTCTTAAGGAAATAGAGACATAAAAAACCCAAGAGAAAATATAGGATAACAATAAATGAATACTACAAAATTAAAGAAATCAAGAGAGAAGAAAATGAAGAAGCAGGCCTGCTATATGAGATGTGAGACTAATAATTAAACAATAATTTTAAGTAGAAAAATATAGCTTGTGAAACCTTCTTCAACTTTTTCTTCATCTTGTTCTTCCTTTTAGAGCTTCTGTTGCATAAAATTCAGGCTCCCATGATCCATTTCAAGGTCTATCACATCCGAAGCACTAAGAAAGATCAATTGTGTTCTTTTTGTAGCCAATCTGGTCTGCCCAAGGTGAACTCTAAGCTTGGGTTTTTGCAATCCGAACTCGATTCCAAGTAGCTTTTTGATCTTGAAGGGTCACATTCCTGAAAGGTTTAAGTTACAAGGATCATGTTATAATCTTATTGAATGTATAAGGGCTATAAGTATCTTCCACATTTCATATATAACATCATTATTTTCTTTCTCTAGTAGGGGATTTTTATTTTGCTAATTTCTTGACTCAAAATGTCAATTTTGGCAAGTGCCCCACATATTTTGGATAGTTTCCAAGTGCTGGGAAGTAGTCATTAATAAAGTTTAATAAGGGATACCTCAACTAGATGACTGGGATTTTGCTGTGGTAGCAAGGAAGATGAGGGTCCGAGGTCATTCATGTCACTATTGTTTGTCTGCAGCCATCCTTCTCTATTGCTGAAATAATAATAAGTGGTAAATATCAGTTCCACACCAAAGACTACCCAGGTTAAAGATCTATGATATATGTAATATGTGCATATATATACTCACAAAATCAACTACAACAAGATGTAACTTATGTGAATGAAGCAAATTTCATCATCATGTATCCAAATCACACATACTTTACAATGATATTAATAGATACAAATGTTCTTAATTTCACAATTGACAAAAATGAAGGGAGTCTTAACCATTTTGAAGGCCTAAAGCAAACTACAGATTAGTGGTGCCCCATTGAAACATATATCACGCTTATAATTGTGAGATTATACAAGGTATAAACCATATCAACATATATAAATTCTTCAATTTTTAATTTATTTAAATGTTTTTTTTTTATATTGCGACTCTATTGAGCTTAATCTTTGTAGTGCTTGAGCTTCCCCTTAAAAAATGCATGATTTAAGATGTTAAGATTATCTTATGTTTTCCAAGAGAATTCCAAAAACAATATGCCTAATGTGGTGAAACTATGTTGCTCGCATCAATATATACTATATATACTGTCATGTTAGCGTTACATCACACTCCCTCCCTCCGCTTGAATTCACTCGACTGACCACTCTACGTACGTTTCACGGGGAAAAAGTGAAAATGGTTTATCAACGACAAGGGAAAAAGTAACACCTAGCCTTATGCGCGCATCTTTTGTACTTCTTGATAGGAAAGATAGAACAAAGGTTTTGATACGTGCACCAGTAATATTCTCGGGACCGACTCTGGTCAAAGGGTCGGGTTTTGAATGAAGTTGAACTTAGTTTAGAGGTATCATATCTCAAGTGTACGTAGATATGATTTTTGGTGGACCTCTGATGGTGCCAGATATATAGGACAAAGGTACTTGTAAAATGTGTCTGCTAATTTCAGCTAGGTTAAAAAAAAAAACAAGTCTTAACGATGGGTACAAATTTCCTTCACGGTTGCTTTTGTCGCTATATAAAAGTCAAGTAACTTAGTGTCCAGAAGAAGAAAGAAGATTATTTGTTTTATTCAAATACATGTATATATATGAAACCATCAAATTAAGTAATTTGTTCATATATTTTTAAAATTTTGAAACATTTGCCTACATATATATATATATATATATAGGGTGAGGTTCATTGTAGACACTTTCGCATGTGAAATAGCTCTTTTTCACATGTGAAAGTTTCTAATTAATGAGAAAAAAGAAAAAAAGAAAAAAGAAAATTAATCACAACCATTAGATCAAGAGATCTAATGGTGAAAAATGATGTCTACCTGTCTACACTTATGGGGGTGTCTACAATGAACTTTTCACTATATATATATATATATAAACAAATAATAAACGTACCTAATAAAATCTCACTCGAAGAGTAAGGTTTAAAAAAGGTTGGATGAGAACAACTTTACCTTTATATCAAAAGATAGAGAGACTACATCTAGGGAGACACTTGATTCGGAGTAACCGAATAAGCAAATCAGGAAAAAATTTCCAATGCCAACAAATATATAGATAAAAAAATAAATAAAATCAAGAACCAGAAGTATACATATAAACAACTAGGGAGAAAAGGACCACGAGACAAACAAGTAACAATATGCGATAAATGAAGAGATAAAAACAAATAAAGAAAACTTAAGCCGGAAATACATATATAATTTGCCTAGATATGTGTAAATTATATTAGGTTATGTAATCTACATGTGTAGGTTATATGTATAAACATAATTTACTCATATATATATTTTTAATAATTGTTAGAGGAGTGAACCCATTTTTTAAAATGTTTTAATATTAAAAAAAAAATTAGTAAGTTTACAATATTTAGTATGTTACAATTATCATGTAATCATGGTTTTGTCATAATATCAATCTATAGTTTGGTTAATAATTTATACCAAATTGGACAGGAGTACTACTAGGATGGATGTTCTTCGTAAAGATAAAAATTCTTCATGTTGCAATCTTTTTGTACAAAAAAAGTAACAATTTTATTAAAAAAAAACTAGGGTGCAAATGCAAAGCTCTATAGACCTAAAGCTTCCAAACAGCTTTTGAATGACTCCTCACTTTAATGTTTATAAGATATTGGTTGGACCATCTATTCATCTAACTCTAAAACTAGAAAAGAAAAGAGTGAAATGACACTGAAAACAATTTAGTTGAAGTGTATATGATGTTGGAGAAGCATGCGATATCTTTTTAAACTTTCACTAGACGTCCCTACTGTGGTAAAGATAGCTACAGTTTTGTTTAAAGCAAATGGTAAGTGAGAGAGAGAGAAACTGAAAAATGAAAAAGGAAAAAGGAAAAAGAGATAATCAAACAAGAAGGTTTATGACATGTTTATCAATTTGTATATTCTGATCCCACAACAACATCAAACGATTCGATTGGATGACCGTTTGATTTAAGGTTGTAGAAAAAACTCATTCTATCAGGCCGTTTGGTAATTCGTGTGATTCGCTTTAGGGTTGTCGGAAAAGAGCTCTCTACCCTTAAACAGTCGTTTTTGCGTTTGATTTGACTTTATTCGGGTATGGGAGCATTTGCAGTCAAGATACTTTGTTTTTTTTGTGATATATGCACCTCTCTTCATGACCGGATTAAAAATTATATTTTTCAAACGGGCGCTACTATTCGTACACAATGAAACTCAAATATGCCGCTCTGAGACTTAAAATGTCGTTAAACAGAAGTCTCAAACTTCCATTGAAGGTAAGTAGGCTATGACGTAAACCCTAACCATCAAATGGTCGTTCATGAAACCTCAACACACGCAAGCTCTAACCTTAAACCGTCATTCGGTGTAACCTCAACTGGCTGTTTGAAAACATTCAGGGATTTAATTATAAGTGGTGTTTGGATAGTGCCCTTTTAGAAAAGAACATTGTGAATTATATAATTCATAATATAATGTGTTCTGAAAGAAATAAAGATATTACTGTTATAACATAAGGTAGATTTAAAAAAGAAAAAGGTAAAGTATAATTTTCCTTTAGTTTCTGCTAAACCTATTTAAAGTTCTGTGTGTACATGAGCTTTACTTTCATTTATTTTTGTTCAATTCTTCCTTCAAAGCTTCATACAATTTCCATGTCTCATTCCCACAAGTGAAACCTTCTCCCTCTTATAAAAATGTAAATAAATAAGGTAACAGAAAAAGGAAAGAAAACGAAAAAGCATATTAAAGCTGCAGGCATCTAATTAACACATTTGTCATAGAAAATTTATGGTAAATGGTACAAGGTTTTTTTTCCCATTTTCAAGAAGACCATATCATCAAAAAAGTTAAAGTTATGATTAGGCAATCAGTTGTAACACAACACCAATGAAATTAAGTTTTTTAAAACGACAAACGCACACCGTATACCAACAAAATCATACCTCGATGAATTGCTCCAGAGAGTGGTCGCCATGGAGAAATTAGGGTAGTCGGATTCTTGCTGATCAGTAGACGATCCTCCTTGATCGACAAAACGCCGAACCCCTCCACTCCCCGTTGTTGATATATCGTCTTCTGCGGATCCATCTGAGTAGAAAATCAGTGCAAAAATAAATAAAAAAAGTTTAAAAAATGAAAAAAAAAATACAGATTTTTTGAATTGAGATTGGGATGTTAATTAAGTTACATTTTGACCATTTAAGAACAAAACAACATTAATTAATACAAGAATTACCTGAGGAAGCTGCAGGTTTGTCAGTTGTTTTGACAGTTCTATACATCTACAAAATGCAAAACCACACTTTATTTCAACGGAAAATAGCAAAAATAGTGAAGAAAATGAGGGAGAAAACATTCTAAAAAAGAAAAAGAAAAATTTAAAAACTACTAGCTAGGCTTGAGTCATGTGTTCTTTTGTTGGTTCAATGACATTCATAATAAGTGATTGGATTGGACTTCCTCTGTCATTAATCACGAGGCTGATGTATGAATAACATGAAGCTAGCTAGCTACCAGTTTATATTATTATTCAATAATGTTGACTTACTTTTGTCTCTCATCATTCTGATAATCATCAGTACTCTCTCTCTCTCTCTCTCTTCACTCTCTCTCACTTAATACTGTTCTCTATTTCAGTCCTTTACTGCAGGCATCGGCGACTGTGCCGGAGGGTAAATCGGAGAGAGAAAGAGAAGTACAGGTCAACCAAACTAGGGTGGGGGGGGGGGGGGGGGGGGGGGGGGGGGGGGGGTAGGGGGTTGTTACTTGTTGAAACTTGAAAGTAAACCATATTTCTTTGGTGAAAGTTCATGAGATTAGAGGGTGTACCTGTAAATGGCTTTTGACATGAGCAAGTGTAAGATCTTTAACATCCATTAACTCCAAAACTGATTTTGGTGTTGCCCCTAAAAAGTTAAAAAAACATAGATCCTCAAATTTTAAAACTTGATGAGGTTATTATTATACTTTATAGAAAAAGAAAATGAACCAAGTGTTAGTTAGTTTTCATTACTTTCATGGCCTCCAAGAAGCTCAACCGCGTGAACAAACCGCGAGTGGAGCGTGCTAGTCCATCGCATCCGGGGGGCTCTCATACTCCGCTTAGCCGGAAGCTTGGGTAAGAATCTTGATCTCATCAAACCATGTGAGATTTCATGAGAAGTGGATCCACCTCCTCCACCATAGTGGTTGTGGTAGTGGTGATGTTGCGGAAAAGACGAAGAAGATAGCCCGGGAAATCTAGTTGCACCGCCGATAGTTCCGCAACCGCTAGGTAAACGATAACCGGAAGAAGAGGGTCCGTTGATCCCCGGGTTTAGAAAGGGCATGTGACCTCCGGTAGGACTAAAATAAGGTGAACTAGAGGTGGAAGTTGATGGATAGAAACACATCTTTGGATCTTTGTGTATAGATGAATGGTCCAAATTAGGCAAAAATGGAAATGGATGGTTGTGATAGACCGGAATCCCTTTAATGGGCCTCAAACAATCCGAATGATTTAAGTTATGATTAGGGTTGTGATGATGTTGAAAGGGGTTTTGTGGGTTTTCTTGATCCCTTTGAACTACAAAATTTGTTGATGGATTTGTAAGGGAGAGGTAGGTGTAGGCGGGTGGTTGGGCGGCGTTTGATTTCAACGGCGAATCGATGTTAGTTGTGCGAATTGAAGGCGAAAAAGAAGAAGAAGAAGAATTTGGAAGGCTAATGTTGAGAGAGAGATCAGGAAGTGAGGATGAAGAGGAAGAAGATGGTGGTGGTTCTATGAAAATCCCTTCTAAGGGCATTTTGTTTGTTTGTATTAGATAAGACTAGAGATTTCAACACACAAAACCCTTTCTTTTATCTCACTTTCTCCCACTCTCACACTAAGTGTGATTGCTTTTTAAGAAAATCTTGAAATACAATCAAACTTATACCATGGAAATCAACAAAATGGAAGCTAGAACAACAACCAACACAATCACCAACACCGACACCCAACCCAACAAAACCAAACAAAAAAGTTAAAAAAATTGAAGGGTAGAAAGCTAAGAAAGATCTTTTTAAATATATAAAAGGAAGAAGATAAGAGATAAAGAAAGATAGGGAGAGAGAGAGAGAGAGTAATGAAACTGAGAAGAAGAAGAAGAAAAAGTAAAACAAGGAATTCCAGAAAGAGGGTGTGGGGAGGAAGGGGGTGTAGTTGTGCTCCTCGAGAGTATATCTTGGAAAATGACATTAGAGAAAACAAGTTTCACCCACGAACACAGGATTTTTTTAAGAACTTTTTTTCTTAATTTAATTAAATGCGTTGATAAACTTTTTTGTTTTTTGTTTATCAACATTTGATTATGGACTTTAGTTTTTTTTTTAAACAAGTCAATTATAAAATTATAGTAACAACAAAACATAAGTCAAGTACCTTAGATTGTTTTTAAAGGCTTTGTTTTCTTTAAGCAAAATGATCGAGTCAAAAGTGGAGAAAATACGGACCGGATCAGACACAATTTTGTGCTTGGGTTAGTGACTGTTGTCCGATTCACAAACAATTTTAACGCAATCAAACGCTCTGACCGTTGATCGAGTCAGCAGTCAAAACTGACCAGACCGGGTCAACAACTATCAAACAACCCATAAATGACACTATAGTGGTCTTTTTTGTGTGTCTAGAATCAAAAGGTCGGGGTTTAAATCTCGTAAGGTACGGATTATAATGTATTATTTTTGAAAATCTAGAAATTGATTTTTCAAAAAAGAAAAAAAAGGAGTAACACTACATTAGGATTTCTCATTAGGTTTGTAGGATCGTAGTTATTCACCTAATAACCTAAGACAAGTTTATTCACAAGATTAACCAAACGAAATCAAGTTAATCTTCACTTTCTAACACTTAAAATAATATTTGACTCGAATGTAAAATAAGCAAGTAAGACACAAGTATTGTATAAAATCAGCATTATTGTATAAATTTGCAATATGAATGATGAGAACATTTGGTGGTTACAATTATTACAAGAATACAAAAATATAGTGCTAACGGAAAATCAAGGAGAGCACTTGATTTCCCTAAGGATCATCTTGACCCTTAAGTGCACACAGTAAGAAATATGGCCACTAACAAAATACACATTGGATAAAAATGTCAACGGAAATAGTTTAGTGACATCTGGTGCGATGGGGAACAAGGTTGTTGGTTATCAGACCGACAAAAGTGCTTTTGTCAGTCTTCGGGTTAAGTACAACGAATAGTTAACTTCCGGGATAAACTCTACTTACCGAGGTAACTTGAGATATATTTGGAATAAGTACTCAACCGAGATAGCTTCAACACCGAGATAACCTTGTTCTTCCGGGATAGCCTTCAACTTTTGAGATAACTTAGTTACTCCGTCTTCTTCATATCTTCCGGGATAACTTAGTTACCCCGGATCTTTAGCTTCTGAGCTAATCTTCTATACTTAGCCGATTTCAGTAACTATTGGGGTACGAACTTCCTTACAATCTCCTCCTATGATGATGCTATAAAAAATATTTGTTGACTCCAATAGTGTACAAATATGCACAACTTTACATGTACCTCTTCATCACCTATTCAATCTTTCTTTTCAAGCTAGCCACACTTTCCTTATATGCAGCATCTATAACTTTGAGATCAATCTTGAGAAAGAGAATGTTTTCTAGTCAATCTCATTGCACTTACTCTGGTTACTAATAGATCTGCACCTGGTGAAGGATCCAACAGCCGTGTATACTTAGTATAGTCCTTTAGTTCTGTTGAGTACCCATTGAGTGATGTTGTAGTATCTGTTGATTGGTTAGGCACTAGAGACTTCCATTTCATCAAGTCTCTTAGTCCTAATAATAAGTTGAATCCTCAGATAAAGTACATTCTCTTCAAAACATAGATTGGGCTTGTCTCTTGCAAACTAGTAGATGTCAGTCAGTTCTTCTTCATAGAAGTTCAAAAGTGATTTGCGATGATATTCTCTATTTCCTTTGTGATGAAATTATATTTCTTTGAGTCTATATCATACTTCCCTTCAATGATGGATCTTCCGACATCTTTTTGTTTTCTTCATATTCTGAACTGGAAGTGTGAACAACCTTCTTTCTATTGGCCATGGTTTTGACCCCTTTGTGAGAGAATTCAGGTGTGTCAATTGGTTCAGGCTCAGGCTCAGGCTAGAAAGGCCTAGATTGTTTTTGAGGTGGTGATTTTAGTGTTGGTGGTATTTGTTGTTGAATTTGTGTGGTTTGAATTATAGGAGTGTTGATTTATTGTGTTTGTTGAGTTTGTTGAGGTGTAGGCTATGGTGGATGGTAAGGGACAAATGATTCTACAGAGAGCTTATAATTGATGAGTTTGGATGGCTTAGATTTTTTAGCAGGTGGAGGTTTGGCTCTGGTGGATCTCAGATGATTTTCGTAGTGGTTGCAGGCATGATATCAGGGATAGAAAGTAGTGTGGATGGAATGAAAGTTTCTGTAGAGGGTAAAGAAATTTGAGGTTGAGAAGAAGAGATATGTGTACCTGAGAAAGCACTAGGTGGCCATGGAATTCCCTGTGCATCAACTATCTCTTGCCATATTTTCCTTTCATATCATGGCACTATTAGTGTATATATTATGTCATGTAGATACTTATATAGGGGTGTGTTATGTAACATTAATCAGTATATATAGTCATGTATATTCTCCGGATCATTCAAGGAGATACGTTTACAGTCATGGTATCACAGCCAAATAAAATCAAATAACCTATTTTTTTCTTCCAATCGACCAGCCCTACCCTGGCGACCTCTCTTTGTACCGGCGCCTCTCCAACGCCTCCGACTCCTCCGATCCGTGAAGTGCGCAACCCCGACACACCACCTTTAACCACGATAATGGATGTTGTTTCAATCGCCACGATGAAACTCCATCATGCCTATATGGTAACTAACATTAAGCAAAAGGTGCGTGTTCTCGATGGTACTAAACTCACCTATTCTGCGTGGGTTAAGCTTTTTCAAATCCACGTTAAGGCATATCAGGTTGCGAACCATATTAATGATGTCAAATCACCGACAAAAACTGATCCAACCTATCAAGTTTGGTCTGAAATTAATTTTGTGGTTCTCTAATGGATCTACGGTTCTGTAAGCGATGAAATTCTTATTTGTATTTTAGATACTAATACTACTACACGAAAGACATGGCTTAAATTGCAGGAGATCTTTCAGAACAACAAGGTCTCACGAGCCGCTGCTTTGGAACACGAGTTGTCTATAATCACTCTTGCCGCATGCTCTTCTATGGATGTGCACTTTCAACGCATTCATGATCTTGCGACACAATTAACCGATGTTGGGAGAACAGTTGATGAATATCAGAAGGTATTACAGTTGTGTGAGGTCTTCCTCAAGAATATGATATAGTTGTGTTGTTTATTAATCAGAGTACACTGACATGGGATGAAGCAAGGAACATGGTCTAGCTTGAACTTCAGCGCCTTGTCGCCCGTCAAAACCCCACCCAAACAGCCTTATTATCCTCTCAGAATCAATCCCAAACCCACCTGTCACCCTTTACTCATCCATCCCTGCAACCCGTACCCCCTAACCGTCCCTATGATAACCCCCCCCCCCCACCACAAATTAACCTATCAACCAAGACCCTATAATCCCAACTACTAGGGGTACCCGATTCGCGGACGTGGGGGCGGTCGGCGGTCCAATCGTGGCGGTCACCCACAAGGTCGTGGTCGCTACCCACCTTCCACAAACTACAACTCTCAACCTTGGTATCCTCCCCCCTCCCCAGCCCAACATGGCAGCCTCCTTCCTCCTAGACCGAATCCCTCACAACCAAATATTTATCCAGCCAAAAATGCATGGAACAAGCCTCCATATCAAGCCCAACCTCTTCCCCTTGGTACCCACGACCACCCCCAATGACTCAGCAAAATCCACCACCCATAGCCCAACTAGTTACTCCCTTTGATGCTATGAATCCAACTGATTTGGCCAAGCCTATCAAGCCCAACACTTGAAGCAACCGAACCAAATGTGGTATATGGACACGGGTGCATCAACACATCTCACCCCTAATGCATACATTTTTCAAAACTCATTATCATATTTTGTTGTACCTTATATATTTGTTGGGAAGGCCACACGTTTTCCATCCATGAATCAAGTAATGCTTTACACCACATACCTCCAACCTCTTATAATTTATATAAGTTCTCTTTGCACCTAATATAATTAAAAACCTTGTTTTGGTTCGCGAGTTTACTCATAATAACCTGGTCGCGATTGAATTTGACCCCCATGGTTTTCTTTGAAGGAACTCAAGACTTGCAGGCTCCTTTCCCGCCACGAGTGTTCTAGCCACCTTTATCCATTCACGCATCCGTGGACAACGGCCCTTGTTTGCATGACATCTCCTTCCTTGCATCTATGTCACAACCGACTTGGACACCCTAGATCAAATATTTTAGATTTTTTTATCATCTTGTAGTTTCATTTCTTGTAATAAAGACAAGTTATTTTTTGTTAGTCAGGCTTGTCAACTTTCGAATAGTAAACATTGACCTTTACATGATTTATTATATGTTATAATTACATCTTTTGATATTATTCATTGTGATCTCTAAACATCCCATATTTTCAGCAGATCTGGTTATAAATTTTATATGGTTCTAATTGATAACTTCTCAATTTTTGTTTGGGTGTATCCATTAAAATTCAAATCCAAGACATTTCCTACTTTCATTAAATTTCATAATTCAAACACAATTCAATAAAACCATTAAAACTTTTCAATGTGATTTTGGTGGCGAATTCAATAATCACTGTAGAAACCGGGGTCGGTGAGCCAAGCCAAACCCCGATGGCACAGCGGAAGCGGATCGGAGACTTTGTGAGCTTCGTCTTTGTAGAACAAATATACACCAAGAAGAACATAAGGGACCGGATCTTCAACAATGGTGTTGTGAGATGTGATGATGATGATGAGCGTAATATAGATGTAGTGATAAACGAGATAGTGTAGAAATAATCATTGATGAAGTTGAACGATTACAAGTTTACCTACACCACTCATGCTAGGTTCATGAACAAGTGTTCATGAACCACACACAACTTCAAAGTATCATGCTCTAAGCTCTCTCTCAAACATACACTCATACATACATACTTAGTCTTTCACAAGAGAAGACTATATATACTAACCTAACAATGGCAAACTAGTAAATAACCAACAACTAGTCTAGTGACAAAATAAATAATGTTACAATGAATAATAAAGTCACAAATGCCATGTCTTCGGTTAATGAGAGTCTCGAGTCATGAACTTCACCGTGTTGTGCGAACGGTCAAACGGCAAGTGGTACGTTGAGTTTCATCTAACCAAATCTCGAACTCGTCGGTCTCGGGAATTCCCAACAATCTCCCCCTATTTGGTTGATGAACAAGCGGATCAATAACTCAACTCTTGTGACAATCGGTTCTCTTGTATTCTTGCAACTTGACTTCAAGAAGATCTTCATACGGTTTCAAATCTTTCATTTAGCCATTCTCCTTTGTGAAGCTCCCCCTATGAAGAAGAGTTGTTCTTCTTCTATGTGACAATCCGACTTTTCAGGTCATTTCCTGTCATTAATTGAACGTAAAACCGTTATGTGCTTAACTGTGTTGACTTGTTGACTTTAGCAAATTAGGGTTTTGTGTGATCAATCACTACGAGCATGCACGGAAACTTAAACGTTTGATATTCCATGATTCCGCTTTATGATTTTATGTGATATATTCATATATATTTCACAAGTATTTTATTATTCTATGTGAGTTCTTAATTATCAAACCATAAATTATATTTATGATTTTATGTAAACCTAAAGTATATTTTAGTCAAACTTTATGTGACTTTAAATATATATGTTACAATTTAAATAGTTAATTGTTGAATTATATTCCATGATTTTATGTGGGTAAAACAATATTTATAATTCTTATAAACGCTACACGATTAATATATTTCAACGTCCTTCGTATATTTGTTGTTGAGAACATTTTCTGTTGACTCCGTTAGAGCCGTTAGGTTTTACCAAACATGATTGTCTTTTATTAAACTTGGAAGGACTATTCTGTAATTACCGAAACTTGATTTCCTAATGAGTAAATCTGGAGGGCTAGAAGTGCCATTAGACAATAGTTAATTAAATGCCCATAATGTGAATTGAATTCACAGTTACGAAGAATTACATGCTTCGACCGACTTAAAACCTCAATCACGTCCCAAACGGTTTCACGATAACCACCGCTCCAACAAATTAATCTCAACAATTAAGTTCGACTGTTTCAGCATATCATTTCAACCGGTCTATATATGATCTCCAAATCATTTAGAGCCACTCACAATCTCTCCCACTCTCTCGACTGTCGCAAACCAAGAAACCCACTACAATCACAATTTCCGGCAAAAAAACAAAAAAAACCTCACCATATAGCCACTGTTACACCACCTTACGACCACCACTGCGATCGGGAAGCCTTCACGAACAACATGGTGTAGTCAGAAGTTCAAATCGTGACCACGCTCAGTGTTCGCGTTTACGTTCCGGGTTTATTTTCGGCTCCCAAATCACCTCGAATCTCATCTTCGACTCAAGGTATCGACTCCTTAATGTTATTCGCAGCTTTTTATGAGTTTATTTCATGTTTCGCGATTTTCCGGTCGCCGGAAAATATCTCCGGCGACATTAGGGTTCTGGGGGTAGAAGATGACTTCTGGCGGGTACGGGTTATAAGGTTTTGAATCGGGTTTTGTAACAGACGCCAAACTGGCACAATGGTTCGGGTGCGGGGTTGTGTTGCGAGAGGTGCCGGGTTCGAAACTCGGTCCCAGCGTTTTTGTTCCTTGATTTTCTTAAAACTCGAATTTCGGTCGCTGCTGCTACATAAAAACATTCCGTTCGGAACACCAACACAACCTGGCCGCTGGCCGAGTGGTACGCTGGTCGTGTTGGATCACAGAGGTCGCGGGTTCAAACCCAGCGACCTCCATGGTTGCAGTTTCTTTTTTTATTTTGTATTTTTGAGCCTTTACCCACTAGAACTTGTACCGAAATTGTTTCTTGTTGTGTCTTAAGCCCGTAGAAATATATCTATGATACTTAAGACCCGTAAATCATATTTTGAGTTATAAAATATATTAAACTTGTTATCTTTAATTAAAAATAGATTTCTAATACCTATATATATATATATATATATTGATATAAAAATTCTACTTTTTCAAAAAGGTAAAAATATATATATGTTGAGTAGATTAAAATATATAAACTTGTGACGTTGGATTTTTATTGAAATAATCGAATATTTTTATGATAACCTTTAATATATATAAATATATATATTGTCCTCGCAAAATTCATTAATAACGTTATTTGAACGTTCTAGTAAATACGTATACTACATATATTTATTTTTAGATTATTTAAACTCAGAAAATATATAATATTGATATATATTGTATTTTCTCGCTTATTTCGATAATCGCTCGGATTTGGCACAAGTGCCATCCTCGACTTATTCCGGACTTCACGATCATTCGTTTTTGTCGTTTTCGTTAGACTTGATAGTTTATAAAACACACACTTATACCCGTATGCTCGTTAGGTGATTGATTGCTTGCACAAGACTCGTTCTTGCTACTTGAATTAACTGTTTGTCTGGAAACTTTGCCGAGCAACCTAAGGTGAGTTTCACGGCCCCTTTTTACCTATTTTAATCCTGTTGGGGGAGATTAACATGCAAACACTTGAACTGTTAGATAATTATATCACCTGAATGATAGTGGCACACTTATGATAAAGTCCTCACTTTTAGAGTTACTGTCAATGTGACATCAGCGGGAACTTATTTGGTAGATCTACTGGGTTTGACAGCCCCACCCGGGTCAGTCGCTCTGACACGATTGGATATCGAACGGGTGTTATAAACTTCTTAGTCTTAACGAGGCACAATTGAACTTGTCGAGCTTCAGTAACTGGATAGCTAGTTGATCTAGTCAAACGTGCACTGATTTCTTGAAAATAGTCTAGCTAACTATTGATATATTATCTGGATTTTACTGAACCGTTAAACTGTTGAACTGATTAAACCTGTGAACTCACCAACCTTTGTGTTGACACTTTAGCATGTTATATCTCAGGTCGCTAAACTGGATTATCTGCCACGAGCTAGGATGCACCACATAAGGATTACAATTACTATGCATGCATCATAGACTTATTATTTATCAAACTTATTAATTTTCGGTTTGCGCATGTTTGGCGCTTGAACAATTATTACAACTTTGTCGATTTACGCTTCCGCATTTAATAACCGCATTTACTCTGGTTTTACTTTTACATTGCATATAGACTGTTCGTATGGCTAATGTGTTCGATCCTGGTTTGTCACGCTCCCTGCGGCGCGTTGTCGCGCGTGAGATTTTTGGGGGTGTGACAGATTGGTATCAGAGCCATTGGTTATAGTGAACTAGGTTTGCATTAGTAGACCGACTATAGCCTTAGACACACCTTAGTCATACACTCGAACACACACACTAGTATGTGACTATTTGACTACGTGTTACTTATACTTATATATGTATATATATATGGTATATATGCAGACATGGCTGGATGGATATCCGCTTCCCAATCATCCTCATCATCATCATCCCCATCCGTCACCAGTAGGCGGATTTCTACGGGTCCTACTACCCCGACTCATGGTGTTCGGAGGATAACTTCCGAGGGCCACGTTTATGGAGAACCTATTGTTGTTCGTGGAAGGGACAACGGCAGCTGGAACTGGTACGAGTCACTTGTGGCCAGTTGGGTCCATCGGGAGCAAGTGCCACCTACTCCAGCAGAGTCGTCGTCAACTCGATTCTTTCTACCCGAACTGCCGTATGCTATTGAAAGAGTCATCGCGGCAATGGTCTCTATGTTTGACCGCGCGCCGAATATCAAGTAAGACTGAGTGACACATATTATCAGGTGAATCACCTCTCAGAGCTGGTTGAGAAACTCACGGCTCGAGTTGCTGAGCTTGAGTTGGCTAGGGGGGCTGCGGCTCCGGCTCTGGTTGCACCTCCGGCTCCGGCAGAACCTATTAATGAACCTATTGAGGAGGATCCCGAGGAAGAACCTGAAGAGGATCCCGAGGAAGAACCTGAAGAGGATCCTGAAGAGGAACCAGAGGAGGAGATGCCTGATGCATCCAGTGACCATGATAGCATTTGAGTTATTTGTTTTCATGTTTGTTTTGTTTGGTTGTTTGTTTATCGGGAGGATGTTCCCAAGACTATGCATTTTGAATTTTGAATTTCTGTTGGATAATTTGTGAACGAGTTGCATTTTATTTGAAATGGGATTTACTATTTAAGATGTGATTGTCTCTTGTGAAGTAATTTATTACTTATGTGATGGTTGTTGTGATTCATGTTATATCTTATTCTCATTTTGGGTAATTGTGAATTGAAGATAATGGCAGACGGAAATGTACCAAACATGACACCGGCTCAATTGGCTGCACTAATCAACCAACATGTGGCTGATGCTTTAGCGGCACATGTCCAGGGTGCGGGCAATGCAGGGCCACCCCAAGGTAACACAAAATTCGTGTTTTGTTGTTTGATGTGATCACACATATTGGTAATCTGTGATTGAGAAGTTGTATGAATGTATGTACAAGTAATGCTACATTTAAGACTTTCATGGACTGTAAGCCTAATCAGTTCAAAGGAACTGAAGGAGCTGTTAGCCTACTCCACTGGATTGAAAAAGTGGAATCTGCTTTTGAAATGTGTAACTGTCCTGAGGCTAGCAAAGTGAAATTTGCCACTGGTACTTTGGAAGGACCGGCTCTCACCTGGTGGAAGACCGAGGTGCAGATGCTGGGGATTGAAGAAGCTAATGCCATGCCTTGGGCTGAATTCAAGGAACTTTTGCAAGAAGAGTATTGTCCACGGGATGAGATCCAGAAATTGGAAACTGAATTGTATAATCTCAAGATGGAGGGGTCCGAAATTGAAGCTTACACTACTCGCTCGAATTCTCTTGCGAATTTGTGTCCTAGAATCGCCACACCTGCTTACCGAAGAATCGAGCTGTATACCAAGGGTTTAGTGCCCCAAATCCAAGGAATGGTGACTGCTTCAAACCCTGTGACTATTCGTGATGCCGTAAGGATTGCTAATATGCTCACCAATCAAGCAGTTGAACAAGGAGTCTTACCTCCTAAGAAAGGAACTTCTGGAACCTCTGACAACAAAAGAAAGTGGGATAATTCTGGGAACCAGTCTGGAAACAAGTCTTCAAATCAGCAGAACCATCAAAACCAGAACCGCAAATTCAACAATTCCAGGAATTTCTCATCAAATTCTCAGAAGCAGAATAATCAGAACCAAGGACAACAGGGTTATGTGGGCAAGTACCCACAGTGCAACAAGTGCAACTACCACCACTATGGTCCATGCGACCGGTATTTGTGTGCCAAATGCGGTAATAAGGGGCATCAATCTAAGGATTGCCCAACCAAAAATAATGGGAAACAAGTTCAGGATGCTGAAACCCCTAAAGGTTGTTTTAATTGTGGGAAAGAAGGCCACATAAAGAGGAATTGTCCTCAGCTGAACGGTGGAAACAACAATAACTACAACAACAACAATCGCAATGGCAATAATAACAACAACAATGGGAACAACGGAGGAAATGGTGCCAGGGGTAGAGCTTTTGTTATAGGCTCGGGAGATGCCAGAGCAGATCCAAATGTCGTTACCGGTAAGTTTTCTCTTAACGGATATTATGCTCTAGTCTTGTTTGACACTGGTGCCGATAGAAGCTTCGTATCTACTAAATTTAGCAATATGATAAATGCCAACATGACTCCTTTAGATGCTAAATACGTAGTTGAACTTGCTAATGGTAAACTTGTTGAGTCTACCCATTTAGTTAAAGACTGTAAATTGGAATTGGCTGGCCATAAATTAGAAATAGATCTTATGCCTATCTCCTTGGGAAGTTTTGATGTCATTGTGGGAATGGATTGGCTATCCAAGAATCGTGCTGAAATCGTTTGTCATGAGAAAATTGTTCGGATACCGTTGCCTAGTGGAGAATTACTCTCAGTTCAAGGAGAAAAGTGTGGTACTGTTATGGGTGTGATATCTTATCTCAAGGCACAGAAGTGTTTGCGTAAAGGACATTTTGCTGTCCTCGCGAACATTTCAGAGAAAACGAATGAGGAGAAGAGAATTGAAGATATTCCGATCGTGAAGGACTTTCCTGAAGTCTTTCCGGAAGATCTACCAGGTCTACCGCCTCATCGAGAAGTCGAATTTCAGATTGATCTTGCTCCTGGAGCAGCACCTATTGCTCGTGCACCTTATCGTTTAGCACCAAATGAGTTACAAGAGCTATATACTCAACTTCAAGAACTACTTGAAAAGGGATTATTAGGCCCAGCTCATCACCCTGGAGAGCTCCAGTGTTGTTTGTTAAGAAGAAGGATGGAACCTTTCGAATGTGCATCGATTACAGAGAACTCAACAAGGTGACTGTCAAGAATCGTTATCCCTTGCCCCGAATCGATGATTTGTTCGATCAACTACAAGGTTCTAGCTACTATTCCAAAATCGATTTAAGATCAGGTTATCACCAACTGAGAGTCCGCGAGGAGGATGTCTCAAAAACAGCGTTTAGAACTCGTTATGGTCATTATGAGTTCATGGTTATGCCATTCGGATTAACCAACGCACCTGCGATTTTCATGGACTTGATGAATCGCGTTTGCAAGCCATATCTTGATAAATTCGTCATCGTCTTCATTGATGATATTCTGATATATTCAAAGTCTAAAGAAGAGCACGAACAACGTCTTCGTTTGGTCTTCACTACGTCA
>JBCNJP010000007.1:5823243-5887688 GCA_039602395.1 Deinandra increscens subsp. villosa
CTATAACAATATCCATATCTACCTTTCATTGATCAAAAGCAAAACATATGAGGGATCCATGACCTTACATATTCATCTGTTGTTCTTCTACAACTGATCGATATGTTCATAAGTTGTTTTACTTCGTTGATATTACAACTTTTTGGATTTCTAAGTCCATACCATATAAATGTAATGTTGTCCATTATTGAGGGTGTGCAAGTGTGTTTTAGTGTGTATTTTTTCATGAGGTCTTGAGTCTGTAAAACACCTTCGAATGAAAATATGTGCTAACGTATGATGTTTTGCATGTTTTAGTGTCTTTTTTTATGAGGTCTTAAGTACGTTTCCTTGTCTATATTCTAATATTCTAAGATCCTAAGTAATATAATTCAAAAAATAATCATCTTATCCTTATTTCCGTAATAAAAAAAAATATCACAACTTCCTTAAAAAAAAGAGGTGTTATAAAATGCTTGGCCCTAAGATTTTAAATGATTTATTAGTAGATCGGGTGAGGTGGAGTGAGGCCTGGTCTGGCTGGGGATTATTTATTATATCAACATGGTGGAGAGGAAACGTAAAATCAAAACCAAATAAATAAATCAACATAACAAAACCTTCTAATTCCCTTTCATACTCCCAAATATTCCCCTTCTTATCTATCAATAACTTTGTCTGCAGGCATCTTTTTTTGGGTTTTATTATGTTTTCCACATGAAGTCCCACATTTTTATTTAGGGTTTTCAAAACCCTAGGCTAAATCGATGGTAAATATATTATTTTATTTTATTTATTATACTCTTTTGTATTGGGAACTTACTCTCTATTAATGCCATCGCTGTAGAGTAAGACAACTAGAGTTTCTTGGGTTGCAGAATTTCTAATGTCATATTTTTTCTTTTAATGTTTCAAGAATAACCAAGTTCAAGGACTTATAATATTAGATAATATATTTTTAGTAAGGCTTTGATTTGATTTGATGGAGAAGAACAAAGCCGTTGTTTTATGAGATCGTGAATCAATGGTACAAAAATAGACTATTATTTTTCCATCAGGATAACTAGTTGTATCTAGTGGTGTCCCTTAATTTTTATTAAATTGATCGACAAATATAAGTAAAGCAAATATATGCAAACCCCCCTTGTATATAAGGTTTATTTTATATATGTTAAGGAAGAACCATATATGATATTTCATTAAATAAAAGAACACATAAGGCAGGACTGAAACTAAATCTATCGATAATAAAGCAAAAAGTATGATAGAATAGGACGAATGAGAGGATTGAATGAACATTTCTACTTTTAAATTAATGAGAGTTGGTGAGGGGAAAATTTAAATAATAATGTACCATGCAATGTTTACGATACCAAAGTATTTGTGAGTTTATTCATAGTTTAGGCTCGCATTAATCAGGTTGAAGCCCACTGACATCTAGAATTGATTTTAATCTCTTTGTTTGTTCATGAAGTTGTACATATGTAGCGTTAACTTTGTTGTAAAACCCAATAATTAAGTTTCTATTTTGACTTTTTGAGTGATTTATACCCCAGTTTATGTCCATTCTAATTCAGTTTTAGAGATTTTCTATCAAATTGAACATTTTTTTCAATGTAAACTGAGTCTTACACAAAGGAACCTTTTTGACCCGTGCTAGTTTGAAAACAAGGTTTACAAAATGGGCGAAATTTAAATTTTATAAGTCTGTAAATATGCCTAAGCCTCACTTAGACAAATCTGTAGGTCAAAAGGATGGATATGCATTCCACCTTAGAAAAGGCGTAAACTGTCCTTGAAGAACCCTAGAAAAATCAAATATGTGAATCAAAGGAAGAAAGCTGTGATTTCTTGTAAAGAGACAAGGATAGAGAGGATTAGACATTGCTTAACTCACATAAGATTGTTGAGTGAGTTTACCTCTCATATTTGCATGCTTCATTTTGAACTATGTGGTTGGAATTAGGTGATTTACACTAAAATTTCATTTTATTTGTTATAGTTCAGATTTGGATTATGCAATGTAAGCTTCAATGTTTGTGATTTTGACTTAGAACATGAGACATGAAAGCCCTCATATTTGAACCCTATGATCTTTGGGTTTGGAAATTGGAACCCACAACTCTAATTCTTGAAATTATGTAGATAAATGCATGTACTTGAATGTGTAATTGATGAATTATTGTGAATTATATGTTATGGGAACATAACCTAAATGGGTAAAACTAAAATTGGTATAGGAATGTTGGTGCTGATCAAGCGTTCAATGACATGCTTAAGTGAAATGGATTGTTTGAATTCATGATAAAATGTAGAATGATACACTACTATAGAACATGAAATGTGATTGACATATGATGGACATCATTAGTGTATAAGGGCTAATGGTGCTAAATGTGATGAATATCATATGTTTGTCCAAGTGGAATAGAGATTACTATGTTATATGCATAAGTATGTGATTATTTTATATACATGCCAATAAATCGTTTGACTTTTAAAAGTCAAGGGCTAAAAATGAAGTGAGTGATATACATGGTAACCGACCCATAATATGCAAGAACAATGTTGTGAGATGACTAACGAGTCATTTTATGAACAGAACATGGTAATGTTGATTATTGGCATGTTAGGTAAGGAGCTTGGAAGCAAATCAGTCATACGGGTGAAGTGGAAATGGAGTTCGGACAACTTCCAGGTAAGTGGTACTAAATTACTACATAATGTAGTCATAGACATTAGTCTATACCAGTGAATATTAATTCATAATATTATCAAATGAATACAAGAGTAAACATGATGGGCAACACTCCTAGAAGTAATTTGTTTGATATGATAGGACTAACACTAACCGTAAGGGTTCTATCCGGTTAGTCACTTGAAATTGAACACCAATGCCATAGTGAAAGTGGAAAGTCTTGATGGTTGTTTCTTATGGATAGTTCATTCTACATATTTGGTATTTTTAACTAATTATAAATTTGTAACTCTAATTGAGTAAAGAAAGGATGGATAAAACCGGTTGATAAATTTGTAACATTGTGATATGAACTTCCTGGATACAAAGTCAGATATATTACTTCATTAGTAAGAATTTTTTTTTTAAAAATGGTAGAGTATACGAAGGATATATTTGATACTATAGCAACCTATTGATTCATATTCGTGGAATGTTGGTGAGAGGAACCCCACGTGAAATTCATTATCTAGTTGTCAGTCAGAAAACAATTTCATATAAGAAGGGGGTCACATGATCGTTTGGTACCATTTTGCATCCTTAATAATGATGGTAAGTAACCTATATCGTACAATAGGATGCATCATATTGATAGATCAGGAGACTAAAATGTGGAGCCCTTTAGTTAAAAGTTACCAAAAGAATTATAGATGGAGAAGAATATTATATGTCAAACTTAATTTAATGAATAATACATTAACATTTAGTTGAATGTACATATAATTAAGTTATCTAAAATAAATCAAGTACGATATGAATGATATTACAAAATTTGTTCGGCTATTATACCTTTGGAATCAAAGGACTGCTTTTTAAATACCATAAATTTGTCAAAGGGATCCATCTTAAACATGAATCCTAATAGGAGAGATGACTAACAAAATAGTTTCAATTAAGAGGTAAAAATCTTTACTAAGTGCGCTAATACTATTTTGGTATAAAAAAAATTAAACAACAAACACAAAATTTATTAACAAGCCACCAAGAAGATGGACAAAAAATACAAGAGAAAAGAACAGACCCACAGGACAAAAGACAAATTACATCACTTTAAAATTTAAAGGCACACCATTCTTCCCAAGTGATAAGCAATTTCGTCCAATTTCGTATCCGGAGATGCCCAAATATTTTTATCTCCTCCAATAATCTTAATCTTGAGACCGATACTTGATTGAAAACATTGTCATTCCCTGTCTTCCATAAGCACCGTATTGCTGTTTTAATAATAAAATGTTGGGAATGTTCAGTTTGGCTGAAATTCTCTAAGTCAGAGTTTCGAAGGAAGTTACTCCGGAACTTCCTCTGCACTAAGCAGTTCCTCCGGAACTTCTCCATAAGTTAGTCCGGAAGTTTGACTTATCTATTGGTTCAAGTTTCAAGGCAGTAAAGCTGTGAGAGAGCAATTTACTTTCCGCCATGCTTTACACTGTTCACCGATAGAGTTGCTCAACTGTTCACAGCGCCCATGCCTGTTGGTACAACAACTTTTGGAGTAGATATGATTTGTTTATTTAGCCTAATAGCTAAATGGAAATAAAAGATTATCTTTTATTTCCTCCTTGAACTATATATATTACTTGTATTTCTCTTGTTTTATCATCGATCAGTTCTTTCATGTTCATCTGCTGTAACTTGTTGTAAACATCTGAGAAGTAATAATATTGTAGTGCTTGGAATTGATATCGTGTGCTCAACTACTTTACTTCTTGTTTATTAGTTACTGTTATCGATCAAAGACATTTTAAACATAAACACAAACAAGTCTGATTCCCTCTTTCTTGTTTGATACCTTTAAGTAACTTGATTGGTTAGCCAGTTCTAACCACGATCCAACAAGTGGTATCAGAGCTTTGGCTCTTGTGTTTCAAAGTTTTAAAGAATTTTTGAAAACTTTTCTTACTTAAAGGTGTTTCTGTTTGCTTTAGATAAGACTGTTACGATTCTTGATCTTTGAAAATGAGTGAACTAAGAAATGACAGCACTAACAAACCACCTACATTTACTCCTGATGACTTCGACACCTGGAAACTCATAATGGAGATTTTCTGCAAAAACACTGACTACAAAATGTGGAACTCCATTAACTCAGGACCACAAGTCATTACAACCAAATCTGTAACTCAACCAATTGTTGATCTAATCAAAATGTATGAGAATTATTCTGAGGATGACCATAAGACCTGTGAATGTGACTACAAAGCTTTGTGGGCACTCCAGGCAGCTCTTCCTAATTCCATACTCATTGGCTTTAAGAGATGTAAAATTGCACATGATCTTTTGAAAGCTCTCATTGAAATGTATGAGGGGACAAATGAGGTTAGGGAAAATAAGAAAGATGTTTTAAAACAAAGATATAAAAATTTCTGTCACAAAAGAGGTGAAACTATGTTTGAACAATACTTGAGATATGTGAAACTGATAGATGAACTACAAGGTGTAGATGTCAAAACTGAAAATGCTGATATAATCAGAAAGTTCCTAAGATCTTTACCTGAAGTTTGGACTGTGTATACAGTTAGCATAAAGTATAACAAAGACCTCAAGACTTTGAAATTAGGAGATCTCTATGGAATGCTGAGTGCACATGAGATGGAGATGAATGAGAAGTCTGGTGTATCATCTAACCAGGCGTCATCTTCCAAAGGCACTTTGGCCCTCATCACTGCTCACTCAGAGAACTATTCTGATCATGAACCACATATTTCCTTTCCTGAGTCTCCTAAAGGACATGCAGTTTCATATTTTCAAAACTTTGCAAATGTTGCTAACAGTTCTTACACATGGTTCACTAGATCAGATCTTGAATGCATCAGTGCTGATGATCTAGAAGAAATTGACATCACAACTCAGCTTGCAATGGTGTCACTGAGGGCACAAAGGTTCTATAAAAGAACTGGAAGGAAGTATAATGGAGCCAAGAATGCTTCCATTGGCCTTGACAAATCTAAAGTCAAGTGTTACAACTGTAATCAGTTAGGACACTTTGCCAGAGAGTGTTCTCAGCCAAGAAGAGACGGTGGCTACTATGCTGAGAAGAAACCAGAATACACCAAACCAAGCTCTGGTTTTACCAAACCTAGCTATTCTTCAGGCCCTACTCCACCAATGCCCTCTTACAACAACTAAGGCCATGCAACTGTTGTTGTGGCAAACCAAATGGGGTTTGTTGACTGGGAAGAAGTGATGAGCGAGTTTACTCCAACCAACCATGCCTTGATGGCTAGTGGTTCTACACCTGCAATTGCAGAGTAAACTCAAATCCCACAACTTAACCTGAAAAGGTGTTATGCACACCTAAATGCATTGAATTGGTTGAGAGTTACAAAAGGCACAATCTGTCACTAATAGAAGAAATATCAAACTTAAATGAGTTGAAAGAGTACCCAAGAAGGGCAGATATAGCTTATTCAAACAAAACTAATGAACTTAAGCAAACAATAGGGGTTTTGAAACATCAACAAACTGATTTTATAACTCAAATGGATGATGTTGTTGAGCAACTTAAAATTTCAAAGAAAGAAAATATGGAATATGTGCTTGACATTCAAACCCTAAAAGATCAGCTGAGGGAAGCTATATGCAATGCTAATAAATTTCAAATTGCAAGTGAAAAAGCTCAAAAATTATGGCATGAGCACACACATGGGAAGGGAAGGGTATCTTTCAAAACTGTTGAAAACCCTGACTCTTACACCAGTCTTGTAACCTTTCCCAACAAGGAAACAAATGTTTCCTTGACAGCTGACCCAAAGGAGAATGGTCCTGTAATTGAGGACCTATCCAATGAAATTGAGTGTGTTAAAAAGAATGATGACATACTGTTTGAAAATCACATTGGTTTTTCTAATGTCACAAAAGCATCAACCAGCATTTCTGCTAAGGTTGAAGATTTGAAAATCTCAAAACCAACCTCAAATGTCACTGAGTTAATGAGTTTAGATCATGAAGGATCTCATTCTTCGGGTTCTACTACTCAAAAGGTTGGAACATCAAAACCTGTTTTCAAACATGTATCACCAAAACACCAGGTCTCTCACACTTCTGTGAAGGAATGCATAATTTGTGGTGAGTTGGGACATGTGGCAATTCACTGTTCTTACAATCCTTTTAAACAGATAATTAACAATGCTAATATTTCTCCTAAGAGAAACCAAAATCTGTTTAGTTCAAAGAATCCAAAGGATAGCAGGAACATGTCACCAAGAAGATCACAGGGTGATCAAAGAGTTTTTGGAAAAACTCAGAAGGTTTGGGTTGGAAATGAGAAGAATAACAACTTCTCACAAATTAAAAGAAACAACTTTTCAAGAAAACAAAATTCCGCAGGAACTTCATTTCTTCCGGGAGAAATTTCCTCCGGAAGAAGTACGGTTCCCTCGGAACATTTAAACAACATCAGGTCTTTAAAACCTTCAAGGCAAAGACCTGAATTTCAATCCACTGAGTTTATAAATCAATCACACCCAAATTTCAAAGGTAATTCACGAGCAAAATCTGCTCCTCGTGAAAGAAAACAATTTTCTGAACAGTATGAAGTGCATGATCATCCTGCACAAGTGAGTTCCTACGGAACTCAGTACTCTCATACTGAAATTCCCAGTGTTGCTTCTCAACCAAAGTTTGAAAATGCAAAACAAAGAAGCAACAGGAAATACTGGGAAAAGAAGACTTTTATTAACAAACATGGTTTTCCCAAATGGCAAAGTTATAACAGGAATGTAATTGAGAAAAAGAATGATTTTTCAGAGCATGATGACTTTATCACTGAAATCCAACTTCTGTTAAGAAATTACTCATATAATGATGCCATGGGAAGACCCAATACCACAAAGGCTTGGGTCCCATACTCCAACTAACCATGTTGTTTACCTGTGTAGGGGCCACCTAATAAATCTCAAGCAAAAGTTTGGGTTGTAGATAGTAGGTGCTACAGTCACATGACAGGTAATAAAAATCTTCTAGAAAATACAAAAAGACATGATGGAGGTCCCGTTGCATTTGGAAGCAATGAAGGGTACATTACAGCACTTGGTAATGTATCAAATGGAAGTTTTACTCTTGACAAGGTAAGTCTTGTCAATGTTCTAAATTTCATTCTGTTGAGTGTATCACAAATTTGTGATAAGAACATGAATGTTCTGTTTAATGATGAAGAAGCTTTAGTACTTAAGCCTGGTCTCAAAATTCCTGCTGAAATGATTTTGATTAAAGCAAAAAGACAGGATGGCTTGTACTTACTTAATATGGCAAGTGCTAAATCTCATGATGGCAATACTTGTTTAATATCAAGAGCCTCTATTGATGAGTCTGACCTTTGGCACATAAGACTTGTACATGTTAATTACAAAACCATGAACAAACTTGTAAATTTAGGGTTGGTTAATGGTTTACCAAAGAAACATTTTAACTGTAATGAACATTGCACTACTTGTTTAAAAGGTAAACAACACAAGTCTTCTCATAAGACCAAATCTAAAAGCTTAATTTCTCAACCCTTAGAACTGTTGCATATGGATCTTTTTGGTCCTACAAGGGTAATGAGTTTGGGAAAGAAGTCTTATTGTTTTGTTATAACTGATGATTTTTCAAGATACACATGGGTTTTCATCATAAGAACCAAGGATGAAACACCTGAAACCTTAAAAGCTTTAATCATTCAACTTGAAAATTAGTCAAATTTCAAAGTCAAAACAATTAGATGTGACAATGGTACTGAATTTAAAAATCATGTTTTAAATTCATTTTGTGAAGAAAAGGGTATATCTAGGCAGTTTAGTGCTGCTAGGACTCCTCAGCAAAATGGGGTTGCTGAGAGGAGAAATAGAACACTAATTGAGGCAGCTAGATCAATGTTGGTTGTATCTAAGCTCCGTGTAACTTTCTGGGCAGAAGCAGTGAACACTGCCTGCTATCAGAACAGGGTGCTTGTGGTCAAAGGTAAGAACAAGATACCATATGAGCTTTGGAGAAAAATAAAACCTAGTATCAATTTTCTCAAAGTTTTTGGTTGTCCTGTTACAATATTAATAACTTGTGAGAACTTAGCTAAGTTTGCTGAAAAGCCAGATGATGGCTACATGGTTGGATATTCTGGTATGTCTAAGGCATACAGGGTATACAATCTCAGAACTAAAATTAATGAAGAATCAATAAATGTATTTTTCAATGAAACATCTAAAAATAAGTTTAGTTCTGAACCCTCATGGTTATTTGATATTGATTCACTAACCAATGCTTTCAATTTTACTGTTGATAAGTCTTTTAGTGAGTATGTGCATTCTCAGGGGTGGGGGGGGGGAACTCAAATGCAAAGAAGGACAACTACAACTATGGTCCTTTCTACTCCTCTGTCAGCACACAACCTTACAAACCACCTACCACGCCAACTGCTGCAATTCAACAAGTTACTGATCCCACTCCAGTGAACTTGGTTGAAACTGAGTCAAATAACTCACAATCACAAGGAGAAGGATATGTCTCAGATACTAGTGATGATGGGAGTGTGCTGTATTCACCAAATGTGAATCAAACTGCTGATCATGATGGTTCTCATGAGTCAAACTTCCTGACTCACTTCATGTGGAGAACATCAATTCTGTTATCAATATGAATGATCAACATGTTTCTGCTGCAACTACATCAAACTTACCCCCTTCACAAAGATTACCAGGAATTGAGCTTAGTATTCACCTGCCCCAATTATTCCACCTACTAGGAAAGTTCAAAGTCATGAATTCCCAATTTTTCAGAACACAAATGTCAGCAAAACTCATCTAATTGAGAATGTGATTGGTGAAGTGAATGCTCCAGTTCTTACAAGAAGTAAGCCAGCTGCTGATGCAAACATCTGTTTATTTGCATGCTTCCTATCCCAAGAAGAACCAAAGAAAGTTGGGCAAGCACTAGAAGACAATCATTGGATTGAAGCTATGCAAGAGGAACTGTTTCAAATCAACAAACAGAAGGTCTGGGAACTGGTTGATCTTCCTGAGGATGCTCAACCAATTGGAACAAAATGGGTTTTTAGAAACAAGAAGGATGAAAGAGGTATTGTTATTAAGAACAAAGCTAGGTTTGTTGTTCAGGGATATGCTCAAGAATAAGGAATAGACTATGATGAGGTTTTTGCTCATGTTGCAAGACTATAGGCAATCAGAGTTTTCCTTGCCTATGCAGCTTACAAGAATTTCACAGTCTATCAGATGGATGTAAAAAGTGCTTTCCTTTATGGAAAACTGAAGGAAGAAGTTTATGTCTGTCAACCACCAGGGTTTGAAGACCCACACCATCCTAACAAGGTGTGTAAACTGATCAAGACTCTCTATGGTCTCAAGCAAGCACCAAGAACATGGTATGAGACACTCTCAAACTATCTGCTTGGCCATGCTTACAGGAGAGGAGCCATTGATAATGCTCTTTTCTTCAGAACTGTTGGAAAATATAAGTTACTTGTTCAGATATATGTGGATGATATCATCTTTGGGTCAACTAATCCTAAGTTGTGCAAGGAGTTTGAGACCCTCATGCAATATCAAATTGAAATGAGTTCAATGGGTGAACTTAATTTCTTTCTGGGTCTTCAAGTAAAGCAAACTGTAGAGGGCATTTTCTTGAATTAGTCCAAATATATTCAAGATATGCTCAAGAGGTTTGACATGCTATCTACTTCTTCTGCAAAAACTCCTATTTTAACCTCTCACAAACTGAATTCGGATTCAGTAAGTGAATTTGTTGATCAGCACACTTACAGGGCAATGATTAGATCATTGATGTACTTAACTGCAAGTAGGCCTGATATTATGTTTAGTGTATGCTTATGCTCTAGATATCAGAATGATCCTAAACAATCCCACATGAAGGCAGTAAAGAGAATCTTTAAATACCTCAAGGGACAACCAAAGCTTGGGTTGTGGTATGCAAAGAATGATGACTTTACACTTGTTGCTTACACTGACAGTGACTATGGTGGCTGCTACTTGGATAAGAAATCAACATCAGGAGGATGTCAATTTCTAGGAAATAGACTTGTATCATGGCAGTGCAAGAAACAAACCTATTTAGTTACTAGTGACACATAGACATGCCCCCAATTGCCTAATTGACCTAATACCTTAAGTTTCTAATGGGCTGCTTAGTTCCTGCCGCAAGAAAGTGCTAGATCATGACAGTGGACCATTAAAACCTTAATTTACTAGTTAGGTTAAACAAATCCAGCATGCGGGTGCTCGACGGTTGCAAGGATTCCGGAACAACAGAAAAAATCGAAACTTGGACGGTCAAAAATTGAAAAACTTTCTGTGAAAAATAGGTCAAGGCGTACCGCCCCAAAGTTAGCAATTCCAGGCGTACCGCCCCAAACTGAATTTCAACAAAAATTAATAATTTTTTTTAGTTGGTTAATTTTAACTATACTTACCAACGGACATCATCAGAGGTACTTTTTGCAAGATGCCATCCCCAAATCATACATGAGTATTTTGCCCGCGAGATCCAACATCATCAGAGGCACTTACCATGGGATACTATCCTTAGTTCATACGTGAGTATTTTGTCCCTTCACTCTAAAACTATTAACCAATTTATTACCTAATATGCTCAAATATGGAAAGATGGGGCGCCGTTATTTCTCGGATTTGCTTTCGCAAAAAGATCATAACGTGCCAATTTATTTAGAGGATATATAAGTCTCTAATTTAAACAGGTCTTTTTCCTCCTAATCATCAGCTTCAACCTCACTCTAACTCCTAAAATGGGAACCCACTAGTAGACTAATTTAATTACATATTTATACAAAATAAACACAAAGAGATAATTAAGCTTTACTAAATCAGTTGGGCCTATCGACACATCACAAATTAGATACATTTTCCATTCTCTCCTTTTCCTACCACTTTTCCCTTTTTTATCTTTATTTTTATTCTGAAAATCGACTCCCAATTGTACTATCATTTTCCATGTACGGTAATTTTTCCAAAAACAGATTCGACTCAAAACACTAAAACTAAAAATGACTCAAAAAATGAAAAATCTTTTTGGATTTTTTGTATTTTTTGTATTTTTTTACTTTTTTTTTTTTCAAAATAACACAACTACCTAAAAATTCAAACAACTAATTAAAAAAAAATTCAAACAACTTAAAAATTTAACTTACGTCCTGTCCCCCATCCCCACACTTAGAAAGTTCTAGTGTTTAGTTAATTTTAGTTACCTTAACTAAAATTACCAACTAACTTAAACTAGATTGCCTCTTGGCAATTTTTTATTTTTAGGGTGAATTAACTAAAAATTTACTAAAAATTAACTAAGTTGAACTAGGAAATTACTTAAACTATCAAATATGAGAAAGCTAAGCACTTTTGGATCATGGTTGGCTACCGATCTAGGCAAAACCTAATTAGTTACTAGTGACACATAGACCTGCCCCCAATTGCCTAATTGACCTCATACCTTAAGTTTCTAATGGGTTGCTTAGTTCATGCCGCAAGAAAGTGATAGATCATGACAGTGGACCATTAAAACCCTAACTTACTAGTTAGGTTAAACAAATTCAGCATGCGGGTGCTCGACGGTTGCAAGGATTTCGGAATAACTAGTAATTAACGGTTAAGAATAGAACGATTTTACACAACCATTCACCAAAAGCAGTTAGAGGTGATTAGCCGGACATGGCTAATGAAAACATGATTTCAAAGTAAAATTGCATTAAACTATGAATACCTAATCAATCAAACAGTCAGAAATCTTCAAATCCGTCACAAGAACTCCAGAAAATCGCCTCCTGGTCTCTCTAGTTTGTAAAAGACGAATTGTGTTTACAAAAACTTAATAATGAAGTTTAAATACTAAACCCTAATTTTAATTTTCTGTCGACCGATTTGGGGTGTACCGCCCCAGAATATGGAATCCTGGGCGTACCGCCCGATTTTGTAAATTCGGCTGGTTTCTTCAATTCACGGGCGTACCGCCCTAACTGCTTTATTTCCGGGCGTACCGCCCCAAACTGCATCTCAGGAACTTTCTTGATTTTCTTCTAAGTCTTCATCCGCTTCCCGATCGTTTCTCAAACTCTGTACCGATCAGCTTTAGATTTCTTCATAACAGCTCAAATTTCACCTGTTTAGCTCCTGGTACCTTAGAATACAAAAACCGTGTAAATGCAATGTAATCCAACCGTTAATGTCAATAAAATTAGTAAATTAAATAGAAATAACGACGACACATTGGACTAACATCACCCAATCTATGGCAACCAGCAGCCAGTTTACACCAAAGGAACCAGCAATGGAACCTAAGGCAACAAGGGTGCCTGCAGGGAATCCCAGCAGCCAAGAAAACCAGGGTGTTGAGCCTGATCAAGCTAGGCTTGATGGCTCTTCTTCGCCCAAGGATACTAAGAAATCAGTTGAGGGCAGTGCTTTACTTAATGAATTGACGGCCAAACAAACTGACCTGCAAAACCAAATGCAGTCCCTGCTGCAAACAATCAAAGAGTAGGATATTTTGATCAACTGACTTAAGCAGGAGAAGGTTAGTGCTTCAAACCCAACTGGTGAAGTTGTTGCTACAAAAAAGGTGGAGAAAGCTAGCTCTTCAACACCTTATCAGAAAATTCCTGCTAAAAACAAGGCTGGTGAAAACTCTTCAAGCTCTAGTGAGATAGACTTCGACCCAGATCAGAGGTTACCTAAGCATCTGAAGATCAAACTATTTAAATCCTATGGAGTTAAGCCCTTCAACCCAATAGAAGGTTTGCTTAATATTCACATGGATCAACTGGTGCAGGTAGCACCTGATGAATGCAAATCCAGTCACTTGGAATTTATGAGATTTGTGATGGCAGCATCAGGAGCCCATCCTCACAACGTTGGTGAAGTGAAGAATTACTTGACAGATGTATATCTGGTAAAAGAGCAAGAGTATCTTCAAACGGGTCAAGATCAGTTTGAGGCTGAAGGAGAAGAAAAAGATGATGAACAGGTTGATGAACCTGCAAGTGAACAAGAAAAGGATGTGGATCTAGTTGAAATTGAAGTCAGTGAAGTACTTCTCAACTTGAACAAACCCACATCCTCATCAACAAAAGATACAACTGAAGAAATTCCGAAGGAAGTTACTCCGGAAGAACCCCTCACTAGTGAGGATGTTCCGAAGTTACTTCGGAAGTTGCTCCAGAGAAATTGCCTAAGACTATTTCGGACCAAGTTATTTCGAAAGACAGTCCCAAGGTAGTTACTTCGGAAATTGGTGTTGAGACTATTCCTGACCAAGTTATCTCGGAAGTCAGTCCCAGTGCTGCAGCTTCACTTCACGAATCTCCCAAGGCTGCTGATGATGATTCTCTTGATGAGAGAACCATTTCTGGTTTCACTAATATGGAGATTGATGGTCAAAGCACAGGAGGCCAAGGTAATGAAATGGATCCTGCAGCAAGAGCTTTGATTGATCAGTTGGAAAAAGAAAATGCTTAGATTCAACAGAAACTCAAGGAAGAGCAAGAACAAAAAGATAGTGCATTGTTTGAGGAACAAAAACAACTGCTTATAGAGAATGGCATCTATGAGTATGTCAAGAACAATGCAGATCTGATGCTCTTTATCAATGAAGCTAGGAGAAGATCTGACATGTAACAGAAGAAAGAATTGCTAAAGCAGAACAGCAAGGTCTTTCAGACGAAGTTGACAACTACAGAAGGGTCTTAGGGAATGATTATAGGAAGATGCAGATGAAGATAACAAGATCTTCTTAGCTCAGTTCAGTGAAATGCTAAAGAGCAAGGAGTGCTTCTCTGATAAATGGGTTGATGAAATGAAGGGAGATGATCTGATCAAATGGATGTACATGATCTTAGCCATCAGTTCCGATCAAGTTAAAGAAATGAATGTGAAGAGGTTTATTGACTATACCTTTGAGCAGGAGAAGGCACAAGAGAAGAAGGGCATCAGATTTCAAACACTTTCTGAAGAAGATGACCTGCTGATTCACAGGTGGTACTTCAAGAAAATCTTGATAGAGAACCCTAAAAGAATCAACTGTTGCAGATTACATAGGCTGATACAAGATTATGATGTCATCAGGAAGAGTCAGATTGAAAAAGAAAGAGTCTCTGGTGAGAAGAAGCCACCAGGCATGTATGCTCTTTTTGACTCTTTGCATCCTGAAGGTCTCAGTTACCTAAAGCAGAAGAAGAGAAAGGCTCATGTCTCAGTTGGTCAACAAAAGAAGCCTAGAATCAACATTATCAAAGAAATGTTTGACACAGTCTCTGATCCCCACCTCTCATCATCTCAACCCTTCACCACATCATCACAACCCACAGCTTCCGCATTCCAAACTCTTAATCAGCCAATTCCATCTTCACAATCATCACTACCTCCTAAAGAACCAAAGCCTACACAACCTGAAACAGAACCCACATCCCAGCAACCATCAACTATCCCACCTATCAAGCTCACATTTTCTGGAAGAAAGAAGTCAATGACTAGAAGAAAGAAGATTATGATGAGTGAATCAGAAGATGAGACTGCATCTTCTGACCCTCCTAACCCACCTGTTAGCCCAATCAAACCTACTAATACTCATCCTAACATGATAAGGATTGAGGTGCATAAAAAGGAAGACTTGCACTACTTCTTCATGAGCAATGGGGAGGTGATAAAGAAGAAAAATCTGAAGTTGATTGAATAGGATAGTATGCATCAGAAAGACTTCATGAGCATAGTGGGAACTAGAAACTTCGTCTATAAGTTGTAAGGCTGATGTAGAGCTTAAATTTGAAGCACAAAGAAGACTCAAAGCTGAGAACAGTTTTTGGTAGCAACATCATAGTGGGAGACTGTTGGAAATGTTTAGCTCGGGTAAAACTCTAAGTCAGAATTCCAAAGGAAGTTCCTCTAGAACTTTTTCTGTACTAAGTAGTTCCTCCGGAACTTTTCCTTAGTTACCTTGGAAGTTTGACTTCTCACACAGTTCAAGTTCCAAGACAAAAAGCTGACAGAAAGTAGACAGAAAGTAGTTCACTTTCCGCCATGCTTTACACTGTTAACCCGATAGAGGTGCTCAACTGTTCACTATACCCACGCGTGTTAGTACAACAATTTTTGAAGTAGATATGATTACTTTATTTAGCCTTCTTAGCTAAAAGGAAATAAAAGAATATCTTTTATTTCATCCTTGCACTATTTATATTACTTGTATTTCTCTTGTTTATTGTTGATCCTTGTCCTTCTTGTTCATCAGCTGTAACACTTTGTAAACATTTGAGAAGTAATAATATTGTAGTGCTTGGAATTTACATCTCGTGTTCAACTACTTTACTTCCTGTTTACTCGTTACTCTTTACGGATCAAAAGCATCTTTGCTTTGAACACAAATAAGTCTGATTCCGCCTTTCGTGTTTGATACATTCATGTAACTTGATAGGTTAACTGTATTTAACCACGATCCAACAGCCTAGACCATAATTAAATCAAGAACACAGATAAAGTTCAGAACTTTGACAGGAAACATGGTTCAAAGTGTCAATTAATAAGAAATCAAAAGAGAAAATAAGAACCCGACACATGATTTGTAGTCGAATGCTTGATCTCCACCTTCTCCAATGACTCTTTTCTCGATTCTCTTCTCCAAATAAGTCCCCAGGCGCCCAACTTGATGACACAATGAAAACTATTCGATAGAACCCGTGCAATCCAATTTATAGACCGAATTAGGATTTTTGCAGGTTTTTAAGATACAAGGTTATCGTTTGTTCCAAATAGACCTCCAGGCGATACGTCTAGGACAAAATAATCAGGTCAACTGACTTTGGCCTTCTCGGCGAACTTCACTTTTAAGCGTACGCCTAACTCTTCATTTTCTTTAAGCAATACGCTTGGATCCCCATTTTCTGCAAACTTGTTCTTTTTTATCCTACTTACTCTTCAACTCTCGTCAAGCCTCGGGAACGATCATTTAGCTTCATATTGACCCAAAAACTCTAACTAAGACACAATTAAACATTAATAACTAAAAACCAAGTAAAATGACTCAAAACATAATCGAAATGGTACAAAACCGTAAAGGACCATGTGTTTTGCAACACATCAATAGCAAACTATTAAAAGGAGTACAAAAGAAAGTGTTTTAAAGTATGTTACGCGTTACAGTTGAGAACCATCGAAGTAAGAAGTAAATAAAGTTCGACACGATTTGATTTGATTTTCCATAAACTTGAACGATAAGTTTTTAATACAATCTATAAAGAAAGATAGATTAAAATAGCAAATATCAAAAGAACGAAACAAAAAAAAAATATAATGCAAAAAAGTTTATTAAATTTTGATAAAATTTATACATAAGATAATAAAAGAGGGAAGAAAGAAAGAAGAAATGATAAAAGAAAAAAGAAGAAAATAAAAAATGTGCGAAGGGAAACTTAAAAATAAAAAATAAAATTAAAAAAAATAACAAAAAAGAAGTCATTTGAAAAGATAGAACCAGTGGTGAGCTGACATAATAGTGTGATGTATATCTGCGGGATGATACATTAGAAACCTTTTGTGAGGATAATTCATCATTGCTCGATATTTAAAACTCTAACTATGTTAAGAAACGAAATTGGGGAAAAATCTGTTAAGCTTCTCATTAGAACACTAAAACAGATTATATACAAAGAATTAGCTAACTAACTAACTTTAACTAACTCTAACTAATTCTAACCTCATACTTAAATATATTTACAGAAATGCCCCTTATACTATTTCTAACATACTAACACCCCCCGTCAAGTTGGAGGGTATGAAACCCCCAACTTGGATAGAAACTGTTGATGTTTAGCAGTGGGTAAACTCTTAGTAAAAAGATCAGCAGGCTGTGAAGAAGTAGAAATATGAGAGAGATCAATGAGACCATCTTGCAACTTCTCTCGAACATAATGGCAATCCAACTCTATGTGTTTGGTACGTTCATGATAAACGGGATTACGAGCAATGTAGATAGCTGCCTGGCTATCACATTTAAGGGAAACTGGAACACTTAAAGGAAGAGAAAGCTCTTGTAACAGCCGAGAAAGCCAAGCAAGTTCAGCTGTGACCCGTCTCATAGAACGGTATTCAGCCTCTGCAGAACTAAGGGAAACAGTAGCTTGTTTCTTAGATTTCCAAGATAGAGGACTGCCACCAAGTAACACAAAATAACCAGAAACTGATCTACGGGTATTGGGGCAGGAAGCCCAATCAGAGTCACAGAAGGCTTCTAAGAGTAAAGAAGGATCTTTATTAAACAAAAGACCCTGAGCAAGGGTACCTTTGACATAGCACAAAGTATGCATAGCAGCCTCCCAATGAGGAAGATGAGGTTCCTTCATGAATTGACTCAAAAACTGCACTGCAAATGCCAAGTCTGGTCTAGTGTGTGTCAAGTAATTAAGTTTACCAACTAATCTGCAATATTGCATAGGATCAGGTAACAAAGAACCAGCAGTAGAAGACAACTGTAAATGAGCAGGCAAGGGACATGAAGTAGGAGAAGACTGATCAGCATGAAACTTAGACACCAGGTCTGAAGCAAACTTCCTTTGTGTCATAAGAAAACCATCAGGAGTCTTTAAGACCTCAATACCAAGAAAGTAATTAAGAGAACCAAGATCTTTGATTTTGAAAGTAGAATGAAGAAAAGCTTTAAGATCAGTCATTTCTGCAAGATTGTTTCCAGTTAAGAGGATATCATCAACATAAACAGCAACATGAACAATTGAAGAGCCCATTTGTTTAGTAAACAAAGAATGATCATTTTGAGATCTCAAATAGCCTCTTGTTTTTAAAGCATCAGATAACTTGGCATACCATTGCCTTGAGGCCTGTTTAAGCCCATAAAGAGACTTTTGTAACTTGAGAACAAGATTAGGATCTGAAAGAGGTAAACCTGGTGGAGGAACCATATAGATGTCTTCATGAAGATCACCATGCAAAAATGCATTGTTCACATCCAACTGAAAAAGGTCCCAATTTAACTTGGCTGCACTAGCAATAAGGCACCTTATAGTGGTCATTTTAACCACAGGAGAAAAAGTTTCAGTGTAATCAATACCAGGAGTTTGTGTGTCACCTCTGACCACTAGTCTGGCCTTGCATCTCTCAACCGTACCATCAGCTTTATACTTAACTTTGTAAACCCACTTACATTTAATTGGTTTCTTTCCTGCAGGTAAAGAGACAATGTCCCAGGTATGATTGGCTTGTAAAGCAGCAAATTCTTGAGCCATTGCTTCTTGCCATTCAGGTTGTAAAGAAGCTTGTTTATAAGAAGTAGGCTCAGTAATAGTAATGGGAGAGGTAACAGTAACATTATAAGCACCAGAAAAAACAGATGTAACAGTGTGAGGCATGTATGAACACTGTTACATTGATAATCTGTTAAGTAAGCAGGTTTAAGAGGAACCCTTCCAGACCTACGAACAGGAACAACAGGAGGAGGATGAACAACAGGAGGAGGATGAACAACAGGAGAAGGAGAAATAACATAAGAAGAAGGATGAACAACAGGAGAAACAGGAGATGAATGGGTATTAGGAGAAAACGAAGAAGGAGATGAGGATGGAGTGGAAGTAGAATCAGAAGAGGAAAGATTAATGGGAGACTCAGAAAGAAAAGAAGACACATCAACAACAGGAAATAAAGGAAGAGATGATGGAGCAGGAATAGAAGGGAAAAGATGTTCAAGAAAAACTACATCCCTGGAAATGATCACTGAATTAGAGTGCAGATTGAACAATTTATATCCCTTCTTACCAAGAGGATAACCAATGAAAATACAAGGGTATGCTCTAGGAGTGAACTTATCCCTGCCATGCTTTAAAGAAGAAGCATAACAAAGACAGCCAAAACTTTTTAAATGAGCATAAGAAGGAGGTTTCTGAAAAAGAATTTCATATGGAGTCTTACCATTGAGCAATTTAGTGGGAAAGATATAGATAAGATGAGTAGCAGTCAAAACACAATCCCCCCAAAATTTGAGAGGTAATTTGGATTGAAATAAAAGTGCTCTAGAGGTTTCAAGCAAATGTTTGTGCTTTCTCTCCACAACTCCATTTTGTTGTGGAGTTGCAACACAACTGGTCTGGTGAATGATTCCCTTGTCTTGAAAGAATTGAGCATTTTTAAGACCACTACCAAGTTCAAATGCATTGTCTGATCTAATGCATTTAACAGTGGTATGAAATTGATTTTCAACCATGTGAATGAAATTCTTTAAAACAGGAAATGCATTACTTTTAGTGGTGAGTAAATGGGTCCAGGTAACCCTGCTGTAATCATCCACTATGGTCAAGAAATATCTATAACCATGATAAGTAGGTTCATTATATGGCCCCCATACATCAATGTGTAACAGATCAAACACATGTGATGTTTCCCTTTTACTATGGGGAAAAGGCAATCTATGTTGCCTAACTTGTGGACAGATATCACAACAAGAAATATCAAAATCATTTTTAAAATCAGAAACATGCAACTGTTTGAGTTTATACAAAGGTAAATGACCCAGCCTATTGTGCCAAGTTCTATCACTTATTGAAACATTACAATGAGATTGATTGAAAGCGGAAATACAAGGAGAAGAATGAAAAAGTTGATTGCTCTTGAGGAGATAAAGACCATCAAGCAAACTACCAAGAACCACTGGCCTCTTCAGAGAAGGGGCCTGCAAAAAACAAGATTTGTTAGAAAAGAAAACTAAGCCATTTGTATCATGACAAAGTTTTGGAACAGAGAGAAGATTATTTTTGAATTGAGAAACCAACAGGACATGAGGTAATACAAGATCAGAATGTAGAATGACAGTGCCAGCTTTTAAAGCTAAAAGTACTTGCCCATTAGGCAAATTGATGGGAATTGGTTTTGAAAGATCATATGTGGTATTAAACAAAGATTCATCACCACTCATGTGATCACTTGCCCCTGTATCAATAATCCATTGAGAATGATTATTAGGATTAAGGATACCTGCAAAGTTAGCAGAATTGATAGTAGAATTGTGTGAAGTGGAAGCCATGTTCAAAGAACTATTATCAGTGGACTTAGAAAGGTTTGTCTGATGAAGAAGCTGCAACAAATCTTTATATTGTTCTGGTGTAAGAGTTGTTGCAGAATGAAGACTCTTGACATCAGGTTCATCAAAATCACCAATAGCAGTAGCAAAAGCAGCCATTCTTTTTGGTTTAGTGAATTTAAAATCCTTAGGAAAACCAATCAATCGATAACACTTGTTAACAAGATGTCCAGATTTCTTACAATGAGAACAGACAAGAGATTTCTTGTTATCATTTTTGACAAAAGAACCACTTTGAACATGCATAGATGCAGCTTCCATAAAATTTTGAGTACCAGCATGAATTTCCTTCTGTTTCTCATCTTGAATCAGAAGTGCATATGCTTGATTAACACTAGGCAAAGGAGACATCATCAATAAATTGCCCCTAACAGTATCATATGAGGGATTTAAACCCATTAGAAACTGAACAAGCTTTTGTTCATTTTGATTCTTTATTATTGCTTGAGAAGATCCACAAGAACAAGCAGGAATATCAACAATAGAACTAAGCTCATCCCAAATACATTTTACCTTGGTGAAATAGGATGCAATATCACTGTTGCCTTGTTGAATCTCACACAAGCTCTTTTGTAACTGGTATAATTTTGCACCATTGGATTGACCATATCGATCATTCAACTCTTTCCATAATTGTTTGGCAGTGGTGGTATAAAGAACACTATCTCCAATTTCTCGCGAAAGAGTGTTCAGAATCCACGAGATAACCATATCGTTGCATTGATTCCATTGAGCTTTCTGAATCACGTCTGTAGGTACTTCAATTGCTCCAGTAACAAAATCGATCTTATTCTTAGCAGAAAGCGCAATTTGCATAGAACGCTTCCATGCTCCAAATCCAGTTCCATCAAACGATTTAGAAACGAGAATCAGTCCAGGATGATCAGATGCATGAAGATATAAAGGATTTGAGAAATCGATTGCAGAATCATTCGAGTTTGAGTTTGAATTCGTCTCTGACATGATCAAAAAACGATCGGAAAAATGAAAGATGATTGAGAAAGGAGAACGAGAAACGAAAAGAATTGCGAAACGGAAAATGGAAACGGAAGAACGGATCGAGGAAGAAGAGCTATAGCTCTGATACCATGTTGAGAAACGAAATTGGGGAAAAATCTGTTAAGCTTCTCATTAGAACACTAAAACAGATTATATACAAAGAATTAGCTAACTAACTAACTTTAACTAACTCTAACTAATTCTAACCTCATACTTAAATATATTTACAGAAATGCCCCTTATACTATTTCTAACATACTAACCAACTAAGACACAGTTAAACATAAATAACTAAAAACCAAGTAAAATGACTCAAAACATAATCGAAATGGTACAAATCCGTAAAGGACCATGTGTTTTGCAACACATCAATAGTAAACTGTTAAAAGGAGTACAAAAAAGAAAGTGTTTTAAAGTATGTTACGCGTTGCGGTTGAGAACCATCGAAGTAAGAAGTAAATAAAATTCGACACGATTTGATTTGATTTTCCATAAATTTAAACGATAAGTTTTTAATACAATCTATAAAGAAAGACATATTAAAATAGCAAATATCAAAAGAACGAAAAAAATATATATATAATGCAAAAAAGTTTATTAAGATTATATTTTGATAAAATTTATACATAAGATAATAAAAGAGGGAAGAAAGAAAGAAGAAATGATAAAAGAAAAAAGAAGAAAATAAAAAAGGAGTGAAGGAAAACTTGAAAATAAAAAAGGAAAAAAATAACAAAAAAGAAGTCATTTGGAAGATCAAATCAGGGGTGAGCTGACATAATAGTGTGATGTATATCTACGGGATGATACATTAGAAATCTTTTGTGAGGATAATTCATCATTGCTCGATATAAAGAACTACAAATTGAAAGATCAAGTGTGAAATCATTAAGCACAAAAGTTTTAAGCAATTTGAAAAAAATCAAAACATGTCACTTAAAGGAAATATAAATGAGAGAGATTATGTTGCAGTGTGGAGAGCAATCAAGTCATGGATGGAGCTCTCAGTTCCAGTTAATTTGAGACCAAACCAATTCATTGAATGGTTTTAACATTTGGCTATGCCCATAAAAAAAGAGACGGTGGAGAGGATTGTTTATACATCGAGATTATGTTGCAGTGTGGAGAGCAATGATGGAGCTCTCAGTTCCAGTTAATTTGAGACCAAACCAATTCATTGAATGGTTTCAACATTTGGCTATGCCCATAAAAAAGAGACGGTGGAGAGTATCTTTTTGTTTATCTTATAACATTTTAAAAGATATGTAATAGTGTATAAACTTAGAAGGTGTACAGATTTGGTTGAAGAAAAAAAACCCTATCTAAGGTATCTATGTATTAGAGTATATTGTGTCAGTTTGTATATATCCTTAAGTACGAGGATCTGTTTGTATTTATTATAGAGTCTGTATCTATATATAGTTGATTATGATTAATGAGAAGGCAAGCATTGAATCCTAACATGGTATCACACCTAAGATCCTATTTTCTCTCATAAAATTCGCCCTTCTCCTCCCAACCCTAATCAGCCGCCGGCGGCCTCCCATCCCCACCCTCTGCCTTCTGCTTCTTCTCTGCCATGTCTTCTGTTCATCCAGCCCTGACTGTAACCAACATCAAGAACTTCGTACCTATTGTTCTTGATCACGGTGATGCTAAATACACGTCCTGGGCTACCCTCTTCAAGATTCACTGCAAGGCTTTTGAGTGTCATGATCATCTCGAATCAGACACTCCCAAACCTGCCGCCGCTGCTGACAAAGAAAAAGCATCTGCCTCAATCGCGTCTACCTCATGGGAGCGTGTTGACGCCATCGTCCTTCAATGGATATACGGGACTGTTTCCCCCTCTCTTCTGCAGACTGTTATCCAGACAACCGACACCACTGCCCATGGCGCCTGGAAGGCTATCCAGGATCTGTTCAGTAACAATGCTAACACTCGGGCTCTCCATCTCGATCAGAAGTTTTCTAATCTCAAACTCTCTGATTACCCCGATGTTACCGCATACTGCAATGCCTTGAAAGAGATCTCTGATCAACTTACCAATGTCAAATCACCTGTCTCCGATCACCGTCTTGTTCTCCAATTGATCTCCGGCCTCAGTGATCAATACGACGGTGTCGCCATGCTCCTCCAACAATCCAATCCGCTGCCCTCGTTTTATGATGCTCGATCACGCCTAATTCTGGAAGAGACACGTAAAGCACATCAGGTTGGTGGTACATCAGCCGCATTCAACGCCTCCGCAGCACCATCGTCCTCCTCCTCTCAGTCAGCCGCGGCCCTAGCCGCTAACGCCGGCAGGGGACAGCCGGCCCACAACAACAGCGGCGCCAATCAACAGCAGCAGCACACCTATCATGAGCGGCGACGGGACTAAAATCCCGATTCACGGTACCGGCTCCACCACCATTCACACCCCCCACCCTTTACACCTTAAAAATGTCCTTGTCTCTCCCCCTCTAATTAAAAATTTACTTTCCGTTCGTCAATTAACTAAGGATAACAATGTCTCTATTGAATTTGATGCTTTTGGTTTTTCTGTGAAGGACTACCGGAGGCGGAAACCTATCCTTCGATGTGACAGCACCGGTGACCTCTACCCATTTGATCCGGCTTACTCTGCTTCTGCTGCTCCATCTGCTTTTGTCGCTTCAACCCGGGACACCTGGCACCAACGTTTGGGTCATCCTGGATCTGCTTTGCTTCGTTTTTTGAATAAACATCAATCCATTTGTATTGACGACTCTAGTTTGAATTTTAATAATAAAAGTTTATGTCAATCTTGTGTGTTTGGTAAATCTATTAAATTGCCTTTCTATAATTCTCATACTACTACATCTTCTCCTTTCGACATTCTTCATAGTGACCTCTGGACTTCGCCCGTGCCAAGCTCCAATGGTCATCGATACTATGCCAAGCTCCAATGGTCATCGATACTACCTTCTCCTTCTCGACGACTTTACCAATCACCTATGGACGTACCCCCTTCTTAATAAATCTTCTATCTTCTCCATTTTTCAAAAATTCTCCACCCTCATTTTTACTCAATTTGAACGCAAAATTAAAGCTTTTCAATGTGATAACGGCACCGAATACAATAATAAAAGTTTCCATAATTTTTGCGATCAAAACGGAATGCAATTCCGCTTCTCGTGCCCTCATACCTCTTCTCAAAACGGCAAAGCAGAGCGCAAAATCCGGTCCATCAACAATCTCATGCGGACTCTTCTCACCCATACCTCCGTTCCCGCCAATTTTTGGCATCATGCCCTTCAAATGGCCACCTATCTCCTTAACATTCTCCCAAGCAAAGTCAAAAACCACAACACCCCAACCTATCTTCTCTATCGCCAACACCCGTCTTACACGCACCTTCGCATCTTTGGATGCCTCTGTTACCCCCTTCTCCCCTCCACTTCTATTCATAAGCTTCAAAACCGCTCCCTTCCATGCGTGTTTCTTGGCTATCCGTCTAACCACCAGGGATACAAGTGCTATGACCTTGCGTCCCGTCGGTTATTCATCTCTCGACACGTCGTCTTCGACGAAACGGTCTTTCCTTTTGCCACTCCGTCTCCATCGGCCATTCCCTCCTATGACTTCTTATCCTCTGATCCTCACCCGTCTCTCTTTACCAACCCCACCGAACCTACGGTTCCATCACCTTCTCCGGCACCATCGCCCCCTCCTTCTCCTAAAACCCCGGCGGTCACCAAGACCGCCGACCCACCTATCCTTCAGTATAGTCGGCGAAACAAAAACCAGGCTCCCCCTGTTCCGTCGACAACTCCCACCTCCCCATCTGCGCCTACGCCTCCTCCCCCTCCTCCCCCACCCCCCCCTCCTCGGATGACTACACGTAGTATGTCCGGGGTGTTCAAACCCAGACAACCTGTCAGTCATCACACCACTACCACCCTTGAACCGCTTCCCAAATCACCCGTTGCAGCCTTAGCCAACCCTATCTGGTACCGCGCCATGCATGATGAATTTACTGCTCTTATCGATAATAATACGTGGGAGCTTGTACCTCGTATGCCTAATATGAATATTACTCGTTGCATTTGGCTGTTTAAACATAAAACTAAGTCTGATGGGTCTCTTGAGCGCTACAAAGCGCGTTTAGTTTGTGATGGCAGGTCTCAACAGGTTGGTGTGGATTGTTTTGACACTTTCAGTCCGGTTGTCAAACCGGCTACTATCAGGACGGTACTTAGCATTGCTATTCATCATGACTGGGATATTGCGCAGCTTGACGTCAAGAACGCATTTTTACATGGTCATTTATCTGAGACAGTCTACATGCACCAACCGATGGGGTTTCGACACCCATCTTTACCTAATCATGTTTGCAGGTTGAAGAAATCGCTGTATGGTCTTAAACAGGCTCCTCGTGCCTGGTACTAGCGGTTCACTGATTTTGTGGCCACTCTTGGTTTTCGTCACAGTCTCTGCGATCACTCCTTATTCATATACAGGTCTGGTCAAGATGTCGCCTACCTTCTTCTATACGTGGACGACATTATTCTTACATCATCATCTTCTCAGCTAAAGCAGCACATTATGTCTCACTTATCCAAGGAGTTTGCTATGAAAGATTTGGGGTCTCTTTCCTACTTCCTTGGTATCTCAGTCACTCGAGACAACACTGGTCTTTTTCTGTCTCAACACCAGTATGCTGTAGATATTATTGCACGGGCCAAGATGACTGACTGCAACCCGGTGCACACACCTGTCGATACAGCAGGTAAGCTGGGTGCTGATGCTGGGGCTCCCGTTACTGATCCTACGGCATTTAGGAGCCTTGCTGGTGCACTTCAGTACCTCACCTTTACTCGTCCTGACATCTCATATGCTGTTCAGCAGGTGTGCATGCATATGCATGACCCCCGTGAGGGTCACTTTCTGGCGCTTAAGCGCATTATCCGGTATCTCAAGGGCACTGCCACCATGGGTCTTCATCTGAGTCGTGCTGCTGTCTCTTCTCTTATCTCTTACACTGATGCAGACTGGGCAGGCTGTCCTGACACACACCGTTCTACGTCCGGATATTGTGTTTACTTGGGGGACAACTTAATTTCTTGGTCTTCCAAGCGTCAGACCACTATTTCCCGCTCCAGTGCCGAGGCCGAATATAGGGGAGTTGCTCGTGTTGTGGCTGAGCTCTGTTGGCTACGCAATCTTCTCATGGAGCTTGGAAACTCTCCTCGTCGCACTTCACTCGTTTATTGTGATAATGTGAGTGCGATTTTCATGTCTGAGAACCCGATCAACCATCAGCGGACGAAGCACATAGAGGTAGATCTTCACTTCGTGAGGGAACACGTTCAACGTGGGGAGGTTCGTATCTTGCATGTTCCCTCTCGCTATCAGTTTGCCGATATTTTTACGAAGGGCCTACCTCGGGTCTTATTTGAAGACTTTCGTTCCAGCTTAAGCATTCGGAAACCTCCTCCTTAAACTGAGGGGGTGTATTAGAGTATATTGTGTCAGTTTGTATATATCCTTAAGTACGAGGATCTGTTTGTATTTATTATAGAGTCTGTATCTATATATAGTTGATTATGATTAATGAGAAGGCAAGCATTGAATCCTAACACTATGTAATAGTGTAAAAATAAGAAGATAGTATAAGAATACATACAATGATTTTTAAAGCTAACTATGAAAAGATGGAGATCCTCATTGACTCAATTTTACACTTTTCGTTCATGTGGATAGGAAATCGAAATAGTAAACTTAAATTTTTTTGGACCTAGTAGTTACAAAACCATCTTCCTTTCATGTAACTCTTGTTCTTTTTGTTTGGTTAGTTTTTTCTAACTATGCGTTTGTATACAATCTCTTTTTTTTGAAAAATGATTGTAATGAGGCAACGTACTTAAGTGATCCAAAAGGATAAAATATTTTTCTTTTTCTGTTAGCTATGGTTTGTCTTGCTAAGTTTTCACACTAAAGTTTTTAATGAGAAAGTATCACCAAGTGTATATATTATTTTATTTCATTGTGCGAGTCTAAAAGGATTGTTATGATATCTATATTCATGACTTCCATTTGACCATCATGTATGTGTCATTATGTTGTATTAATGTTCTAACGCTATAATTAGTGTTTTTCTACATGATACAGAAATCAACAAAATCATTTTTATAAAATTTCTCACCATATCTCTCTAGCTATATGTTCATAAAATCTATTATTTTTGTTATCTTTTATATATTGGAAAGTAAGCTGTTCTACAACAGAAGATATATTATAATGGGTTGGTATTGTTTTGTTTATGTCCTAATTAGTATTTCTTAACTTATCTAACCAAACAAAGTCACATGGGAAAGTACCAATGAAATGTCTTCTCTCCATGAATACTTAATGCCTCTTTCATTCTTTCATGACTTTTACAATCTTCTGCATCTTACCTATGCCTTCTTTCCTAGGAATGGAAACTGACATTAAGGATGTAACAAGACATTTGCTTAGATTAAAAGGCTGATGACAATGAAGGACTAAAAGAGTTCAAGAGAATTAAAGTTTAAACCTCATTGTGGGGCATAGAATTCCATATTGGTGAAACAAAAACCAACTGCATCATTAATATCTATCCTCTTGAATATGGGGGATTTAGTACCTCTGTTTGCCATTATAGTTCAATATATAGCTAGCATGATTGAACCCTATGAATCTAATTAGAATAAGGGTTATTTTGGTTGAAACAAATTCTCACTAGTTTGCCATTTCACTACTAAAATTAACACATATCTATTGTAGACATACTCGTAGTAGATTTGTAAGTAATTATATTGTCTGCAATTAGTTTTACTAGGGATTCTTGATATGTAAACACATAATTAACTAGTTTTGAGACAAAAAAAAATGTCAGTCTCAATCTTAGGAACGCAGTTTTGGTGTGTAGGCATTTGGTGCCAAATGTTCCTAGGAATTTTTTGCTACGGTAAGTATGAAGGAAATGTGTTAAGAAATTTTACTTTACAAATTTTGCTAGAGATTTTGTTAGGAAACTTGCTACGAATTTTGTTAAATTTTGTTATGGATTTAGATATGGGTTCTACACGGAATTGCTCAATTTTTTTTATATTTTAATTATCATACACGGAGTATATATATATTGGAAAAAAGTTATGATACAAAGGATCAAATCCATGCGAAACATGCAAAGGAAGAACAGCCATTGATTAGCGACAATCGAACAGATCTAAAGGACATGAGTGCTACACGCGTAAACCTAAAAATATCAGCTTATTTTTACTTAAAAGGGTAAAGTTTTCTTTTCATAAAACAAATTAAAAAATAAATACATTAGCGTATAATAACACATGAAACATAATTAAGAATGCGTAATTTTTATAACACGTAACATACATACAAAATAACGCACCTATCACATAATTACGCACATATTTTTTTTAAATCACGCAACTAAAAAAAACAAGTGACGAGGTCACAAAGAAAATGATGACTTTGCCCAAAAGTTATGTCCGTGAGCTTGTCCTTCTGTTCATGATAGACAAAGACAAAACCGATCTCGAACAGATGCAAGCAATTGCAAACATTCTCAAGGCCCTCAATGTCTTTGTTCACTTGATGTCATTTTTAGAAGCATTGAGTAGAATTTCATATATTGGTTGTAATATCATTTTTAAAGTATTTACAATTTCACACGCATTGTTGCTATTAATCTCTCTACAGAATCACACACATTATCATTATTACGCAGAGTACCAAACATATTCACGTAATATGTAAGAAAATAAAAAAATTCATGTATAATGGCAAAATAAAAAAACATAAACATAATTACGCACGTATACAAATTAATCACGCAAAGATATAAAGATTACGCATGACTGACAACAATAATAACACAAAGCACCAAAAAAACGTTATTAAAAAAACTTTCATAATTACACTAAAAAAACAATTACCCAAAATTTATAAAAAAAATGGCAAAACATAAGCAATAGTTTACTAACGCAACACTCTTGTAAATAACGCAGAGATTAAAATAAACAGCGAAACCATGTATAAACATCATGCATAATGAAAGTCAAAAACAAAGATAAAACATAATTACGCATGACTAACAAATAATAATTACGCAATCGTCAACTACATTATAAAAAACGTTCTTAATTACGCAAAAAGATAAACACAATTACGCAAGTATAAAATGACAAAACATAAACAACATTTTACTAACGCAAACTGTATTGTAATGATGGAGAGATTAATATAAACAGCGAAATCATGCACCTGATTTTAAAAAAAGAACAGATTGACTTCGTTTTCATTTGAATTATATATCTCATACCCCCCATCAAGCATATACGGCTGATATTGATGACGGTACAATTTTTTTTATTAAAAGACATAAAGGCCCCTCCACATAGAAACGTAGTTGCCATGTGTCATTCTCTTGTTCCTTCGCACACACTTCGCATGCAAAATGTGATATACACACACACACACACACATATACAGGGTTAGGTTCAAATGAGAACTTTTTATTTTGAGAACTTTTGAGAATCAAATTTCAACCACTAATTTCAGGTGGGGACCACTATAATTCATAGGAGGGTTTTACATATATATAAACTAGTTGCTTAGAATGGTTCTTAAAAGTTCTCAAAACCAATTAGTTCTCAAATGATCATCTCCCCATATATATATATATATATATATATATAGGGAAAGAGTATTTTGGAACCCACGTTGAGTTGAGGAAACTTTGGAACCTCGTAAAAAACGAGGTTAAAAAAACGTTTTTTTTTTCTACATTTTTTATGGTGGTTCTTTAGGTTATAAACTACTCGTATATGAAAAAAAATCAAAAAACCGCCTAGTAGATTTTTTTTTTAAAAATCTCAAAAAAGATTGGTTACATATGTAACTTTCATGTGTAAACGCATATATATACAGTTTACACATGAAAGTTACATATGTAACAACTTTTTTTTGAGATTTTTTTTAAAAAAATCTACTAGGCGGTTTTTTGATTTTTTTTTCATATACGAGTAGTTTATAACCTAAAGAACCACCATAAAAAAATTTAGACAAAAAAAATGATTTTTTAACCTCGTTTTTGACGAGGTTCCAAAGTTTCCTCAACTCAATGTGGGTTCCAAATTACCCCAACCCTATATATATATATATATATATATATATATATATATATATATATATAGGGAAAGGATAAAATGAAAACTTGTTTGAGTTGGAAAAACCATGCAAACCAATTTATGGCCTTAGATCTAATCCATCCAATGGTCTATATTAATTCCATCTTTTCCATTTTCTTTTATTATCTAATTATTTTGTCTTTATAGGCAAAAGGGTAGAATGGGAAAGGAAAAAAGATGATGTGTAATTACGAAGAGACATGTTGTACTTGTGGCAGACACCATCCCCTACATTTCAAAATCATCTCTATATCTATCTCATAAACCCATTATCATCTACAACCTCCATCAACACATACCAGATCTCATAAACCCACCATCATCTACCACCTCCCACTCATAAACTCACCATCATCTACCACCTCCATCAGGATCTGAGAAACCCACCACCGCCACCAACCACCTCCGCCATCACCTACCACATTCGCCACCACCAACCACCTCCGCCACCACCTACCACCTCCGTCCTCCCTTCACCATCTCATATCTTCTACTTCATTCATCTTTCCGAATGTCACAGTCTCATCCGAATAACCCATCATGGCAGCAGATCTGGAGCACAGTCGCATCTCCGGCAACCTCCGAAAAGCTTCCCCAGTGATGTGCTCGTGACCCACAAGCTTCGATCGTCCATACCTGTCGTAGTCCCATGCGCCATTCGGAAGACCTCTGATTGTCCATACATGTAGTAGCCCCATAAAAGCATAATGGTTTGTATCAGATTGTTTTTTAATTAGATATTTATTGAATTCTTTAGTTTTTCTACCTATCTTGTTAGTCAATTTAATTTGTTCTATTTTTTTCTATTAAGTAACGTTTTTAATCATTCATCATTTTTAGGAATAAAATGGTGATTTGTTTTTTTCTAGGTTTTTGATTATGGGTTGAAGGAAATCATGAATTTGAAGAGAATCATGGTTTTTTTCTGTGTTTATAAAAAACAAAATCATGGGTTTATATTTGGGATTAGAAAATTATGATGATAAGAATACCCTTTTTATTTATTTTTGGTTTATATTCATGTTAATTTATCTTGTGTGTTATTTTACTTATGTGTGATGTTACATATGATTATGCTATTTTATTCTAATAACACGTGTAACATTACGTATGTTACAAACAACTACATATGTTACAAGTTGTTGCATTTGTAAGTTGTTACATTTACAGATCCTATTATATGTAACATGTTACATATGTGACAAGTTGTTACATATTACATATGTTACATATTATTGCTAAGATGATAAATACTTGATAAATACAAACTGATGTATTTTGTTACACATGTAAAATTCTACTATTACATATATAAATTTAGTTACGTAACAAGCGTAACATGCGTGTTACATATGTAATTTTACACACGTATCCTGTTATATGTTATAAATTATTGCTAAAATGATAAATACTTGATAAATACAAACTAATGTATATTGTTACACATGTAAAATTCTAATGTTAATTATCTAAATTTATATATGTAACATGTTACATATGTAAATTTCCTTATGTAACTTGTTATATATGATTATGGTTCTTCATAGCTCCTGAAAATTTTCTTCATCCATGGCATGCTTGAACAAAGTTCCCTCTATAACATGTTACTTACGTAACTTTACATTATGTGGAAATTTTTAAAAGTATTCTGGATGTGATTGGTAGTGTTCATATATGAGGCTTACATATGTAACAGTTGATAATATGTCTTAATAGTGTTCATATGTGACTTTTAACACTCACACATTTCGTATGTAACAATATGATTGATATAGAAAAATACATATATAACTTTTAACATTCACAATCTCACGGGCCTTTATTTTTTATCAGTTTATTTCTAAATACTTGCTAAATGTTTTTATTAAATATCCATTAATTGTTAACTTAATTCTAAGACGATAAATACTTGATAAATATAAGCTGATGAATTTTGTTACATATGTAACTTTCTAATGTTACATATGTAAATTTACTTGGGTAACATGCGTAGCACACACATTTTTAAGATGATAAATATGTAAACATGTAAAATTACTTACGTAACATGCGTAACATGCATGTTACATATGTAATTTTACACACGTATCCTGTTATATGTTACATGTTACAAGTTGTTACTTGTTACATGTGTTACAAGTTATTGCTAAGTGACAAATACTTGATAAATACAAACTGATTTATTTTGTTACACGTGTAAAGTTATAAAGTTACATATGTATATGAACGAATTAGCTTGTTTTCTTTGCAGGTTAAAGGATTTTCTGTGTCAAAGATGAAGATGATTATCAGTAGCTGAAGCATAATTAGCTTGTATATTTTTTTGTTAGCTTGATATATTTTTTGAACATTTTAAAAATATTTCAGTTCATATGAAACATTTTCTAACGTTTATTGTTGATTATAATTGTTTCTTTATAAATTAATAAAATTTAATTGTCATTTCATTGTTTACACAAGTACTCGTGATTTTACATATGTAACATGCAATAAGACATTTAGATATGTAGCATGGAGAAAAATAATATAACTCTACCACTAATAAACTACATTTTGGTGAAATAATAAACGAGGCATTTAATTACTTGATTGGTTTTTTTTTAAACAATGATGTTACCTATATAACTTAACAATAATGTTACATATGTAACTAGAACAAAAAATAACCCACTAAAAAATACATTATGGAGAAAAAGAATATATCACATTAATAAAAGACGAGTTACATATGTAACTAGTCAATGATGTTACATATTACGCAATGATGTTAGATATGTTATTTTACCTACGTAATGATGTTATATATGTTGATTGTAATTATTTCTTATAATATAATAAAATATGTCATCTTTTTCCTACACATGTCAAGATGATTTACGTATGTAACATGCTGTGAGTAAAATTTTGAATAACGATAACACATAACTGAAACGTTTTATATTAAAGAGAAAATAAAAGAGAGAAATGTAAGACAACATTATTTATACATATTTGGTTATAATTTAAAAATATAAACAATGATTTTGCATTTTTTTGTTTTGTTGGTTGTGAAAGTTAGTTTAATAACTTTAATTAATTGTTTAAAAAAACGTTTAATTAAGAAGAAAAAAAGTGCTAGAAAAAGTGATTAAATGATAGAGATGGAGAGAGGAGAGAGAAGAGAGAAATGTATTTTTACTTTTTGCTTTTTAAGAAAATAGTACAATGTACAAGAATTTTTGCAGAGATAAAAAAGACTTTTTGAGACTTCTTGCAGAGATGAAAAAGAAGAATCAAAAGCCTTTTACCATTTTGCCCTTCAAGACATTAAAGAATGTAACATACCTGGAAGATTGTGGTCCATGGATTATGGTTTTCATGGTTTTTCCAACTCAATCAAGTTTTCAATATATCCACCCCCTATATATATATATATATATATATATATATATATATATATATATATATATATATATAAATTCACATACAAATATACAAACTATAACAAAGTGAAATATTCAAAACATGCCACATAAGAGGTGTTCAAAACTTGAACATAAATAAAAATATATATTTTGGATAAATAAAAATGTGATTTGAGCTTAAATTAGGTTTGGGGCTAAATATATATTTTGGGCTTAAGAATGGATATTGGGCCCAAAACAATGAAAATACAGTTATTGGGCCAAACGGACCCAAGTTTGCTCATAACGAATTCAAACTGTAATAAACGACGTTTTTAAAACTTGTTGGGTCAAATAATGTCAACCAATTTAAAAAGATAGACGGTTACAAAACCGATATTAAATGCGAAAAATATAATTTCTGAGTTATAATATTCAAATGGGTAATTTTTGGATATTTGACTAACGACACTTGGAAAAATATAAGCATAAATATATTAAATGTACTTATTTCTTTATACAACTTAAAACGAGTCGTGTCGGGTCAAAGTGTCGTTTGACCCGAACCCTAAAAGCCAACATTAGGATTTCAAGTGTTTACAAATTTCATACATTGGAAATATAGTTCATATTTTTTAGCGTCTTACATATATTTATATTTCGGTTCACATATTTAAATCACCAACGTGTTGTCACTAAATGTTTTACAGGTTACATGCAAGCTGAGTAGTATTGGATGAATAATTACATCACCTGCTTGCTCATATTCATATACTGAGACCGTAGGTGCCTAATATGTTACCGTAGGTTTCTTAAAGTGTTTTAAGGCACGCTAGGTCTACACGTCACTTTTGGGGAGAATTACATGCATGCTATATTAGGAGGCCCACGTGTTAGACTCTAAAGAAATAAGAGTGAATGAAGAAGCAAATGACAACTTTTATTTCATGCTCCAAACTAAATTTTCATCCTCCATTTATTGGGAGGAAACTTACAAAAAAATAACAGAAAGTAAGAATGCAATAAACGAAATATATGTCACCTTGGACCAAGACCCACAAGCTAAATTTTAGTTTATCTTTGATCATTGTTCGAGAATTTACCTCACTTAATTGACTTTTTTTCTTGTAACAGTTAAAAGTTTAAATGTTATAAGAAATCTGATTTGAGATGGTTAATCTCCCAATTGATATACCATGAGAGCGGGTTTTAAAGAAATAAGAGAGAATGAAGAAGCAAATGATAGTTTTTTTCCATGCTCCAAACAAAATTTTCATCCTCCATTTAAGGGGGTGACTTACAAATAAAAAAGGGAAAGTAAGAATGCAATAAACGAAATAAATTTTCCCTTGGACCAAGACCGACAAGTTATGTTTTAGTTTATCTTTGACCGAGAATTTCCCTCACTTAACTGACTTTTCTTCATATGACCATCAATGGTTTAATTATTCGGTTTTTGAGATGACATGTTTTAGTCGTTGGGTCTAACGGTGGATCCTACACGTGCTCTTTTGCATGGGTCAAACAGTGGATTGTATCACAATACATTTTCATATGGACACAATTTACTATAACGATACACAACAATTACATAAGACAATTTTATATCATGTTAAGTCTTTTCACAACCGGATCGTTAATTGTTACATAGCGCAGTGATGATAGGTAAACCATCGGGTTTAACAAACCCTTCCCGCGTTAGTCATGCTAACTTTCAGTTTAGGCCAAACGGATATATTGTCGGTCTCATTTACAGGCTCATGTTTATGATAGCATGTTTCCTAGGGTTATTAATTCAGTCGAGTGTTGGCTGCAGTGACTTGTGGCAATGGTTATCATGTATGATCAACACCTGTCATGTAAAGTATTTATTGTTGTCCATTTGAAATTGTTCTCATACAATACAAACCGATAAACTCACCAACATTATTTATAGTGTCACACCCCAACCACAGTAGTTATCATCACGATTCATGACATCATGAACCATAACATACAGAATATCCAACGACTCTATATGAGTGTCGAAAACATATGTAGTCATGTCATAATGAAATAAATAAAAGTTTAACAAATCAAAGTTTAAAATAGTTTTAGCGGAAGCATCAAAAGTAAATCATTGGAAGTGTTTAATGACATGACATGTGATAACGCCCCAAATGAGTGTAACATTCCTAAATGAAGGACGCGTGTAAGCAGATGCCAAAATGCAACATCTATATACATGTGATAAACATATCTGAAAAATAGTTAACAATAATGTTGGTGAATTCACAAGTTTAATAAGTGAAAGTGAAAGTGAAGACCGGTTTTACCATGGGTTACACTACTATTACTTTACGTGACTGTGTTGGTTGACACAAATAACTATTTCCATGAGTCACTGGAATAGAAGCTTGACTACAAAGGTGCCCCCGTGCAACATATTTTCCAAACAAGTGCATGAATTAGGTCAATTATATACTCATTTTGATATGTGATCGAAGTTAGCGCGACTAACACGGACATGGTTTGTCAACCACGATAGATCTATCCATATCCATGATTAATTACCATCGCTATCCAACAACTAATAGTCCAGTTGTGTAGAGTCTTACATTGGAATTTCATGTTTCATGTCTCATATATAGTGTGTATCACTAAGTAACATGTATCCATATAAAAAGTATTCATGAAACAACATGCAACTCTTTCCCAAATATAAAAAACTAAAAAGAGAACGTGAAACTCACCTGCAAGTCTAAAATGTGAATGAGTGAACGACTTAACCGTGCCGTATATCATGTAACACACCTTAAGGTCCAAAACATATGGTCAAGTCTAAGTCACCCAATAAGACTCGGTCAAGTCTCGTATGGGTTAGTCCGATAACGTATTGGTGATATTTATTGATAGTGAATAACATACTTATTTCTTGAAAATTAATATAAACGTGACTCATATAATAAATTGTGAAATGGGTACACGTAACTTCAACTAAAAAACACACATTTTTTAAGGAGTTGAGTTTTGCAGTTAAGAACAAGTGAGAAATACTTGTTCTACATTTCATGTGATCGAAACATATTTATGTGAAAGATAGACCAAATTGTTATGTTGCCAAATGGTTCCATATTTAAACATAATCCATTATATTTTTCACATCAATTGAAAAACAAGTATTTAAATCATCAAATCCTTTTAATAACTTGCAAGACTTTACATAAAAGTGTAACCACATACATTTTTTATGAAACTTGTATAAAAGTGTAACCCGAAATTAAATATGAATCTAGATTTATGTATTTAAACTGACTCGTTTGACCTAAAACTTGTATATTTGTATATGTATGTTATAAGTTTAGTAAATATTAGTAGAATTGGTAGATATTAATAGATATGTCAACGTTAGTATTTGTATTTGGTAAATGTTAGTACTTTGACCCGTTTGACCCGGAATTAAATATGAATCTAGATTTATGTATTTAAAATGACCTATTTGACCCGAAATTTGTATGTTTGTATATGTATATTATAAGTTTCGTAAATGTTAGTAGGATTGGTACTTGTTAAATGTTTATAGTTTGACCCGTTAAATATAAATCGAACGTATGTATTTAAAGTGAACAGTTTTACCCGAAACTTGTAAATGCTTGTTTTAACCATTTTTTTATAGGATAAAATACCAATTGGTTCAAAACCCGACATTCCGAGCACAAATGTCACAAACTAATCCAGGTTTGAATATGGAAACAACTGTTGGCGACCAATATAACGATGCGGATGTTGGAGAATCATCGGTCGAGAGAAATGAGAAGGACGGATGATGATATCATATAAATAGGTAGTTTATATGTTGTCACACCCCGGACAAAGGATTGGGTGTGAGCGAGATGGAACATTGTCACAGATGTACAGAACAACTACTACTAAATTCAAACGTTAATTAAAACATAATATCATTAATTGTTGCAGCGGAAAGAGTGGTAAGCGATATTGTCTTACATTTGAACTTAAAAGTCTTGTTCATTTATTGAAAAACATAAAGTAGTTATTTAGGATAGATAGGGACTAGGACTCCAACGAAGCAGGTCTGAATGTAAAGGCGAAGTCCCATTTGCACGGCTTCCATGATCAGCTTATTTACCTGAGAAATCATGAGTTTAAAAGGTCAACATAAAGTTGGTGAGGTTCACAGGTTTATGACTCGATAGTAAGATGGTAAAACAGTTTTCAGAATACTTAAATGTTACGTTGGCTTACTGTTGTAGTTGTATGCATGATCTCACCTGAACCTTGATTTCAAATACTAACGGTTTACCCACCCATGGTATCCTCGCCCGAGATATACCGAACAGAGCAGAATAACTGACGTGTACCCAAAGACAATATCCGGAAGTCAGAATTGGAGCTACCAATCCGGGCAGGGTTGTCAACCCAAATAGATCTATTCACTAGTTATCGTTTCGAGCAGAACTAATTGAAATCAACTAATGGTGGGATTCAGTTGTACTAACTTTTATAACGATAAAGTACCAGTTGTGGGCAATCAGTAAGAGAACAGAGAGTCATACGGATAACAGTAGACCATAACATTAAGTTAAAACATTTTATCAGTTCATGTTTCTCCCCCATAAATATAAAACATTTATAAAGAAAAGGGGCCGTGAAACTCACTTGATTCAGTGATAATGATGGACTGCCGAGTGGCAACTAGCAAGTAAAGTTCTAATAAAAACATAAGACAATATGCATAAGGGTCCACATAATCATTTGAGTAAAGAACGTTACCCAAATGATACCGGTCAAGTCTTGACGTATAATCCCGTTTGTAGCGTTTTGAAAACCCGTTAGTTAATCAGTTTACAAAATCAGTAAATGAAATCGTTCACGTATAAAGGCATTTAATGTAAATAAATACAAGGAATAAACATGCGATAACGTATTGTGAAGAACGGTTCAATCAAGTATTAAACATCGTTTTAAATAATAATATTTATTATTATTTTTAAGTTCGCTCAATCGATTGAATATTAATCGCGTTAAGTTATAATATATATAACTAGAGTTGATAACTATTATCGAATAATTATTCTAACTTGTCGAAATAATTTTATTAAATTATTACAAGTTAGAGATTAAATGATTTAACACAAGTAGGTAAATATTAAAGCTTATTTTAATATTGAAACTCATGTTATTTGAAAATTAGGGTTTCTAAAATTCATAAGGATAATTATTTGTTAAAAATAAATATTTACGATTTGTTACGTCGTAAAACGTTTTTAAATCGTTTAAAGATTTCGTTTCAATTTCAAACATCTAAAATAAACATTTGATCCGGTTAAAACGTTTTGAGTATTTTGGTTCATTTAAAATAATCAAAAATGTTTAAAATATGTTTTTCATAATTTCTATAAGTCTTTTGATTTTATTTTTATTAAACCATTTTTAAATAACTTTATTTATCAAATAAAGTTAGGGTTTTTATTTTTAAGACTTTTTATAGAATTATTTACCAACATAAAATATTTTCGATTTTGTATAAAATCCAAAGTTTTATACTTTTTGTCAGTTGTTCAAAAATATGATATTTTATCATTTTTGAACATAATATATATATATATATATATATATATATATATATATATTTTATCCATTTTATTTCTATAAATTCTAAACAAGTCATTTAAGTCTTGTATTTCAGAAATTATATTTTTATAAAATATGACCATTTTATATAAGTTAAGTTTCATGGTGAATTTTTATGGTTTAAATCCAAGTAATTTTTATAAAATTACTAGTTTTAATATTTTACCATAAAATTCATTTAAATGGTTTAATGTTAACATTTTATGTCCAATATTTTTATATAATCATCCTGATGTCCAAAATAGTCCATAAGTGTTTTTAACACCAAGTTAGTCCATGTTAATTTGCCATTAGCATATATTAGTCCAAAAATCAAGATGATTAACAACATAAATCACAATTAGCAATTCTAGCAATTTAGAACACTTTAAATCATGATAACCTACCAACATAACCAAATGACATTTCTAGTCACCATAACATACTAACAAAAATGTTTTTAATCCATCTAACCATGCAAAATATAGTAATTAACATGGAATCACTAGATGATTTAACCAACACATTAAGTTAGTTAAATGAACCATAGGTTTTTATTTTTAATCAAAAACACACCTTATTGTGTTAGAAACCTATAAGATAATCAAGATCATTAGAAAAACTTAGGATCTTTAAAGTGTTAGATTGTCAAGACTTGGGATCATTTGGGAATGTTACTAACGTATGAGAAATGTAAACGAAGTCGGTTAAAAAAGAAAATACTCACAACGGGTAAGGAAAAGAAAATCGAGAAGAGAGGAGAAAGGAGGCGGGTGGCGGTTCTCGGTGAAGGATAGCGGCGGCAACAGGAGCATCGCAACAGCAGCAGCAGCTCCGGCAACAGCAGTGGCGGACATCAGCAGTTCCGGCGGTAGTGGTGGTGGCTGTTTTCTGTACGAAGGAAAAGAGGGAAGCAGAGGGTGGCGATGGGAGTGTTTGGCCGGGAAAAAAAGGAGGAAAGAGGGGAGGAGTGGGCTGTTGTGATGGTGGATCATAGTGGTGGTGGTCGTGGCTGGAAATGGTGGTGACAGCTGTGGATGAAGGTGGTGGTAGCCGGTGTGGTTTGCGACAGAAAATAGAGGGGAGGGTGAGGGAGAAAGGTGGCGGTGGTGGTTTTGGTGGTTGTGGCTTCACCCGAGAAAAAGAAGAGGGATGGAGGTGGTGGTTCATGGTGGTGGCGGTGGCTAAAGGAGATGGTGGTTGGGTGTTGCTTGGCTGGTCTCGACAGAAAAAAAGAGAAGAAGAAGAGGAGCCGGTCACTATGAGAAGGAGGGAGAGAGTGAGTGAGTTTGTGTGTTTGTGTGTAGAAGTTGGTAGGTTAAGTTGGTGGTGAAGGTAAGGTGCAAGTCACACATCACTATTGAACCATGATGAGCTAGGGTGAGGGTACTAGAATGGTGATGTGGTGAATTAATCATCACATTTTTACTTGGCAAAAATCACTAACATCATTTCTATAAAAGATTCAAAGTGTATGTGAATGTTTTTATGAAAACTTGTCATGTTTTATAAAATAGGTTATGTATTGTAGGAGTTTTATAAAATATGGGAAAGGTGGTGATGATTAAAATTATAACTTTTATAATTAATAAAACTATAAAAATTATATAAGTTGGTGATTAATTTTTATAAAAATAAAAGGTGGTAACCTTTTTATAAAAATTACAAAGTTGATGGGCTCGGTTTCATTGTTTTAGGATTATTGGGCCTATTAGGCCAAGTTGGGCCCAATTGGGTGTTCGGTTGGAGTTTGTTTTAAGTCTTGACAACAGTTTAGTTTATAATGTTTTTATTTCATAAAAACAAATGTTTAAGTCGGTTATAACAGTTTTTAAAAATTAGTTATACTTTTTAGTTTTTTGAACGGGTTGCGGTTAACGTTTTCAGTTTGTCAGTTCGGAACAGTTTTAAGCTCGACCGTTCAGATTGTTTAAAACCGAATAGTTTTAGACGATCGATCGCTTATCAGTTTTCCGTGTCGATTATATAAACGTTCGACCCCAGTTTCGGATAATATATAGAAATACATTTTATATTTATTTTTCTTTTGAAGTTCCATGATTTATACATGAAATTTCTAAGCATTTAACGGGTATACGCTTCTAGTACAAACGCGGGATTAGGTTTACGTCCTCAGTTAACCGTCAGACACAGTAATTAAAAGTTTAAACAGTAATCAGATCAGTTAAAGCACATTAGTACTTAATTTAAAAGTCAAAGTAAACAGTTTGACCTGGATTTTCGGACGAGGTGTCACATATGTTTAACTTATGACTTAATTAACAACTTATCTTCAAAATAATGTTTATGTACGTACTTACTTTCATCATTTTCATGCATGACAATGTTAGCTTGTGTATGTATTTGTTGTTGTGGATTACAGATTTCAAAGTATATGTATTTCGAAAAATCTGGAAACGAGAAAAATACAGGAGAAATATGCATGATGGGTCTTGAAATATTAGCGGCGACAGTGTTATTAGCGGCGAAAGGCATTAGCGGTGACACGGGCATTAGCGGAGTCACATAGAGCTTTAGCGGCGATGGATTTTCTGCGGCGACAAACAGGGTTTTAGCGACGACAAAAGTCGCTGCTAATAGTCCTTTTTTCTTGTAATGAACAGAACAGTAAATTTAACTATTTCCGTCCTCCGAATCTAAGATGCTCAAGTTTGATAGAGCTGTAAAGTGTTTCATAAGATCGTAGTCTAAAGTGTGTATCCTGATTCCATAACACCAAAATGATATTATTGTCAACACCTCAATTGACCAGGAGATCCATCACCCACTCTGATTATATTGTTCCTATCATGTTTAGTAATCAAAAATTGTCAAAAGATACACGAGTACATCTCACTGACTATCTTTTCATGTTTCATCATCCACGTGGGTCGATTAATTATACCCTATTTAGACTTAAGCACTAAACGATCGCTCGATATTTTTTCTTGTACTCTCTTGCACCTTTTTGAACTTCTTTTTTTTGTCTCCGATTGGGCTATGAAAAGACTTCACAAAAACAGACCAATTAAGCAGGGTAATTAAATCCCATCGGGAAGATTGTAATCATGGTCGTACTGTCTCCCATTAACATTAAATGTACAACTCGGGCTGTTCCATGAATTTAGTTTTTAAATAATGAAAAATGGTTGAGAATATTGATGTTGTTGTTCGACAATCAATCCAAAAGTACGCATGCAAACACCATAAATCATGTGACATCTCTGCTTAGAGAATGATCGTCAGGTATTGGTGATTACTTCTCATATATTGACCTCACAATCTTTTTGGACATGTTCTCCAAACCAAATGTGTACAGTCGATAGTACCAAGTATCTCCAAAAGGTCGTGTTTCTCTTCATGAAATTTATACAAAAGATTGATGCTAGTGTTAGTTGGTGCATGTAAATATTGTTACCATATAAAAAGAATAAGCGGATTGGAGAAATATTCCAAGCATTTACGTGAAGTTCTATCAGACATAGCTATATATTCATCGTATTCATCAGGAACATTACCGGTTGCAAGCTGACTAAGCATCTATGTGTTTTTCAGTAATGGTGTATAAACTTTTTAAACCTCCCATCGTAACCTAATTGAAACCATTCGAAATTGTTGTTTATGTCCCTAACATTTTTTTTTAAATAAATCTTTCAGTATACGAAATTGGTCTCTAAATTTTGTGTCATTGTATTTTAGGTTTTCCACAAAAGTAATCTTTCAATAGAACTTCTTTAGTGGCTTCAGGATCACGAGGCACATATTTTTTTATTGAGTCGTATCTTCAAATTCGATTGTTGTGGCATACACTTTAGTAAGAAATTCAAAGCTGATAAACTTGGGAGTAACTGGAACTAGATGAAACGGATGTAAAAAATTCATAGTAAGTTAGAAATGGTTTATAGAAATAGAGGTATATTGTTTAGGGGAAAGTTATTGTACAAAGGGGCCTTTGCGTGCGAAGCGTGCGAAAGGATCTTAGCCGCATGTTCGATAGATCTGACGGATAGGAATAAACAAACGCAATGATAATAAAAGCATCCACATGTTTTATTCTCTAAAAGGGTATATTTGTCTTTTTCTAAAAAAGGAATAACAACTAGCGTGCTAACATAAAAATAACGCATCAAACAATTACAATGAAAATATTCTCCTATATCACGCAACAAGTGTAACAAAAAACACAACGACAAAAAATGTCACGCAACTCTCTAAAAGATGTAACTAAATCACGCAAGCACATAATAAAAACCCAACAATTTTAAAGCAGTAAAAAAATAACACACACAACAAAAAATAACGCAACTATCTAAAAATCAAAAGGCAAAACTAAAACTAGTACCCAAAACACGCACACACGACAAAAATCACGCACCTATCTAAAAAATCAACGGAAACACTAAACCAATACCCAAATCATGCACACACAACTATCTAAAAATCAAAGCAAAAACTAAAACCAGTACCCAAATCACGCTCACATAACAAAAATCACGAAAATATCTAAAAAAATCAAGGCAAAACTAAAACCCAGTACCCAAATCACGCATACACAACAAAAATCACGCAAACTATCTAAAAAATCAAAGCAAAAACTAAAACCAGTCTCAAAATCACGGACACACAATCAAAAATCACACAACTATCTAAACAAATACTTATCTAAAGGCTTCTTCTTTACAACTCTAGACACTAACCAGGGCATAGTTGTGAAACAAATAACGTAACAAGAACTCTAATTACGCATGATGTTCCTAAAATCACGCATTACAAAAAATAAAAAGAACAACAACTTTCTAAAATTTTCATTTCATTCTATTAAAAACGCAAAACTCTAATTCATTTCAAGCTACATAAAAAAACAGATTAATAAAAGACAAAGAGAAGAGATGCCTAAAACATCTTCATATCTCTCAGAAAATGCTTTCGATCTTTCATTTTCTTCCTTGTGCTATCCATCAACCTACGAAGAATTTCGTGGATCTCCTGCTTCAACTGCAGTTGATCCATAATGAAATCCGTAGCAGCACTCTGTATCTCACTGGGAGGATGATTAACAAACTCCTCAAGCATCCAAGTATAAGTTTCGATGCTATTAGAGGTGAGATCGACCATCATTCCGGACGAATTATGCATGATATCGCCTTTCGTTTCTTCTCTGTTGCAGAGTTCCTCCAGCGCCCTTATCGCCTCAGGGGATTTTGTAAAAATGTTGTTCCATGAAGATGAAGTCATTAAAGATGTGTAAGGGGAAAAGAAGATAGTGAATTGCTGAAAAAAATATGTCTAACTAGTAAAACTATAAAATACAAATAAGGGGAGGGAAACCGAACCGACAGAAAGAAAAAATAATAAATTAAAAACACGTATTCAGTTTCTTTATTACGTTATAAAATATAATTAAATATACGTAACTATCCATATAACTTGCGTCCTTCCATCTACACAGAAATATCAATCATAACTCCTCGATCACCCCCCCCCCTTTCTATAAAATAGGCACTTGATTCGCTTCTGAAAAATAGCGCAACCCTTTGCAACTGCTCAAAAGAAAACACACCATTTTCAAAAATCGTTAAAAAAAATGCAAATGGATTCCTCATATTCACCATCATCTACCCCCTCTGCTAAAGATTTATTCATGAAAAGGAAGTTGAAGATGGAGATACTGATCGAATATCAGAAGGAAAAACACATGGTAGATGTTCTCAAACAAACCTTCGACACTCTACCACAGACGATCGAAGAAAGAAATGAAGTAAAAAAATTTTATTCATCTTGCAGAATAGTGTCATCCGTAATTTGGTAATTTTGTTCATGTCAGACATGAACAAAACTGACATAGAACAGATGCAAATGATTATCACCCTACTCGGAGCCCTTCAAGCGTCTGCCGATTTAAAGAAGTATTTTCTGTCGAAATATAAGTACTTTAATTTATGCTTTTTATGTTTTTTGTAATTTTAAGTTTGGTTTTCTATCTATATAGAAATTTGTAGTTATTCGTCTATTATAGTGCACAAATAACGCATGCAAAAAAATAACACAAAATAACACAAAAGAGGTAATGTTTAACTTAGAAAAGTAATCAGGGCAAATAAAAATAGATATCTCTCTGTAATCACGCAAGAATTAATATAAAATTATGTGTTCATTAAGAAAAAAATAAACCCCAAAACAACACAAAGAAAACGTGAAAATAAAAAAATCACGCTTGTAAAAATCACGCAATTAGAAAAAAACAATGCTACATTTGTATTATCAAAAATAACGCAAAAAGAATGAATGAAATAAAAAAGACACTAAAAACCACGCTGTAAACACGGGGTTTGTGTGAAAAAGACACAAATGCCCTGCCGCTTAAAATAAAATCCACCACGTGTCGTTCTCTCCCCCCTTCGCACACTTCACACGAAAAAAACCCTTTGTATAAGATCTTTCACCATATTGTTTATTGTACGAGAAAAAGTGAGCGGTTTATATTATATTTATATTCATCAAGGTTGCAGAAATCGTTTGGCGGTAGCTCGACGGTCAACTGGTGTTAAGCGATTAATCGGATAATCGTGATTAATCGGAGACCCTAAATTCTTACAAATATATATATATAACATGACAATATCCTAATATAGTTAATAAGTAAATAAGTAAATAACCTTGATAAGTAATAAACTAGTACTTATATAAACGTTTAAATTAAAAAAAAACTACAATATTTAAGTTGAATACGTTTAAAAATCCCAAAAAAATAAATACATTTTCATACTTAAATTGTCATCTTCTTTTAACACTCTCAGAGTGATTCCAATATTTGGACTCCATCCGGCTCGTATTCATCTTAAAAAATTACCACCTCATCCTCGGACTTGAAATCTTTATCAAAAAGTTCATTTTGAGGTGCTTGATTATTATTAGTCTCGGAAGCTTCATGACCGCGAAGGACCTTCTCTTCTAATACACGCTGGAAGAAGATATTTGAGAATTTTTTAAGTTTTTTTTTAACTTAATTGGCTAACCGTCAAGGCCACCAAGACCGCCAAGGACCGCCAAGGACAGATGTTGACCGTCATTGACCAAGTGACCGTTAAACCATTAATCGTAGACGGTAAGGGACCGCCAAGCGATTAATCGCTAATTAATCACCGATTAATCGTGATTTCTGCAATATTGATATTCATATAGGTTTAAAATAAATTTTTTAAATGTAATGTTGAACCGTTGAAGGGTCATCACCATTTCATCTTGCGTCCCATCGAACATGATCCCTTTAGTCTCAACGCATTTATGGCATTGTTTTCGTGTCGCTTACTCGCTTAGCATTGTCTTTTTTTTTTTAATCTCGAGAACGCCTTTTCCACTCTAAACACATATATTTATATTTAACATTTAAAATAACTACTTATATAGTCACAAGATTTAAATTCACAAAACTTTTTACTTTAAAAGCTACCGAATTCATCACTAAATTATACACTAAAGTGCCTAAACAAGTCCAAATACATCAACTTCGTATAGAAGTGTTTCTCTCATTCACTTGTAGGCTGTAGCTCTATCTCCCCACTTTTCAGACTCTTTTTCTCTCTCCAAAGCATTCAATCATAAAGCAATCGATTACATAATGATTTTAAAGCAAATGTGTACACTGTGGAGGTGGTGGTCTTTTGGGCCCTCTCAAAAGAGGTCCTGCATGCACCCTTCTGGCTGAACATTTAATGCTGTGTTTTTTTTAGGGATGGGCCATGTTACCTTCTCTCTCTCTCTCTCTCTCTCTCACTTGTCAACTTCATATTTCCATGCATATTCCATCCACTGTGTCATTAGCTTTCGTCCTTATGTTTTATGTCTGAAAGCTATCAGTCTGACTTTTTCTTAAGCTTTGAATATGTATAATAAATACATCAATTTAGAAGATATATGATAATTGATTTATTTCTACTGGTGGGGCTTAATTTGTCCCAATGGTATCCATGATTTTTACAAATTTTTACAAGAGGTTACTGGTTTGAGTCTCGTTTCGATAATTTATACTGAATTGAGGCATGTTTTTTTTTGAGTTGTAGGTTTTCTTCCAGAGGTGTGAGCCGGATCATCATGTTATTGTTCTTTAGGCTAAAGGTTGATCCGTTAACCAAGGTGATCCGTGGTGTCTGTGTTTTCGCTGTCAAGAAACTTAATTTATTTCTATAAAAATCAATTTAGATATAATTAAAATTTGGGAAAAATATAAAAATGGATTTTTTGACTAACTTTTCTCCAAAATAGCTCCTTGACTTTTCTCCCCCTCAAAATAACCACTCAACTACGATCGTGACGACCGTACGTAGGTCCACCGTGCCAATTACAGTTTGCCACGTCATCACAGACGACCGTGTATACGGTCTTGACGACCGTGCATACTGTCTTGACGACCGTAGTTACGGTCTTGACGACCGTATGTCTATTTCCCAATTTTTTTGGGAAATGGACCGTTTGTGATGTCATGGTAAATTGTAATTGGCTCGGTGGACCTACGGTCATCAAGACCGTAACTACGGTCATCACGACCGTAGTTAAGTGGTTATTTTGAGGCAAAAAAAAGTCAATGAGCTATTTTGAGAAAAACTTAATCAAAAAGTCCATTTTAATCTTTTCCCATTAAAATTATTATAGTCAAAAAGTCCATTTTGATTTTTTCCCATTAAAAAGTGGTGTACTTCTCCATATTTTATTAGTCAAAACGTTTTTATTCTAAACTAGCAACCCAAGAAAAAGGTATATAACATAATCTTATGTGTTATAAACGAGCCTGGTTGAGAACCGATTTAGACTTATTTTTAGTACTTTCATTCATGTTTAGTCTATAACATAAATTTTAGTTTTACTATATATGCTTATGTTGTGACCAAGAGTAGTGAAAGATAGAACATAATAAATACTTTTTGAACTTTGAAGGTGAACTTTTTTAAGAGTAAACGTTGATTTTAGTCTCAAGATAACGATTTTGATTCAAAAGTTTTAGTTACATCAAATTTGTCATTGTAGCTTTTAATTTATCTCAATAACTACGAAACCTTAACACCATCCAGTTCCCTTTTAATTCTCTATAAAATGACAAAGCTACCCTTGATATAAATAGCACAAAATAATAAATAGTAAAAGAATATCCCTCTTTCTATTTTTTAATAACAACGGCATTTTGGTCTTTTTATAAAAAGTTAATAGAAAATTTAGATGGTGTTAAGGTTTTGTAGATTTGATTGAGGCAAACTCAGGAACTAAAACGAAAGTTTACTTTGTTTTTTAATTAAATTATAATAGAAAAAAAGAATCTTGTGTGTTGAGACGTCAAGAATATATATTAGTAAATAAAGGATCTAATAAGAGTAAATTACGGATTGCGTCCTTTATAGTTATTGAAATTATGAATTTTAACTTTTTTCAAAACTAATTACACGAGACAACCTTTAAAGTTATTTTCTTTTCAAAATGGACCTTTTCACTAACTAGCATCCAAATTAGCTGTTAAGTTGGCACATGCTAGCATAAAATGGTAATTTTACCCTTAAAAAACCATGCACATATACTCCTGATCGTTTATTATTTTTTATTTTTAAAAACAACAATCTCACCCTCATCTTCTTCCCTATATAAAGACCCAATTTTTAGGGTTCTTTACTTCTTCAAACCTGGAACCCTTATCTCTCTTTTCTATATTCAAAATCCCCAACACATTCATCAAACGCGATCCGGTTAACCATTCTCTCTCTCTCCCTCTCTCTTTCAAAATCTCGATCCTTTCATCTCTGTGCATTCCAATCATCTCGATCCGCCCCTAATTAAAAGTATGCAAATAATCGTTTTCCTTAAAACTAACATGAACATCGTTTTTTTTAAATCAATTTTAATACTTGATCAGGATGAGTGAAATTGCTCCCATGATGTAACAGTAACATAACATTGAATATCTGTTCTTTAAAACTAAATTCAAAGAATTTCATAAACTTATGGTACATAGCTTCAATTTCATCCAGAAGGAGTGATGAGCGAATGATCGATTTTTTCATTGTTCTCAATTTCTTGGAAGAGCAAGCGTGTAATCAGGGGATCGGTTTATGGGATCGCCGTTCAAAAGAAATAATGGTTTATCAATTTTATAAGGGTTTATCACGACAATCAGGAGTATAGGTGCGTGAGTTTTTTTAAGGGTAAAATTACCCTTTTACCCTAGCATGTGCCAATCATGTGCCCACCTAACGTTTAATTTAGATGCCAGTTAGTGAAAAGGTCCATTTCTGAAAAGAAAATAACTTTAAAGGTTGTCTCGTGTAATTAGTTTTGAGAAAGGTTAAAATCCATAATTTCAATAACTATAAAGGACGTAATCCGTAATTTACTCGATCTAATAAACAATTACAATTGTTGACACATGTCAACACTATATTCATTCTCACAAAAGTTTTTTACTCCCAAATCTATTCCCTAATAAATTCTTTTTTATTAGAAATTATATCATATTTTACAATAATGATATATTTTAATCTATTTATATTTATGAATTATGACAATCATATATTAATTTTCATCTAGTTTTTATTTAAAAATAATTTGTAAACTATTATTATTTTCATTTTAAAACATATTTATAAACTTATATATAATACCAATAAACACCTATTTGATGTGTTTTCAAATATAATTAAGCAAATCATATATAATATTTTAATTAATGAATACCTAATACTATTTTATAAATTCAATCAGCGTTGCGTTATGGGTGATACTATTTATAGAGAAATTAATAAACGACAAAAATCAGGTTCATAATATTCAATATCAAATAGTTTTTCCTACCATATCAAATGAGCCATATTCATCCAATTTGAAAATTTTACACATCACGACTAATACAATTGTAAGTTTTCTAATGTATATCAACATAACATTTTTTTATAACATTTTGATTTTTTTTTATAATTTAGATTTTATACACTCAACAATCAAAATGTGTTCATCTAACTTTTGATAAAACTTTATACGCATCTAACTTTTCTATACAGACTTAAAGCCTCAAGTTTGTCAATTCATAATTCATGTTAGTCGCTATTCATGGTTTGATTTTTTTTTAAACATGATCACGTTTATCTTGCGTTTTCCAAATATACAATTAGAGACATAACCTAAATATTTTTTTTTGATAAAGAGAGTAAAGTCACCAATACCATATTATGAATTATAACTTTAGCTTTTTATTTAATGTAATATAATACGTTATTTCGGTAATAAGAAAAGTATACATGAATTATCAATTATATATATATTTCTAATGATTCAACCCGTATATTATAGGGTTCTATCTTAGTATACTAATTTAGAACATACAAATAAATGATAACTATAATTAGTCAGAACTCAAAAATTATCATGCAATTTGTAAACTGTTTCGTTGTCTGAAGACATTTATGTCGCGAAGAAAATTATGCACTGGGCCATGATCGTTTTTTGTCTATGTTCGCCAGTCGGTCGTAATGCACTATCTCCATCCCAAAATAACCTTCATATTTTAGTTCTGCTAACGAAGTGCTTACATAAATATTAATAAAATTTACAAATGACTTGTGCTTCAATAAGAGTTATTCTAAATATGTGCATTTCGTTAGATTTATGGGAAAAAAACAAAAATATGAACTAATTACCTGATACATACACGTCCATGTTGATAGGTTCAACAGTCTTTTCATTATTTTCCTGGTAAATATTGAGATAAATGAAATCTCCACACCAAATAGGGTGTTAGGAGCATGTATATATACTCACAATAATTACATAAAGAGTACACCAAGTAATGCACAATTACAACTTAAGACACTAGTTTAACATCCCCCGTCAAGCGCAACGGTGGAGGACCTAAACAAAGCATGCCACGAAATGCTTCAAATTGAGACGAGAGAGACTTTTGGTGAAGATGTCCGCAACTTGAAGCTTGGTTGGAACAAATTTGGTGTACAATTTCCCGAAGGCAACTAACTCACGAACGAAATGGTAGTCCAAGTCAATGTGTTTTGAGCGTTTGTGAGCAACCGGATTTTGCGACATAACGAGAGCACTTTGGTTATCGCAAAGCAAGGTCGGTCTATCGGGAGGAAGAGCGTGAAGTTCCCGAAGAAGATGAGTTATCCAAATTATTTCAGCCGCCGTATTAGCCATTGCCCGGTATTCCGATTCACAACTAGACCGAGCAACACTTGGTTGCTTTTTGGCACTCCAAGACACCAAGTTGCCGCCTAGAAAAATAGAATATCCATAGGTTGACCTTCTTGTTTCAATGCATTTAGCCCAATCCGCATCCGAGTACCCAAAAATAGAACGAGACTTGCGATTTTGGAAGGTGAGTCGAAAGCCAATGGTTCCCTTGACGTACCTAAGGATACGTTTAACATGTTGATAATGCTCATTTGTCGCAGATTGGAGGAATTTACTCACTTGATTTACCGCATATGAAATGTCGGGACGGGTGATGGTCAAGTATTGAAGGGCCCCTACTAGTGACCGATAATGAGTCGGATTACTATACGCGTCACCGGACGATGTGAGAGTGATGTTTGGAGCAAGCGGTGTTGGCATGGGCTTGGCATCAAGAAGCTTGGCACGATTAAGGATCTCGTGAGCATATTTGGCTTGGCTTAGGAACACTCCTTTGGCGGTTTTGGTGACCTCAAGGCCAAGAAAGTAGCTAAGTTCCCCTAGATCCTTGATTGCAAACTCCATATGTAATCTTCGAGTGAACTTTTGCATTATAGTTTCATCATTTCCGGTTAATATGAGATCATCTACGTAGACAAGTAAATACATGATGCACTTATCCCATTTGAAAACAAATAACGAGGGGTCGGCCCGGCTACAAGAGAAACCTTCTTGGTTTAAAAAATTGCTTAACCGTTGAAACCATGCTCGTGGAGCTTGCTTGAGTCCATAATTGCTTTATTCAATTTGCACACATAACCCGGATGTCTGGAGTGAATGAACCCGGGTGGTTGTTCCATGTACACTTGCTCTTTAAGGTGCCCGTGCAAAAACGTGTTATTCACGTCAAGTTGATGAAGGCGCCACCCATAGATGATGGATAGAGCAAGAACCGTTCTAATGGTGGTGGCTTTTACGACCGGGCTGAAAGTGTGTGAGAAATCCAATCCGCGCACTTGACTGTAGCCTTGAGCATCTAAGCGGGCTTTATACCGCTCGATAGACCCATCCACATGATATTTGGTACGAAAGAGCCACTTCGATCCGACAATATTGGCATTAGACGGACGGGGAACTAGTGACCACGTATTGTTGGATTCAAGAGCAGTTAACTCCTTTTTCATTGCCTCGGTCCACTGAGGATTTCGCGCTGCAACCTTGTGACTTTTCGGATCGGTTGATGCAAATAGAGCTGTGAAAATCGGGCTGCTAGCAGAGAAGGCAATATTTGCCTTGTATTTTGGCTTGAATATACCCGCCTTGGCTCGAGCTAGCATCGGATGGCCGGTGGATGGAGCAGCAGCAGAGGGTGGTTCCGTCGACGATGGCGGCTGAACAGAGGGGGAACCACCAGGTGAGTCAGCATCTGAGGAGGAGTCAGTAGCTGATGAAGAATCACGCTCAGATTCATCAGATGACGCTGGACTGGGACTGCTTTCTTGGGCCTGATTGTTTGTGATACTAGGCTAGTCATCACACAAGATGCATATTGGGCTTGCATATGACTTTTCTTGATTGTTGGGCTTCACAGATTCCGTGGGCTTGTCTTGATCATCGGATCTGAGATCATGAACAGCAACATCATCACAAAACGACGAGATAAGAAGAGAATTATTTACCTCATTCCGCTGATTTAATTGCAAATGGGAATACAGATTCATCAAATCTTGCATGTCGTGTTATGTAGACACGATTTGAGGCCGGGTGGAAGCATTTATATCCTTTGTGTTGATTTGAATAACCCAGAAATATGCATGATATGGACCGAGGTGCAAGCTTATGAATAGCATAATCCCTGAGATGGGGAAAACCCGAAAACCAAATGCCTTGAAATTATTGTAATTTGGAGCTTTGTGGAACAACGTTTCATAGGGAGACTTATTGTCAAGAACCTTAGTTGGTAACCGGTTTATAATAAAGGTGGCACTCGAAAAGGCTTCCACCCAAAAGGTTGGAGGAGCATTGGCATTAAATAAAAGAGCAAGTCCAGTTTTAACAATGTGTCTATGCTTACGTTCGACACGCCCATTTTGTTGAGGTGTATAAGGGCAAGAAAGCCGATGAAACGTCCCATTCTTGTCGAGCATGGATTTAACGTGATTGTTCACAAACTCCGACCCCCCATCGCTTTGAAAAATTTTAATTTTTCTAGAGAGTTGTGTTTGGACAAGATTTATAAATATGGCAAGAACATCATAGAAACCGGTTTTGGACTTTAGCGGGTAGAACCATGTGCACCTAGAAAAGTCATCAACAAACGCCACATAATAACGATACCCATCCGTAGACATAACCGCAGCGGGGCCCCATAAATCACAGTGAATTAAATCTAGAGGATGAGAAGAACGACTCAAATTGTTATCAAAAGCAAGTCTATGACTTTTAGCAAGTTGGCACGAAGTGCATATATTCGGTTTAGGCAAAATTGCGGTTACATTTAAATAACCAAGTTTATTCAAAAGAGAAATGACATCATAAGAAGCGTCTCCAAGTCGGCTATGCCACACTTCAAAGGATGCTTTATTTGTTGTTGTAGCCGCAAACACTTGAGGATCGTTCTTCAACACGTAAAGCCCATTTTCAAATCGTCCCTTGGCCAAAGGTTGTTTGGTCTCCCGATCCTGAATAATAAAATTTGGATATGGAAACAAGACATCAATATTATTATCAAGAGTTAGCCGGCTTATTGAGAGAAGGTTACGAGTGATTGACGGAACAACCAAAACTTCGGGTAAGTGTATTTTAGGATGAATATAGGAAGAGCCCGTGTGAGTGATTGGGAAAGATTCCCCATTACCAATAATAATACCATGCTTACCCATAAACGGAGTGGTGTTGGATGTGTGAGACGACGAACCAACAACATGCTCGAACCAACCATTCACCATTATTCATATTACACTGGGCTTTGAAGGCCTGAGCCATCTGAGCATCCCGTTCGGCAGTGACGGGAGAAGGTTCCTTTGTCTGATTAAGTATAAGATAACAACGATTCGCCTTGTGCCCTTGCTTGCCACACCATTGGCAAATGTCAGATTGGTTCTGTCCCCGATTATTACGACCATTTCGGTTATTGTTACCTCTGTTGGTGTTGTTACTGGATCTGTTTCCCCGACCCCTCGACTGAGAAGAGTTAGACCGTTGATTCTGAGCAGAAAAGGCAGCCGCTGCCTGATGATTTCCATGTACGTTTCGAGAGAAAATCTCAATAGCTTCTGCCTGGGCCTGCAGATCACGTAAGGTGGTGGTCGGACGAGCCGCCCTAAGGGAGATGGAGAAGTTCTCGAACGCCGGACCAAGTCCGATGTAAAACTAGTGGGTTTTGTCAGCCTCCGTCGCCGGATGCCCAATGGCAGCCAATTGATCAGCGACAGCCTTGAATCGGAAATCGTACTCCGAGACAGAAGAGTTTCCCTTAGTCATCGAGTGTAATTGGTCCCTGAGATTCTGAACTCGTTCCATGGAAGAGTTGGAGAAGGCGTCGGCTAGGGAAACCCATTTCTCCCGGGCAGTAGAGTGCCCAATGACCTCCGAGAAAGCTTTCGGTGACAGCGAGGAGTTGAGAAGAATCACTGCCTTTTGATTAGTGTTCTTCCAGGTGGTGAACAGAGGGTTCACCACCGATTTCCCATCCGTGGTGACAGTTGGGGAGGGGGCAGCGGAGGTTCCATCTATGTGAGATAGAAGCCCTTGATATTCAAATATGGGGAGCATTTGATTGGACCAGATCAGATAGTTGGAGGAATCAAGCTTATTTTGGATGGAATGGAACATGGAACTGGCGTTGAAATCTTGAGAGGAGGAAGAAGAAGCCATCAAAAAAGACAGGGGAAGAGAATAGGTCGATGGAATGGGAAGGGAGGGGTTGGGAAATTAAAAGCTCAATGATACCATGAGATAAATGAAATCTCCACACCAAATAGGGTGTTAGGAGCATGTATATATACTCACAATAATTACATAAAGAGTACACCAAGTAATGCACAATTACAACTTAAGACACTAGTTTAACAAATATGCATGTGTTTTGATACGATCTACTGTGATACATGCGAAAGAACATATTCAAGATCCATCGTTGGACCCATCGACCTGACTCAAGTGGGTCATCTAGAAGGTCAACCATTTAAATCTTTGATGGTTATAAAAAGAATAGTCAAATGAGGACTCAAAGTCTCGGTCACAGAAGAGCTAAAGTTATGTTTGTGGGTCTTGGTCCAAAAAGACATTTAATTCTTTTTTTTACTTATTTTTGTCACCTTCCTATAAATGGAGGACGAATATGTACTCTGCGTTATCAAAAAATAATAATTAAAAGTTGTCTCTTCTTCTTCTTTTTAGGAGATTGACCATCTCGAATCAGTCGCTATCAAATGGCTCTTTCATTCGTGAATCTCATGCCTCCACATAAAGAAGAGCCGACAACCAACTAGTTATTGGCCGAAATCAAACAAATCCAACTCAAGGAAAACCCAACAGTCGACGAGAGGTTGGCCAATATAATGGGGTGCCAACATCTACTCTCTATCATTTTAGCCAAAATCCCGGAAAAATTACACCACCACCACCACCAAACATTCCCCATTTGCACCACCGTCACAAACCCAACCGGCCATACTTACACATCCACTAACACTGTCACCGAAATCGACTCCTTCACCGCCACCAAAACTTGTCACAACCCAAATACCGCCACCACTCCCACCGATTGCCTCATCCCCACCTGCTCCGACACCGTTACTGAATCCCAATTCAGAGACCGCACCACCACCAACTGTTGACAAAGTCAGCCACAATAATTATACAGAGTTATGATTTTCACATTCCTCCCTCAGGACCATCAAAGTCAGCCACAATAATTATGCAGACTTGAATTTTATGGCTAATATGTACAAGAACTTTGAGGCTATACGACAATTGTTTATTTATAGTGAACCCATCTGGGGTGCAACCTACAATTCTTTCTTTGGTGCCTCCGTGATAGATTACGCAACAAATCTAACACCCAAAGTGTTTGTCACTGACCGCGGACAACAAGAATGGCGACCACCATGCCGCACCATCAAGAATGCACTGAATGATGTGGGACCAGTCGAATGGCGACTCCCATGGTACTTCTTACCGCCCTTCAGGACACGGAACTTTTCAAGAGATCGGTGATTGGTACGATCTACTGTTTGAACCATACAAAAGAACATATGCATGATCCATCGTTGGACCCATCTACCAAAACACCTAGTTTCTCTATACAACCGCCTAGTTCCTCGAAATTTATATGGCAAATATTCACTTTTCAGCTCACGCATTCGTGCCTCATGTTGCTCCAATCTCTCTCTCATGTTGTTCCCTTTCTCTCTCATGTTCATCATTTCCATTATTTCCTTCAGGCTGTTATCCTCAGTTGGGGCATGTCTGCTAACTCCACGGTCGTATGCAGGTGAAGACGAATAATAGTTATAGTAATCTATGGGAGGACCTGTTGAATAAATACAAAATCTTGCGTGATGGGGCTCCCCACATATCTCACACCGCATGCGATAACTCTCATAGTTTCTCTCAAAGTACCACTCCATCAGATTCACGGTACAAAACACTTAAACAAAAAGAGGATTCTAATCTAAAAGACCAAACTAAAACGGATAGACAAGAAAAATAATTATACAAAGAAAACACAATGAAGAAAGCAAAAAAAAAAAAAAACAAATAAACAAAGAAAGACAAAAAAGAAAATAAGATAAACAAAAAGTGGTTAAACTACCAACTCCGATCATTCTTGGACTCTGACGCGTTTACCCTAATCAGTCTTAATGTTTAAGAAATGTTTTTACTCAGTTCTTGGATGACTACCCTATAAGTATGTATAATTGGAAAACATGACGAGTAATTGTCGGATTATTGGGTATGGATGCCCGCGATTAGACTATATTAGGTTAAGTTAGCCATTTATGTGATATTAGATTACCTTGTGTATTAGGTACTTGATTGTGATTCCTAGAGGCTATCTTGGATATTTGTGCTTAGACGATTCCTACTTTTATTTTGATTCTACCTTATTTGCTAAGGTGATTCGGTCCTTAGCATTTCATATTGTCTTATCTTCATCATTTCTTCATATCCTAGTTGTGAAAATCGATCCATTATGTGCTTAGATTCGTGATTTGGGACTCACAATGTGGAAGGTAATAAAGAGTAATATAGTTATTTCTCAAGGAAAGAAACGGGATTTTCTATATAATTAAAAAAAGCTTATCGCTTAAGAAAATGACCGTCCTAGATTAGAAGAAAATAAAGTCATGTTCACAGAGTCTGGTGGGTATAACAGGGTTTGCTTTGCAAATGGGAAACCTAGAGCCACATGAAATAATCAACGTGAATATGCTAGGAAATGTTCAATAAACAACTCAGTGGTATTCGTAGTAGTGGGAGCATGGATTGAGAGTGAAGAAAATAAACGATGTTTCATCTGTTAAAAACCATCGGGTGGATTACTTGCTAAATATTGAGAGTGTTTGTTCTCATTAGGAGTGAGTAATTTCCGGGTCCACCCGCCAAAACTGACTAATCAACCTAATAGAACCACCAAACCGGACTGAAGTATTCACAGGTCGGTTCTCGATTCCCATAATTCAAATTTTATGGTTATCGGGTTAATCTGGGTTGGACCGTGAAACATGCAAACCTTTCCAAACTAAAATAAAAACCATCGGACTTCCTGGAACTTTTAGGGTACATCGATACATGAAGTATAAATAAAGCAACATTTCGATTCTTCTCCATCTCCTTCGCTGAATAGTAAACACGTCGAAAACCATCATCTCCTTCATCTTGAAAACACATAAACATGTTTTTGACATGCCGGTCATCATCTTCTTCATACAGCTAGGTTTTTGTGTGTTTTGGTGTGTTTTTGAATGTGTATGGATCTATTTTTGAATGTGTAGTTAAGAATCTGTTTTTGAACATAAAACGCTAGTGTTGACTATTTTTTAATTTGTTTTTGAATTTGTTTGTGAATATGTGTATGTATATGTTTCTTTGTGTATTTAAAATTTTATAATGTGTGTATGATTACGTGTATGACTATATGAATATGTCATGTGTGTATGGGATGTGTTTCATAGAAAAAGCAATCGTATTTGAAAAGACTTTTGACGCATATGCTCTTAAAAGAATCAAATTTTCGTAAGCACTTGTTGAAATTCCCAATCCTGTATTGGATATATGAAAGAAAAATTATTTGTTTACTTGATATTTTCAAACAAAATATAACAAACTTGCTTTAAATATGTTATGGCACATGAGGTTTATACTCACATTAAGGATATTGCTGAAAGCTTAGAGGAGAAGTATAACCAAAATAGTCATCTTAGCGATTTTATGAATATGGTATCAATGATGCAAAATAATTTTGAAAGATATTTTGAAGATGATGAAAAGAAAAATATGTTATTTTAGTTTGCGGTTATCTTAGACCTGAGATTTAAACTTGAGCTAATAGTGTTTAGGTGTAAAAAATCATTGCCTTGATGAAAACATTATACAAGAATATGATGAGGTTTAATATCAAGATAAAGTAGATACAATGATTAAAGATGTGAAAAGTGAGATGGAGTTATAGGTTATAGAGTATGATACATTGTATTCAATGGGATCTAGCAATCCCATACGGAATGCAATGGACTTTGCTTCGAATAGGCTTGCTATAAATTGTTTATTTTTTTTGCTAAATTGAGCAACTTCAAGGTGATAGTGTTTAGACATGTAAGAAACCGAATTAGAAAATGTGAATGTAGTGGTCAAAGTTTAAGAAAGGATACCACAAACTAGTTATTTGGTCACTTAGTTATATTGAGTATGTTATTTTCATTAAACACACAAATCCTGTAGATCACTGGTGTTTTTTATTAATGTTGTACTTAGTGTAATTAGGTGATCGATTATGAATAAAGGATAAACTCTTATTGCATAAGGTTAATTCCTGGTTAAACAAAGTTTTTAAAAGTGCTGGGTATAAATTGACAAGTTAATGAAAGATGAAGGTTAAGGGATGGTTTATGTTAAGTTCAGAATATGTTTCGTTAATTACCGTTAGCGTTGATTAGCAGCTACAAGATCGGGGTTCGAGCTCATTTTTGGGAACTTTTGATTCGATGATTTTTAGTTCAATTTCTCTTGTAAACATTGTCGTTAATTGTTTCTAGTTGCAATAAGAGTTAGATTTCAATCGTTCTTCGTGATTGCTTGTTCTTATTTTCTTGATTTTATATCTCTGATTTTTTGCCAAATTGTATCATAATCGGTATCAGAGCCATACCGGCTCGAGTGTGAAGTCATGGTTTCAACTACGAAATTTGATACAGAAAAGTCCGATGGTCATAATGACTTTAATCTTTGGAGATTAAACATGAGAGCCATCTTGGTGCATCAGGGAAACGATGATGCATTGAAAGGGGAGGTTAATCTTCCGGAGTAACTTTCTGGAAAAGAGAAGAAGGAGATTCTTGCAAAGGCTCAGAGTAAAATTATTTTGAGTTTGGGAGATCATGTCTTAAGGGAAAACTCAAGGAAGCTTCTGCAGCATGTGCTTAAGCTAAGTTGGAGTAGTTGTATATGACCGAGTCTCTTGCAAATAGACTATATTTGAAGAAGAAGAAGATGTACACATTCAAGATGAGTCCAGGTATGTCAATGGAGAGTCATATTGATGAATTCAATAGAATGGCTCTTGATCTTGAAAATATTGACATATCCATTGATGATGAAGACAAAGCAGTCATGTTTTCATCTTCGTTGCCAAGTGAATATGAACACTTTGTAGATACTCTAATGTTTGGAAGAGAAACATTGAGTATAGAAGATGTAACTTCAACATTAAACTCAAAGGAACTGTCAAAAAGGGGGGGCTGAAGTTAAATAAGAAGGGACTGATGCCTTAATAATCAGCGGAAGAGTAGAAACAAGAAATGGAAAGAGCCAAAAGAGTGTGAGGTCTAAGTCCAAGGGAGAGAGAATGTGTTTTGTCTGTCAGCCTGAGAAACACTTCAAAAAGGACTGCCCAGGGTGGAAAAAGAGAAAGGTTGAGTTCAAGAAATCATCAAAATCTTATGCTAATTCTACTGATGAATCTCAGGAAGGATATGAGAGTGCAGATGTATTGATGGTGTCAAACAGTGTTGGAAATACTAAATGAGTGTTAGGTTCAAGTTGCTCCTATCATATGTCTCTAATAAAACAATACTTCAGGGATTTGAGGTTTAAAGATTTGGGTCGAGTCAAACTTGGTGATGATAGGCCATGTAACATTCAAGGTATAGGTACAATATCTCTAAAATTGTCAAATGGTACAATATTTGATTTAGAGAATGTGAGGTATATACCTGCTTTTAAGAGAAATCTGATTTCATTGGGAACACTAGAAGATAATGGGTGTCATCTTAACCTGAAAAATGGAAAAGCCAGAATAGTAAAGGGTAGTATGGTTATTATGACAGGAACTTGAAGAAGTAACCAAATATATTTTCTAGATGGTTAAGTTCTTGATGAAATGGTATCCATGGCACAAGTTCAAACAGAATCAAAGGTTATGCTATGGCACATGAGATTAGGACACATTAGTGCACAAGGACTGAGGGTGTTAAACAAGAACAAATTCCTTGGTGAGTTAAATCACAATGATCAAGAATTCTATGGAAATTGTATTTTGGGAAAGGCACAAAAAAATGTTAAGTTCAACGGGAGTAGTCATAAGTCAAGGGCTGCTCTGGATTATATCCATGATGATTTATGGGGCCCTGCATAAAATACTTCAATAGGAGGAGCAAGGTATTTTCTCAGTCTGATAGATGACTATTCAAGATATGTTTGGACATTTATCTTAAAATCCAAAGTTGAAACATTTAAAAATTTTCAAGAATGGAATACACTAGTTGAAAATCAAAGTGAAAGGAAGATAAAAAAAAGTTAAGGACAGACAATGGTCTGGAATTCTATAACAAAATATTTGATCAATTTTGTAAATCAAATGGAATTGATAGACATTTAACTATGGCTGGTAATCCTCAACAAAATGGTATAGTGGAAAGAATGAATAGGACCATATTGGATAAGGTCAGATGTATGTTGCTAAGCCCAGGAATGCCCAAGTTATTATGGGTAGAAGCCTTAGCAGCAACAACATATTTGATTAATAGAACTCCATCAATGGCAATTGATATGAAGTGTCCTTATGAAATGTGGACTGGATAGATACCAATGTATGATCATTTGAGGGTGTTTGGTACTGTGGCATATGCTCACATCAGCCAAGGTAAATTGGAACCAAGAACTATCATGTGTGTTCTTTTGGGGTACCCAACAGGGATTAAAGGGTATAGACAGTGGACAATTGATGGTAAAGGTAAAAGGATTATCATTAGTAGAAATGTAACCTTTAATGAGGATCTATACTATAAAGATGCAATTGGTGGTAACAGCAGTAATTCTGGTGGAGCACAAGTGGAAATAGAAAATCCAGATGAACAAAAGGGTGTCCCTAAAGGAAGTCCAGAGTTATCTTCAAATTCAGGTGAGGTTACTGAAGAAGTGTTGGATCGTGGTTGGTCACTACTAACCTATCAAGTTACTTGAAGGTATCAAACAAGAAAGGCGGAATCAGACTTGTTTGTGTTTTGTATAAAGTTGCTTTTGATCCGTAAAGCTAACAAGTAAACAAGAAGTAAAGTAGTTGAACACAAGATGTAAATTCCAAGCACTACAATATTATTACTTCTTAAGTGTTTACAAAGGTTACAAGTGATGAACTAGAGAGAACACTGATAAATATACATGAGAAATACGAGTAATATATATAGTGCAAGGAGGAAATAAAATATATTCTTTTATTTCCATTTAGCCAACTAGGATAAATAAACTAATCATATCTACTCCAAAAGTTGTTGTACTAACACGCATGGGCACTGTGAACAGTTGAGCAGCTTTATCGGGTGAACAGTGTAAAGCATGGCGGCAAAAGCAAACTGCTCTGTCAGCTTTCTGTCTTGGAACTTGAACTGTGTGCAAAGTCAAACTTCCGAAGTGACTTATGAAAAGTTCCAGAGGAACTACTTAGTACAGAAAAGTTCTGGAGGAACTTCCTTCAGAATTCTGACTTAGAGAATTCCAGCCGAGCTGAACATTCCCAACAAGAAGCATCATCACTTGAGCACAGCATAGCTTTAAACATAACAAGAAGACAAATTGTGAAGCCTGTCAGATTAAGAGATGGTGACAGTCTATCAGCCTTTGTGTTCAATGTAGCAGAACAAGGTATTGTATATGAACCCATCTCATATTATGATGCTATAACCTCTGATGAAAAAGATAAGTGGGTAGAAGCAATGAGTGATGAAATGGCATCTCTAGTTAAAATCAAATATGGATATTAGTTTATCAACTACCTAGTCAGAAATTAGTTGATTGTAAGTGGCTGTTCAAGGTCAAAAAAGGGCTACCAAGTGAAAAACCAAGGTATAAGGCAAGACTGGTAGCTAAGGGGTTTACTCAAAGGGTTGGTTTGGATTACAATGAGATTTTTTCACATGTTATCAAGCATACATCAATTAGAGTCACTTTATCATTAGTTTCAAAGTATGATTTTAAGCTAGAACAGATAGATGTAAAGACAACCTTTTTATATGGCAATTTGGATGAAAAGGTTTATATGAGACAACCAAAGGGATTTGAAGAAGGTAAAACAGGTAATAAAGTTTGTCTTTACAAAGGTCCCTTTATGGGCAAAAAACAGTCACCAAGGATGTGGTACCACGGACTTGATAAATTTGTTACTTCTCAAGGCTTCAAAAGAAGCCAATATGAATGTTGTGTCTACTATAAAGAGTGTGAGAGCAGTGAGTTGGTGTATCTACTGATCTATGTAGATGACATGCTTCTTGTTAGTTCAAACAAGAAATTAATTAATAGAAGACACAAAGTTAATGTTAAATTCAAAAATTAAAATGAAGGATTTAGGAGAAGTAAAGAAAATTCTAGGAATGGAAATTTCAAGAGACAGAGATAAGAAACAGTTGAAATTATCCCAAGGAAGTTACTTGAAGGAAGTTACTTGAAGACACTAGTAAAGATGTAAGTACACCTTTTGCTTTATACTTCAAGTTTTCTTTGCAAGACTGTCCATCATCTAAAAGTGAGTTAGTTGAAATGGAAAAGGTACCATATTGTAATGTTATTGGAAGTCTT